>JANAVB010031417.1:10423771-10801271 GCA_029216955.1 Iris pallida | reverse complement strand
CAGATAGGCTTTTATGCTATACTTTCATCCTACCTTGTCTAGTTCCCAGGGTCAAGATATGTAGCTACCTGTATGCATCTCCACTAGTACTTCCCTAAATCCTGTGTCCTTGATGTGAGATGAGTTAATCTAAGGATACTCCCTACTCTTTTATATGTTGCCAGGTCCTGGACATAACCAAGGCTAAGGCCTTTGGGCACAGTGGACTTGATAATGTAAAACCTTGGTACATCTATAAAATCTGACACGAGGCAACCTGCTATATCTATCATCTATCATCTAGCCTACATAGTAGGTTCCCTCATCCTAGGCCTGTGTAATCAGTTGACCACATGTATCCAGGATACTAGGTGCATCCCCACACCCTACAGATTTGACAAGTAGTTCTGATCAACACTGAACAACCTTACATCCCTATAGATACATCCTTGCATACCCAGTTCCTATGTACTATAGATGTCCACAGGTGTCTCTATGAGGCCTCTACAATACCAACCTTTCACGAGTACAGGGGTACTCATAATCTACTTATGTGCACACGCACAATTATTAATCCCATATCCACCTATTCCTCTAAGGTACATCTGATACACGTACGCACTCATATGAACACTGTGGATACACCCTTGCTGCCCTGTGCAAGTTGATTTACCTATACATCTAAGTTTCCTTCCCCTAGCTTCTTCTAGGAATTATAACAAATACTTGCCAATCCCCAATCTAAGCTTTACTAATGACAGAAGTTGCAATTATTTATGATAGAGGATGGTTACCTCTTGGTTTGTGATGGCCGGTTGCATTGCTTCTCGATCGAGTTGGAACTTCCTGGCTTCTTGTCGGTTTTCTTTGCGAAGAGAGAAAGTAGATTGCTAGGGTTTGCCAAAGAACGAGAGCTTTGCTAGCATTGGTATTTATAAACCAACTTGAATCTGGCCGAGATAAGGAGGAGGGGATTTGCTCACATCCGAATCTTGATATGGCCTTGGCCGTTGGAGATTTTTGAATACAAGGGTGATCGTTTTAAAACAGTGTTTGAATTGGTGAAATTTGTATTTTAGTCCCTGAAATTTCCTTTATTACTCTTTAGGCTCTCTATTCGTATTTCAAGTAAAACAAACATAACACATTAATTAAATGAGACAATAAAATTATAAAGAAAAAAAATAAAAACAAATAAGAGGATACAATTTGGTCAAGGGGTTGACAAAATCAACATGTGAAGCTAACATTTACTAGTTATCTTTCTACTTGTCTAGGTTCTTTTTAACAATTCATAAGAACATCATAGTAGAATATATCATAAGCAACTTACCAACGCCGACAGTCATCCCTGCACAAAAATATGTTAGCACAATTTGCATAACGAGTAATTCATGTTTTATTTCATGCAGATATTGAAGTTGTAATTCGGGTCATGCAGGTGGACTATTCCACATGTTGGTCCATGGGTTATCCCCGTGATTAGCCGATGTGACTCTCCGGTTCAGCTTGTCGCTAAGGACTCAGATATCGACTCCCATTTTCACATGGAGGCCCTAATCTCTCCTAGGCTGAGCGGTTTCAGGTGCCCCCAGATACCACTCGAGAGACAAATATTTTTTCTTATATACAAGTTGTCCGAGACCAAATGCATGCTCTAGCCGTTCTATCAGATGAGACACATTTGGACTTATGCACAGATATACGACACATTTATTTCGTGCCTTCATATTCATCTCAACAAGTACAAGTTCATCTGTACATATCTATATTTTCAAGCATACTTAATAACCAAACAGATGATCATTCTTATGGAACTGATAGAGTAGCAATACACATTCTTGCATTTGATTCAATTTAATTATCTTCTCTTATCTTTTGTTGATATGGTATCGTTGATCATAGGGACAAGGCAACAAAGTGGACTAGAAATTATTTTTATTAGGCGTACAGATCAATGTTTGTTCGGTTGAAGCAACTCACCGAGATGAATCTTAGTTGAGAGAATGAGGAACTTCATGCGCCGTTCACGAACAGTTCATGCGTCCTACATTGGCACCAACAGTTGATTAGCATACTTTGGTCTCTTTCTCTCAAGATTCGGAATGAATGCGAAATATGATAAAAGCGAACAATGAAAACCAATCATCGAAAACCAACACGAAAACGCTTTCATCAAAACCAAGCAGCAAAAGAAAAAATCCAACAAAACTCTTGGATTCATTTCAATAGAAGCCAATCCATGCATCAATTGGAAAGATTTATTGCATTTCATTCGTGATCAATCGATACCGGCAAAGGTTTCCCCGAATACTCAGTTCAAGACTGAGTCAGCAAACCGTAGGTATTACATAGTAGACCGCGAGGAGCGGGACACTACACCTGAGGGGCGGAGGGTGGGCTGGGCTACCCTGGGCTACAGCCCGGGGTCAAAAAAAATTTTAATAGGCCCATGCGGCCATAACAGCCCATATAGTCAAGCAGCAACCAGCAAGACAGCAAGTAAAGCATACCCCTCTTTTCTCAAAAAAAAGCCATACCCCTATTTCCTCCCGACCGCAAGCAGTTAGCAGCCATTCCCCTCTTTCCTCCCGAGCGCAAACAGTGAGCAGCCATTTTCTTCTTTCCTCACGGGCGCGGCCTGCAGTCAGCAGCCCTCCCGAGCGCAAGCAGTCAGCAGCCATTCCCCTCTTTCCTTTATTTTGGATCAAAATTTTAGGGTTTCATTTAATTTTGATCTGATTTTTTTCTAGGTTTTCTTGTGAGGACAACGGCAATTTAATTAGTACTTAATTTTTCTCGTGTCGTCCACGCTGAGACGGGCGCATGGGTAAGCAGAGGCCAGAGGCAGAGCGGCCGTCCTTCAAGCTCCCCAGGACCCGAAGGTGAAGGTCTTTCTTTTTCTTCTTTTTTCTGTTATAGTGTCTCCCTGTCTGGGTGGGTAGTGTATGTCAGTATGTGCTAATTTTATATATCAATGTGCTAAAGTTTTATGTGATAAATTCTCTAATAGGTTATACACTATAAAGTCTATAATGGAAACTCAAGGAAACAAGAAAGGAAAAAATATTTTTTTTGTTCTTTAAACCGAGGGACGCCAATCTTGATATCTTAGATAGTATCGACCAACATCCTTCCAAAGTTCAAAGAGTTGAAATTGATCTTAGTTCTCTTGAACGTGATCCGGGTATTCGTATTCCGATATGGCAACATCCTGTCAACCAAATAGATGAAATCAGACGTACTTATATAAAAATGGGGCCATATCAACCTAATTTGCATGTATACCCGCGATCCGAATCAGGACAACAATATCGTCGGTTTCAAAGCTCTTGGTTTAAGCAATTTTCATGGTTAGAATATTCTCCTTCGAAGGATGCTGTATTTTGCTTTGCATGTTTTCTTTTTGAAAACAAAAAGGCTCGTTATCCTGTACTTACTACTGAGGAATTTAGAAGCTGGAAAAGAGTAAATAATGGAAATAGTTGTTCATTGTTGATGCATATGGGAGGTCCTACTTCACCACATAATAATGTTGTTCGTTCTATTGATACTTTGATGAATGTTACTCAACATATCGATAAAGTGATGAATGCAAAAACTTCGGAAGAGGTTCAAAAGACCCGATTGTGTCTTGTGGCAACAATTGAGAGCATTCGATGGCTTAGTATGCAAGCATGTGCTCTTCGAGGTCATAATGAATCCTCATCTTCCAATAATTGGGGTAATTTTAAAGAAATGATAAGACTTATGGGAAGAATGAATGTTGACATTGATGGTGTTGTCTTAGAAAAAGCTTCACAAATACAAAGTATACCTCCCCGATGATTTAAAAGGAGATTTTGTAAATTCTTACTAACATGGTGAGGAATAAAATTCGACATGAAGTTGGGGATGCAAAATTTTGTATTTTGGTTGATGAAGCCAAAGATATATCTAACAAAGAACAAATGGCTGTTGTAGTGCCCCGTCCCTACATCGTGCCCCGTTTCCGTCCACGGGGTGCGCAAGAAAGGAACACTGTCGCTATCGATTCGGTCGGAACCGATAGGTCGGAATCGGTCGAGTCAATCAAACGGGAACGGTTGAATTAAGATCCATTCCACGTTATGGAATGGCTTCTTCGGAACCAAGTACCATATTCAGCGGGTTGTGCCTCGAGGATTGGCTCTGCGGCTGAGTCGGAAGAGACCTTCCGTTGCTCTGAATTTTCATGCCGCACTTGATTTGGCTTTGGCTTTGGTTTTCATGGATGCATTTTTCGTGAATGTTTTCCGAATAAGTTTTCGTGACTTGCATTTTTAAGCTTCGCATTCATATCGAAATTTCTTGAATTATACAGTGTTCTAATCAGTTGCTTATGCGATTGCAGATGATCGCGTAGGCAACGTCAGCGCAGCCAACCGATCGCTCGCTTGAAGCAAGGCTAAGACGAGTGGCTGACCTCCTTCACCTCGTCCCTCTACTTCAAAACTCAATATGTGAAGTAAAATAAATGCTTGTCATAACCGTGTAAAATCAAGAAATCGTGGCACGATTCTTCTCGAAACACTTGCTATCAAACTGCCAGTTTTGAAAATAGAAAACGTGTTTTCTTATACAGATCCACTTAGCCTATGCAAAACAATGAATGAATCGATTAACGTTTATCGCAATGATATGGCTAAGGAAGCAAATCAACTAAGTTTAAAGAAAAACGGTCATTGGACAACTTGTCGACAAGGTAAAGTTTCCTCGAATGGTTGCCTAGGCCAAGGGACCGATTCGGCCCGGGAGGAACTAGTGTAGCAGCGCCAACCCTTCATCGGCGCGAGTTATGTGGGCACTTTCGCACAGGGCTCGCTACCCGATGCGAAAGGGGCATCGTCTAACCCTGCTATAGTCCGCGATGGCTTGACATTGCCAGTGGCCTTCACACCCCTTTTCACTGCTTACAAGTGCACGGGACACGGGATGAATATGACAGTTGCTTAAATGTTATACAGTTTCATATGCTTGCCTCAAAACATGTTAACATTTAAATCGAACAGGATGGTTAGAAAGATCATTGAAATAGCTTGCTAACATATTATGAAACTTCTTGAATCAAATGCAGAGCTTGGATTTAATTAGCCATTCGCCAGTACATGTGTTCGTGCGGATCCTCGCTCTTTGTAGGTCCCGCGAACCAGGAAGGACGCACCAACTAGCTCGACGAAGTTCGTGACTTTTGAAGCTTCGGCCGTGCGTCGAAGACTTTCTCTACGACTCCACTTTTGAAGGCTCTCGACGGTCCAAGGAAGATGACTCAGCGTCTCTCCCATCCAGGTCACTGGAGTACTTTGTTGTATATTGAGGGATGTGTGCAATATATGGAACGGCTATCTCATCTGCACTCTTTTGTAATTGAGTCATGTTGTATCCCGTGCGGCAATGAGTCTTGTATCGGAGTCTGTAAAAGATGTTCATTATCAATCAAGATCAAGTTTTCTTTACTTATTGTGTGAATCAATTTGTCTGCGTACTGTCATAGCCATTTTTTTATTTTATTTGTTGTTTATTTATTTATATTTTGCCATTCCAAATTATTTCCAAAATTATATTTTTCAAAAAAATTAAATTCTCTTTTTTTTTGCCCTTGTGCAAATGCAAAATTTGTATTTTTGCATAATGGTTTATGTGTCTACCATGCATGGTAGAATTGCCATTTGGCATCCTCTCCCCATGACATGGCCTAAAGGGTACTTGAGTCATTTCATAAATCAACCCATTCTTTATATGGGAGAAGATGGAAAAATTAAAAATTTCCATTCTCCTCAAGCTCTCTCTCCAGGTACTCTCTCCTCTCCCTTCTTCTTCTTCTTCTTCCATTCTTATTTTCCTTTCTTCTTCTTTTTTTCCCCTCCCTTGCTGCTTATCTTGCAGTCGTTACTGCTGCTACTGCTACTTGTTGCGGCTGCTGCTCATGCCGCTACTGCTGCAGCGCGGCTGCTGTGCCGCCGCCGCCGCCGCCGCCCGCCGGCCCGCCGGCCGACCGCGCACCCTCCCTTCTTCTATTTTCTTGTTCCTCTTCCTCTTCCTTTCTTCCAATTCCTTTCCCATTTTCTTTTATTTCTAGGTTTTGTAACTTTAACCCAGTTTCAATTGTGCCCTAGGTTTCTAATTTGGGTTTTGAAGGAATTCTTCTAGGGAGGACATACTCAAGCAAGGCAAGCCCTCCTACTCCTTTCTCTTGATAATTTGTTTTCTAAATTTACTTCTTGAGTGTTATAGTATATATATAAATATACATTTCTGGAATTTCATTAATTCATGAACAAAATCCAATTTTGTGAAATTACAAATGTGAGTGTTAGGAATAGTTTGCTAGAATTCACTTATGAATGTGTTTATACATAAATGTGTGAATTGGACACGATGTTGGACACATCATGAAAAAAGAAGGACACTTCCGATAATTTTTTTTAAGTATGTAGTTGTTTTATTATAAACATTGATTTATATATATACATGCATACTAATTTCAATAAGAAGTTGGCCCAACATGGTGGTTTTGCACAATAGTGCATCTAAATGTCTTCAAACTAAGTTTTATGGAATTATTTGACATTTATTTATATTAATTCAATTCTGTCCAGAAATTAATTAATGCTTAATTAGAGTAATTTTTACTTTATTAACCTAGAAAAATAATTATTTTGGCACCCGGATACATACGTGATTTTGGTGACATAATTCTTGGACTAGTATGTTGCACCCATGGACTGTAAATCGACCTTAGAAACGAGAGTACGTTGCACTACTACTTAGATATTCATTTTGACATACCAATAATTCTCTTTTCATTGAAAGTGAAGTTAAAACCAATTAACTACCCTACAAGTCACATTATAGATAGATTGCATGTGTTATGGACTAATCCACTATTAGCATGATTTCAAGTATACTTAGGGATGCCTTAAATTAACTTTGAGATAGGATGATTATTACTTATTTTTAGCATAATGTTCAATTCTGTCTAGAATTTTAATTAGGCTTAAAATCACCTTTTTGACCTTGAAAACATGGTTTAACTTGAGAATATTGTATACCGGTCTACTATGGTAGCTACGTGCTAATTTTACATGTCTTAGATTACTTTTCTATATTCTTGATGAGTTAAATACAATATCTAGTCCATAGTAGTTCCCTAAAAATCATTTTCATTACTAAACAAACTCGTTATTGTTCTTGACATGCTTAGCATTTTGTTAAAGCCTTGCAAACCAAGAATAATTGCACGCTCCCTTGCCTGCTAGGTAAGAAAGCTTTATTTTGCATAGCTTTACATATATGCGTGTGTTCCGGTGTTGAGGGTTGCTCCACCGAAAGGGTCGGCGTACCCGGTATTATATTTGCGTGTTGCCGGTGTTGAGGGTTGCTCCACCGAAGGGGTCGGCGTGCCCATTTATTATTTTCTTTGTATTTATATGTTCTGGAATGTTTTTGGGTCAGTAAATACAAAGGAGACTCTGCCAAAATTTTTGAAAATTTCCAGAGTTAGTCTATTTTCGACAAACTCGGATTTCTTGGAAATTTTGACTCTAGTTCTAGACCACTTGAACCATCCATCTCCGACCTATAATATCGGAGGGATTCTTGGAATCATGTCCATTTGGATATCTTGGAATTTTACCTTGGTTTCAATATTTCTCGGACTACTTTAGTTTCGGAAAGACGAAACCAATATTCGAAAGCAACTTGACTTCTAGGACTCCCGTTTGGGAGATAGTTTCTCTGAAGTCTAAATATTTAGAATAGGTTGCATGGGGTTTTGGGAGAGAAACCGTTGGATCACACCCGGCTGACTTCTTAGCAATATCATTTTTCATTTTCGTACTGATCAGTCCCTGATACGGTGTTCGTACGACCGTACGAATATCCGGGGTGAGGCTTAGCTCACTTTCTTGATCGCAATTGGACATCCAGGCCCTGAGTTTCAGCTCAGCTATCCATTTGCACATTACCCTGAGTTTCAGCTCAGAATATTTGTTAATTCATTAGATATCCAGGCCCTGAGTTCAGCTCAGCTCTCTAATGAATGGGTTCGATATTCTTGGAAAAGTCCAAGTTATACGAACTTCTTGATTATAACACATGATGCGATGACTCGACCCAGATGATTCGGAAACCACTCATGATGTTATCTTGCTTGTAATCACATCAATATGTGATAGTACAGACGGCTGGAGTATCTAAGCACCAACCCATTTTGTACGAGCCTGATCCCGGGCAAATGGGATTATTGTTGAGATGCTAGGCGAGTGTGTGTGATCCAGAAAGTTTCTCTAAATTGCATTTAGGTCTAGAAGATCATGTCGTGTCTTTGTGACATTAAATTGATAATTACTTACTTCTTGTACAAGTTAATTATTCAAGTTTACTCTATTCACTGGTCATATCATTCTACGTTCATAACTCTTTCCTTTGACTGAGGGCTTGCTCGTCGTATTGACGACCTAGTTTTGTTCACTAGGGACTGAAAAAGATCAAGATGTGGATCAGGCGTACACTGAGAATGATCTCTATGAATGAAGAGGAACGGATGGAATGTAGTTTCATTTTGATAATATTTTCAATTATGTAAATTTATGTGTTGAAGACTATGAATCAATCATGTGTTTGAAGACAATGAATCAATTATGTATAATATGTGTTTTGGTGAATGCTAGATCAAATATGTAATATTTCTGGATAGATGAATGTTATGTAATTGTGGAATTCTATGATTATTCCTTTTATCTATGCCTATCCCGGACCTTACAGGCGACAATCGCAGGGTACAATTCGGTGCTCATTGTACAGCTGCGTAGCCTGGGGAGAAGTATCACGTGCCTCGAGTCATCTTGGGAACCGGGGCGTGACACGTACTCTCTTAGATCTCGTGTCTCGGATTACCTTATGATCATGCCTTATGCGATCATAAATTAGGTTCGTACGGCATCACGCCCGGGGGACGACTATCGATTCGACGGAATCGGAGCGTGACAGCTATTGTCTTGAGATTCGTTGATGTTACTGGTTTTTTACGAAAGCGTTTCTTTGCTATTGTGCATGTTACAGATACTACTGCTTTAACACTTAAGAAGGAGATATCTGACGTCTTGGGTAGACATGACTTACAGATTTGTGATATGCACGATCAAGGGTATAATGGTGCTAGCAATATACGTGGCACATGGAATGGTTTACAGGCTCTATTCTTAAGAGAATGTCCGTATGCATATTATGTGCATTGTTTTGCCCATCGACTGCAACTAGCATTGGTTGCTGCTGCTGAAAAGGAGATTTCAATTTGGTTGTTCTTTTCAAAACTAACATGCATTGTCAATCTAGTGAGTGCTTCTCCTAAACGCCACACCGAGTTACACTCTGCTCAAGCAATTGAAATTGCTTATATGGTAGCTACCGGTGAACGTGAGACTAGTAGGGGAGCTAATCAGATTGGTAATTTACATCGAGCAGGAACCACTCGTTGGAGTTCTCATTTTGATTCTATTTGCAGTTTAATAGATATGTACAGTGCTGTAATTACTGTGCTTGAAAGCATGGTGAATGAGGGGTCCTCTAACTCTATACGTAGAGAAGCTGGTGGTTCTTTAATTGTGATGAAGTCTTTTGATTTCATATTCATCTTGTATATGATGCATAAAATTATGGCGATTACGGATATGCTTTCTCGAGCCTTGCAACATAAGTCTTTAGACATTTTAAATGCAATGGATCTAGTTTCATCAACCAAAGCATTGCTTCAAACTTTGAGAGAGGAAGGTTTTGATAGTCTCTTGATGCATGTGGAATCAGTTTGTACAAAGTACAATGTTGAGATACCTAATATGGATGATTGTTATAAAGGGGCTACCGGTCGTTCATGTCAGCAAAAAGATTCTATTACAGTTGAGCATCACTATCGTTTTGATATATTTAAAGTTGTGATAGACTTTCATGTGGAAGAGCTAAATAGTAGACTCAATGACAGTGCTGTGGAACTCCTTATGCTGAACTCTGCTTTGGAACCTAGAGACAATATTAAGTTGTTTCAAGTTGATCACATTTGCAGTCTTGCAAAGAAATTTTATCCTAGTGATTTCAGTGAACATGAAATGCATTACTTGAGAAGTCAGTTGGAGCATTATAAGGTTGACATACTTCATCATCAGAAGTTTCAAAATATATCAACCATTTTCGAGTTATGTCAAAGATTAGCTGAAACAAACAAGTCAGAACACTACAATCTGATTGATAGGTTGATACGTCTCGTTTTAACTCTTCCTATTTTCACTGCCACAACCGAACGGTCATTCTCAGCTATGAAGCATGTTAAATCTGCTCTTTGCAATAAAATGGAAGAGGAGTTCTTAGTAGATTCTTTGATTGTCTACATCGAAAGAAAACTTGCTAAAAGTATCGATTCTGATTCGGTCATTGATGAATTCTACTCTCTGAAGCATCGTAGAGCGCAACTTCAATAGCTTTAATGGTATGTATTTTTCTTTGCTTTTGGTTCGATAAACTTGGTTTGGGAATAACTTGGATATTGATATGATGAATATTTATGTAGATTTTGTGCTACTAATGCTGCTTCCTTAATGGCCCTTGTGGATGTGCCTCCAAAAGAGATGGAAATCATATCAGTATTCTGGTGTATTTTGGAGGCTTGGATATTTTCATCTCTTATGTTGTACTCTGGACACGTATTCTGGTGTATTTTGGAGGCCTGGATATTTTCAGCTTTATTTTTGCGTATTTTGGACATGTATTTTGGAACTCCTCTACAGAAATCATGTTTCATGAATCTATCATTGTACTATATGGACAGTGATGCAATACAGAAATCATGTTTCATGAATCTGCTACAGAAATCATGAGTCTGCTACAGAACTCCTCTACAGAAATCATGTTTCATGACATGTATCAAGGCCATCAGTAGTGGTGTTTTACAAGGAACCAAATTTCCAATTTTACTGTTTGCCATCATTTGCTCATTTACATTTTCTTTCAAAGTGAACTTTTACTTATTTGCATAACTGGAGTTGTATTTTTCTTCTAACTTATATGTTGATTTATACAATAGATAGATGTATAATCACATGCTGCTTTATTTGCTTGTGTTTATCAACTTTTGTCTACTTATATTTACTGGGTATTTTCTGAATAATAAGTAGGCTAAGATCTCACTGGTTTCTGCACATGCATGCATCATAGGTGAACTTGTTTTGGTGTGTCCTAGTGTCCGGGTTGTGTCCATACGTGTCCGATATGACGCTGCCCACACTTTTGGAGCGTCCGTGGTTCCTAGGTGAACTTGATGCTATTGATTGCAAGCAATTATAGCGCATATTCATTTCATTCAGTTACCCGAGTGTTGTAAAACATGTAAGAAAATTCTAAGTAGCTACATAGTAGGCGTCTGATTAGTTTTTTTTTTTAGCAGCGAAAGATGCAGAACACCCCTGTCATTTGAAGAACACCTCTAGTCCCCTTGTTCTATTCTGTAGATACTTGGTTCTTTTTGCAATTATAAATTGATATTTTTGCTTATGTTAGTTTACTATTAAAGTTCTTTTGTGCACTTTCAATTTTTAAGAGAAGAATAAACTTGATACTTGGTTTCATGAGATTTTGTCAAGGGTTGTCCTTGTTAATGTTTACAGGCTAATAGGTATTAAACATGATTTGTCTTATTGATCCCAATAGGCTTGTTGGAGCAATGTGTTACCAGACATCAAAGAGATCCCACAGAAGCTGTTCTTCGATTTGTAAGTATTTTGTTACAACTTTCTTATATTTGCATTTCAATAGGTATTAAACATGCTAGTATTTTTTTTTATTTCATTTGCATTCCAATGTGTGTGTGTGTGTGTGTGTGTGTGTGTGTGTGAAAGTTCTGAACAAATTTGATATGGTTTTCTGCTAGAATCTTTGGATACAAAGTAGTAACTAGCAAATCACATGAGACCCACCATCCCAACTTGGCCTTTCCTTTGCTGGTTGCATACTTCGGATTTTGTTCTCGTTGATGGATTTCCAGGAAAAGAAAATTTATAAGGTTATTTTAAGTAGCCCCCCCTCCGTGATAGTCCTGGCTCCGCCCCTGCGCCCATGTACACCTAGCCGCATTCATGCCCAAAACTTATTGAATCATTGACAGCAATGCAACTGAAGAAAGTACATAAATTAGTATATAGTTGGAGCGACTAGGGGTGAGCATTATTTGGTTTTGGACAGAAACTTGATTTCTATATAAAAGTACAGATCTGAAGAAGTACAAATTAATTATTTAAACCTAAAATTGAGAATACAAAAATAATATTTTGTGTGCTTCTACAATAAGTATCCAGGAGCTAGTACCAGTAACAGGAGGTTAACCATTGTGATGAAGTAAGTTCTGAATCCATCATATATGTCCAAATCCTCACTGCTGTGACTCTTTAGTGCTCTTAATTAGAAGCTAAAATGTATAGCTAATTAATAGCTTCCTACTTGTTAGATAACAACCAAAGTTTCCCAAAACACTTCAGTTATACCTAATTATTAGGCACGAAACTGATGATCCTAATGAAGTGCTTCGAGGAACTCCAGGTGTAGTAGTAGAATGGACTGCTACTACTACTTCTGCGCCCAACTATTTGTGGCATATATATTTGTAGAACCAAAATTAGACTCCATTTGGTTCACTGTAATGTAATCGTAATCGCGTAGTTGTAATGTAATCAAATGAAAAAAATTTCCTAGCCACATTCGTTGAACCTAGCCAACCTTCCAGCCTCATTCATTTCACGAGACACCAAGAATAAAACCTAGTGGCCACAACACCATCTTTAATTAGCTAGGTATCCTTTTCTTCTCCCAATAGATCGATCTCCTTCCCACCATAACATCTTCCAAATCCCTTGAACCATGCTACTGATCGATCGACACGTGGTCGATTGATTTTCCGAAAGGAATATGCATGGCTAGGAGTACGTGGGAACTTCTATAGAGGGGACCAGTCGTCGATCGACAGGAATCTCTCCAGAGAGCACATTCGATATAACCTGCGCTATGAATGCGGCTAGGTTCATTTCTATGTTGAGTCTGGCTGACAGTGACAGTGCTATGAGTTGTGTAAATCTAGTTAGGAGGAGTACTTCCTTGCTATAAATAGGGAGCGGTTAGTGGTGGTAGTCTCCAAGCAAGCTTAGTTAGTTTACAGAAGCTTTGGAGAAAGTTGGTTGCCCCTTGGAGTTCCCTCGGACACTTCATTAGAGTGCGATGTACGTACCTCTACTGAAGTGTTTGGGGGAACTCTAGGTGCCACCCAACACTAATACACGCACGCATGCATGCATGCATGCATGGGGGGAAGGGATCAGATTTTGATTAGAGAAGTTGGTTTTCCTCTGGAGTTCCTTCAGGCACTTCATTATGATTTCATAGATCCCTACTGAAGTGTTTGGGGGAACTCTAGATGGCACCCAACTGTACCACAAATTTTGGTTTATAATGATCGATCTTCAGCACTGTATAGGTAACTATTTATGCTACATGGCATCATTTTATATATAGCCAGTTTCAAAACGGTGAACTGCTATGTTGCCCGCGGTTTGTAACCGCGGGCGTGACCGCCGGCCGACGTGGCGGCCGGCCATTGCCCATGCAACAGTACTTGCAGTGGGATATATGTGGACTGTTTCTTGATTATAAAAGTTTGTAAAGATTTGATAGAAGCATCAAGGAGATGACAATGTTTTTTTTACAACATTTTTTTGTGGTTGGTGAATAATTTCTTTTTCATGAAACTAGAGGAAACTACCGAAATAAAGACCATCAAGTTGATCACCCCAACCAGGGCCGGTCCTGGGATAAGCCGGACAAGCCAACGGGCTTGGGCAACCCCCCTGGTGAGGGCAACCCCCCTTCTCTACCCCACCCCTAAATCCCCACCTCTCCGCTAATAAAGCCTATGCAGTCCACCCCAACTCCTCTTTGTTAGTTAAACTAGCACACGAGACCCATATTTTGAGTTTCTATTAGAAATGACTCCACTAGCTCAAGGGGAGGAACTCGGAATCTGATATCCATGATGTCACTAGAACATGTCAATTTTTTGATATCTTTTTTTATGAGTATGACAAGGGGCAACCAAATCTAGCTCTGACTAGGACAACCCAACTCTCTGGACCGGCCCTGACCCCAACCAATCTCAGTCGGTCCTAAAACAAACACTGCGAAGATGAGAAAAGAACTTCACGATCATTAGATCGAGTAATTTGAGAAATGGATAATAAATTAAACTTAAAGGAAGGAATATGTGAAAAATATTCTCTAATTTAAGTTTCAATGAAAAATTAATTGAACTAGTACGGAAAACTGAGGCCAATTGCACAAAAAATATTAGACACTGGGGTGTAAGAATTAAATAATGAGAAGAAAAAATAAATATGATAATTAGAAGCACCAGAATCTATAATCCAAGTCGTTGGAGAAAAAGAAAAAGAAAATCATACTTACTAAGTTTGCATTAGGAACATAGGGTGCTTAAGGAGATGATGAAGAAGGAACTTTCTCTCATGTTCCTGTGTATTGTCCATAATTTGTTTCTTTTTTTGTTGCCTTTATGGTTTGATTTTTTGTTAATCCTTGATCGGGGCCGGTATGTTATAACTTCTTTTGTAATACTCTATTTTGCTTTAATATGATGATGAGACGGAACTTGTCTACTACTAGTAGTAGTAGTAATAGTTGAATTATGCTATCAAAGGAAGCTTTTTTATATATATTTTTACTCAACCTGCACTTGCAACCTCTTGCTCAGCCATCTCTAATTAATTCACTCTGAATGCAATTTGGATGTGAAGTATTTGGAGGTGGTGGGAACTTGAGACTTTGAAATATTACTGAGCATGCAAATGGACCATATGGTGAAAGACTTGCTTGGCTTTGTAGCATACGTTCTCTAAAGTTATGTATATATGTTTGAGTTGGAGATACTGATCACTAATGATTTTGATCCACCATGTACTTTTTGTTAGAAATAATTCAAACGGTACTTTACTGTTTGAACCAGTCATTTGTGGTAGCTAGCTGTTGCTAAAGAATATGTTTTTTTTTTTAATATTTCCTTCCTTGGTGACTATTGAAGGAATGATCATTGCCTATATAAGGCTGTTGTTTTGTTCACAACACAAGCTTTTCAATACAAAGCAATACATTTTTTTCCTTCTTAAAGATTGTTGTGTGGGCCATTTCTTTCACTACATAGCAGCAACTATTGTAGTGATTCTTCTAGCACTTTCCAACATTTTGGTATCAAAGCTAGGTTTGATGAAGCTGGGAGCAAGAAGTTCATCGTAGCTATAGGAAGCTTGTTCGCAGAAGTTGTTCTAGTAAGTTTATTGAAGAAAATATTTTTTTGCACTTTGAAAAGAAAATTTTGGTTGTTTTTTTTTCCAGAAGCTAGAAAAAAGATGAATTTTGGAAATGAGTTTAATCTCCCTCAAAATTTGATTCATATATTTAGTGGAGAGAATTATGAATTTTGGAGTATTAAAATGAGAACTTTTTTATTTCACAAGATTTTTGAAATTTATTGAGAATGGTTATGCAGATACAGATAGGACTGCAGAAATAAAAGAACTTCGGAAGAAAGATGCAAAGGCACTACTCATACTACAAGAAGTCGTGAAGGACTCTATATTTCTAAGAATTGCTAACGCTGTCAAGTCAAACGACACATGAAAAATTTTGAAACAACAATATGAAGGTGATGGTAAGATAAAATTTGTCAAGCTTCAGACTCTTAGAAGTGAGTTTGAGAACATATGTATGAAGGACACAGACACAATTGATGATTATTGTACCAAAGCTTCTACTATTGTTAATCAGCTAAGAACTCTTGGTGAAGATCAGCTTAATGCTAACAAGGTAGTATAAAAGGTTTTGAGAACTCTTGTTTCTAAGTTTGATCATGTGGTAGCTATGATAGAGAAATCAAAAGATTTATCTACTTATTCGTTTAGTGCACTAACAAGTTTTCTTCTAGCACATGAACAAAGATTAAACATGATAGCAAAAAAGAGCATTGAAAGTGTGCATTCCAAACAAGAGTTGAAAACTCAGGAATACATCGAGGAAGATGTGGTTATCAAGGAAGAGGTGGATACCATGGTTGAGGAAGAGACCAAGGCTGAGGTCGAAACAGATGGAATCATAATGATCAAGGAGACTCAAATAACTACAAAGGTAAAGGAGACTCGACTAATTGGAAAGGTAATCACATCTCAAATATTCATTGTCATTATTGTAACAAATATGGTAATATTGAGCATTATTGTTGGGAAAAGAGAAGCATCAAGCCAATGCAGCTGAAGAAATAAATGAAGATGCTAATCTTTTTGTGACTTGTCTTAATTCTAAAGAAAATACTAATGATATATGGTTGTTGGATAGTGGTTGCAGTAATCACATGATAGGTATGAAAGGGGTCTTTAAAATCATCGATGAATAAGTGAAACTACAAGTGCAACTTAGAGCTGGAAAACAAGTTCATGCAGAAGAAGAAGGTGTCATTGCAGTGAGAACTAAATTAGGTATTGAAAAGAAAATTCAAGATGTTCTTTATATTCCTGACTTAGTGCACAATCTTTTAAGTACTGGACTAGCGCAAAAGGGCTATTCAATTAAGTTTTTGAATGGCACATGTGAAATTCGTGATCCCAAGTCTGATAGGATTATTATAGTAAAGATGACAACTAATAAGATGTTTCTACTCAAATTTTCTTATCTTGATGATCATGCTTTATCTGTCACTATTAACAATAATTTTTGGTTGTGGCATTTGCGTTATGGACACTTGTATTTTAATGGTTCAAAGTTATTGAATCAGAAGAAAAATATGGTAGATGGCTTACCTTGCATTGAGAATGTAGATGGTATATGTGAAGGATGCATCTACGGCAAGCAACATAGAGCATCATTATCTGTTAAGTCGGGATGGAGAGCAAGATTGCCACTCCAATTAATTCATGTTGATATTTGTGGTCCAATGAGAACTTCATTAATTAGGCGGTTGTAAGTATTTTCTTTTATTCATTGATGACTTCAGTAGAATGAATTGGATTTATTTTCTAAAGTACAAATCAGAGGCATTTTGTAAATTTTAAATATTTAAATCTTATGTTGAGAATCAAAGTGATTACTTTATAAAAACTTTGAGAACAGATCGTGGGGGAGAATTTTTATCCAAATAATTTAAATCTTTTTGTCAAGCTAATGACGTACACATGCATTTAACTACAAGCTACACACAGGAGCAAAATGGAGTTGCGGAACATAAAAATCGAACCATTGTTGAGATGGCGAGAAGTATGTTAAAGGACAAGCGTCTTCCAAATGAGTTCTGGGCGGAAGCAGTTCACACTTCAGTATTCATTCTAAATAGATCTCCTACGAAAGCAGTAAAAAATCGAACTCCTTTGGAAGCATGGTCTGGTAAGAAACCAAATGTAAGTTACTTTAAAGTTTTTGGTTCACTAACATATGCTCATATAAATTCTCAGAAACGACATAAGCTAGATGAAAAAAATTGTTAAATGCATTTTTATTGGATATAGAATTAAAACTATAGGATATCGATTGTATAATCCTATATCGATCTAACGAATTGATAATTAGTAGAGATGTTGTATTTGACGAAAATAAATTGGAAGTGGACTGAAACTGATCAGGTTGATGTGCAATATGAAGAGGTAGCGACGACACAAGAATACATGAATGAATTATAGTCACCTGCTGCACCTCCAACACAAGGCACTACAAGCTGTCCCACAACTCTAGAATCTGAAACCCCGCCAAGAAAGATAAGATCCTTAATAGACATATATGAATCTTGCAGCTTTGCTTTAACAGCTATAGAACCTAGTTCTTATGGAGAGGTAGTTCAAACTCATGTAGAATGGAATCATTCTATGGAAGAGAAAATTGTCCCCATTGAAAGAAATTTACACATAGAAGTTGGTGGATTTGCCACAAGATAAAATGCCAATATTGGGCTGAAGTGGATCTTCAAAACAAAGCTAAATACTGACGGCAGCATACACAAGTATAAGGCGAGACTTGTTGCTAAAGGGTATGATCAACAACCAGGTATAGATTTCTATAAAACATTTTCACCTATTGCTAGATTAGAAACCGTTAGAATTATTTTGGCAGTTGCTGCACAAATGAAATGACTTGTTTATCAATTTGATGTTAAATCTGCTTTTTTGAATGATGATTTGTTATAAGAGGTATTTGTTAATCAGCCAGAAGGATTTGTTGTGCAAGGAAAAGAGGAAAAAATCTATAAGCTAAAGAAGGCGCTTTATGGACTAAAACAAGCACAAAGAGCTTGGTATAGTAAAATAGATGGATATTTTTGTCAAACTGGTTTGCAAAAAGCCATAATGAACCAACGTTGTAGTTGAAAAAAAATGATAGAACTAAAGATGTTAATCCCAAATATTTTCGAAGCGTCATTGGAGGACTTATGTACTTGACTCATAGTGTCCTGACATTATGTTCTCTATCAGTTTGGTATCGAGGTTTATGCACAGGCCTACAAAACATCATCTTGGTGTTGTTAAATGAATTTTACAATATATTCGTGGAACCATAGGTTATGGTATTTGGTATTCTCATGTGACTAATTTTAATTTGAATGGCTATTGTGACAGTGACTGAGCAGGTTCAATGGACGATAGGAAAAGTACCATTGGATTTGTATCTAGTCTTGGATATGGTGCTGTTTGCTGGATGTCAAAGAAGCAACACACAACAGTATTATCTTCATCATAAGCAGAGTACATTGTAGCATCTTCTACCGTTTGTCAAGCAATTTGGACGCAAATAATTCTAGAAGATTGGGGATTTCATCAAACTGGAGCATCTACAATTTACTGCGTGTCACGACCTGCACCCGCTTTTCGGACGCGAGCTCGTGAGCAAGCCAGCTACGTATCGAGCAGACTCCAGCCCGACTCGAGTACGTATAAGCTGTCAGGGTCATGGGTATCATGTCTAATCTAAACTGTATCTCAATCCACATGAATCATATAAACAATAATGAACAAGTATGGGTCATGGTCTGTAGCCCATTAGCATATTGTTCGATTAGACTCCCAGAATGATATGAGTCTATAAATAAATAGAGTATATCATGGTACTGAAAATAAAACACGAAAGGATAACACAGAAATATCACAAACAAATACATGTATCATAGATCGCAATCCTCTACCATCCTGCTCTGCTAACTAACTCCATGTAGTCGCTAAACCTGAAGAGATTATCAGGTCCTCAGAGGACTAGCAAGATACATAAAACATGCCTATCTAACAGTTTAATCATGCAATAATATAACCAGGGCATAAACAGGAACTAGACAGAAAACTGATATATGGCTACTGACAGGTAACTATGAACACGGATACAGGATCAAGTATGCATAAATGAACTGCTGGTAGATCAATGGATACCAACCCTTGCCCCGAATGTGGACTCGCGGGTCAGCTTCAAGACAAGTCACCCTCGCCCCGTATGTGGACTCGCAGGTGCAAAGGCAACCCTCGCCCCGTGTGTGGACTCGCAGGTTGTAGGAAAGACAAGGAATAGCAGTTCACTCACACACACTTATAGACACGACTCAGTCAAGACACAGGTGAAGACACGACACGACCCAATCACGATACACGAGAGAACCAATCCAATATGAACTAACAAGGCTAACCATGTACAAGGACTATAGCTATACGAGCATGTACGATATACAAATTATAAGTAATAACCAACTAGTAAAACTATATACTAATAGAAATATGCATGTAAATAAACTGTAGAGGGAGACAAGGTATACTTGCCTGGAGGTTGCACGCAGATCCAATAACAATCTAGTCCACTGCTAAGCCATAAAGTTCAATCATCACAACTATCTCCGAAAGCTGAAACAGACAGTGCCAAGAGTCTCAGAATAGTCAAATTAGCTATGATTGCCTGTCCTTAAGTCCAATTCTGGATACAGGAGCAAAATGGTAATTTTGGGCAAAAATGATGTCCGCCGTTGGATCCGCTTTGCACCGAAAAGCATGTCAGAGTCAATGGTCTCTAAAGTCGTCAAACTATATGTCAACAGGTCCAATTTTTCGATACGAACCCAACCGTATGTCCAAAGTTGGATTCCGGCGGACCGTGCACAAAATCACCCGTTGAGTCGGACCGTGGGGCCCGCAAAACGGTAATTTTATCAACTGTCTCAGAATCGGACCAAACTTGGCATACAGGACCAGAAAAATGATACGGTCCTGATGGCGTAAGTTTCATCTCGATCTGACGAACGTGCACGAAGTAATTGGGAAACTTGCACAGAGGTCGATACGGTGAATTTCGACGGATACGTATCAAATTCGTCGCGCACACGCGACCAATTTGAATTCCGTCAAAGCCCACACGACCATGAAACCATTATGCAGCTTTCGATACTTTTGGTTTGTGATCACGCTGCCCGGATTGGCGGGACGCACGTCGTGTGGAAGGGTTTTCGTGATTTTCTATATTTTGAAAAACAGATTTTTCGTCAACTTCATCCTAATTTTAAACAGCAATTAATCAACAAAAATTAAATCTAAAAATAGTGTTTCCATCTTGGTTAGGTTGTCTAGAAGTCTGTTCAAGCAGTTTTCCAAAACTCGCGATGTTCTGGTCGCAAATCGACCACAAACCTTGGATGTTGGGGCAGTTTTTATATCTAGGAAATCAAGATTTTCCTCGATTTTGGGACTCGGTTCTCGTCGTGCACGGTGCGAGTTAAATGATTCTACGTGAAGGGATTCAAAGGGGGTAGCGTTGTGTTCTCACCTGAAGAAACGAATCGAAGATTGAACGATCGTGCGCGAAGAAATCGAACGGCGAACTCCCTGCCGCTGCTGAGTTTCCTTCCTGTTTCGTGTATGCACGCGCGCGCGACTGATGGTGGTCGGCCTGCTGCCGGCCGGCGGTGCACGGAGGTACGCGGAGGCCGGGGAAAGGTCGCCCACTCTCAACGTTCCCCTGGGGTGGTGGCGCTCGTTAGGGTTTTGTGAATCTTCCTTTTCGTCTGATTCCTTGTATATATGCTGCTGATGGTTGATTCGGTTTGCTCGGCTGCTTATGGGGCTCAGGCTCGGGTTGGGGTCTTAGGATAGTTGGGCCGGGTCCTGTTGCACTGGCTGCGGGGAAGTCCTGGGCTGGGTTTTGTTATTACTTCTCTTATTTACTTTATACATTATACATATATATAATTACTTAAAATATATTAAATACCTATATATATACATATACGTATAACCAAAAATATCTATATATAAACATATTCATATTTATATTTTATATATACAGTCACATCTATATATATATATATATATATATATATATATATATATATATATATATATATATCACTACAACAAAAAACCCATTTAACAACGTTGGATAAACGTTGTTAATACCTTTTTACAATGTTTTCAAAAACGTTGTAGTTCGAGGAGTTGTAGAAAGTTTGAGATCTTTTTACAACATCTGGCTATCGTTGCATAACACGTTGTAAATATACTTTTCAATTGTGCTTTATTATTTTAACAATGATTTCAACACGTTGCAAAAATTAGTTTTAACAATGATTTCAATTTGTTGTCATTATAACTTTTACAATGTTTTATAAATATTGTGAATCATCATTTACAATATTGTTTTAATATTGTCATTCATGCATCAGCAACTGTTTAGGAAACGTTGTATATAAGTTTTTCACAATGTTTTTCCTTTATTGTGGTATAGGTGTTAACAACATTTTGTTAATGTCGTAAAATAGTTATTAAGCAACATTCTTCGTACGTTGTCATATATTCAACGACAACTACAAATATATGTTGTAATTGATGATATTAGCAATAACTTATAAACGTTGTGAAATAATTATTTACAACATTGATTAATCTTTGTTGAAATTATATTGTTCATTTAAAAAAAATGATAATACTAGCTATTATATATATACTGCATTTGATTATCAAAGAAGATTGGAATTGAGAACCATTAAACAACAACAATAAAGCTATTACCCTCACAGGGATCAAAGCTGGTAATAAGAACCAAAATGTCCATGGTATCAATACTTTAAGAATGTAAAGTACTTGTTCTTGGATAACCCTCCAGTATATGTTTGGAAAATGCCAAGTAACAACTAATAAGTAGAATGGGTTCAAATTTCAACTATCATAATCATAAGAAGGTAAGATCCCGTACATGTTATTACAATAAAAAAAAATCTTTCGCTTTTTAGCCTTTTCTATTAAGCCTCTTCACATATGATAAGACTATTGCAACCTTCCCGCTATCCTTGTCCTCCTTGCCGTCCTGTGAAGCATCAACAAACAATCGAGAACCAATAGTCAGTGCATCCTCCCCAAACATTAGCATATAGATGTTAGTTGAGATGAAAGATGCTACTGCAGTTATAAATTAAAGTTGCTAGAATGGAAGTATTGATAGAAACAAAAATGCTCATAATTGTCAATTCAGTCATCATGAAGAATTGAATATGTAAGCATTACATTTTGGTATCCTTGGAAGGATACTACTAGATTATCAGTATCGAACCACAAGTCATCTAAAATTTATATATCTACTATACCCACACCGATTAATAAATAGATCAAACGTGCTTCAATTTATAAAAAAAAAAATTTGTTAAGCTCATCGAAGAGATATGAACACATCAGAGGAATATATGCTACTAATAATAATCATATGCCTACTGCGTACAAGTTACTCGTACATATTATGGTAAATAGTATCTAATAAGCCAAAATTAATATCATAAATTTGAAAATGCTTGGCTGTGAAGATCAAAAGAGAACTCACCCTATAAGGCAGAGTGCTAGCGAATATTGTCTTCACGTGATGCAAATCTGTGTGTTTTGTTATATTCTTGCAGGCCAGCTGCAACATGACGTTAAAGAGACTAATTAGGTACTCAATTGTAACATGCACCGTTAATGACAAAATAGGCTAAACTCCCTACTCTACAGGTTCACAAACAGCACTTGAATAATTGCAAGCTGACGAGTTCTCTCTAGTAGCATAAATTGTACAGTAATGAACCCCACCTTTAGAAAGAGTGCCTTGCCACTGATAGTGCGGAATAGCTGGACGCACATTAATGTGACAATGATCAACAGGGTTCATGCATAGCATTGTTGGTTCAAAGAGAAGGAAGGATGCCTAGCATTGTTGTCCCAGGAACCCTGTAATCGAAGTCTATTAATATTCGAAACTGGTAGAAATAAGGAGCATAAAAGACATCAAAGTCTACGTTACAGGAAACTGCACATCGAAGTCTATGTTTGTGTCAAGAACATGGTGGTGTGTTAGGGTGTTCAGTCAATAGCTGCATAGTCTCCGCAGTCGATGGCATATTGTCATTCTTGACCAGATATCGTTATATAAATCACTCTTTAACATATCAATACAATTGAAGTATGATCACAGAGGCTTCCACTTACCATGTGTGAGGTTAAACTCCAAGATTGCTTGTGGGATAAGGAATCAAGTATCATATATAGAGTAATTGATTGTTTCTAGTTGGCAAGTGTATAAGAATACAATCTACAACTAAATGATTTAGTAGCCAAAATCAAGATCAGATGCAGGTACATTTCAAGAGTTTGCTATGCATATGGTAGGATAAAACAAAACATACAACTTATGCTACCACATTGATAAGCGATAAGTTGTGAAACCAAACAGAACTTAACATGAAGAAATAAAGTCATCAAGGTTATTGACATACACAAGTAGTGATCAGACATGTGAAAGGTGTCACCTTCAATGAGTGCTTCACAAACCTCCTCCTTGGTCACGTTCAGCGCCCTCAACAGAATGGCAATGTTCTGTGACTTCTTCGGATCGAGCACTCTATTCTCTTGGTTCTGGGAAGGAAGGACCAGATGCTTATAATTAGCCTCCTTGGAAGCCACAACATTGTGTTACAACCGAACAGGGTCTCCATCATCTCCTCGTTCACCCTGCAAAATGAATCAAACTCAAACAATCAGAAATTCAAAAAAGGTTCTACTGGAATGAGCTGGACTTCAACTGATCCCACACCATCACCCAATCCGAGCTCGCCCGAACCTTATCCTAGTGGAGAGGCTTCAGCTTGGTCCTAGGGGTCTCCTCGTTCTTCTCAACCGCATTGCTCAGAAGAGCTTCCGGAGCCATCCCACCGGACTTAGGAGTCACAAGAAAGCCAACATCAGGAGGAAGAAAACATTTCATTTCTTCACTTCTCAAAATCAAAGTCCTGTGGAAAACCAAATTTGCAATAAAAGGCTAAAGCTGGAGTAGTTTAATCGGATTAACAATATAATCCTTTGGGATATTACCTCAAATATCTCACACTATTTGGTAACTATTATCGATTTGGACAGTAGTGGAATCATCTTAGCACTTTCCTATCCGAAGTCTTGTGATCTCGACAATGAGACTTGTTGTTTCCTCAACTGCCATGCCTCACATATCCATAAAAATCCAAGTCTTGTGATCTGGACAGTAGTGGAATCCACCAAATAATTATACTTCAAGAAAATTTTAACTGGACAAAATGTTCACCATACAATTTTATGCTTGAAATAATTCCTCTTCAATGTCACCAAAATATTGAATAAATCCATTTCAAAAGAACAAACAGAAGGATGGATCAAGATTTAAGGTCTGGCAATAATCACAATTCATATATTTTCCTACAGCTGAAAATTTCAAGTCTTCAAAAGCTGTTGAGCTTAACTCAGGGGCAGCATAAGGAGACATCCAATGGTCAAACTCACAAGTAGAGTGCAAGAGTAAGAAATAGAAGCTCTATGATATGAGGATGAATATCAAAATCTTGAGAATGCCCAAGTCATGGATGTATAGAACTTTAATTTGAACAAAGTTTCTTTTAGCTTCTCTACAAATAATGTATTTCTCTTTGTAACTTTCTCAGATCCAACAACAAAGGAGACAGCAAGACAATATCAAAATTGATCTAGAGCCAAAACCTCTTTCTCATATGAATTTTGCTAGACAATGCTTTTGTACATACTCATAGATATAAGAGAGAACTGCCATTGATACAAAATAAATACGTTGGACAAAACAAGGTTTTCTAGCAGAAGAAAGGTTCACTTAAGGGCCTTAAGCTCCTCCCTGTAGCTTCAATTATTCAACAGAAAGTGTAATATTCACTTTTAATTTCTCGTTTGACATCCCCACAGAACATAGTTGAAGTTTCTGTTATAAAATTACATTCTGTGGAATATGAGAAATGTCCTTCACCTTCAAAGATACTTTAACCACCACGCCTTGTATATAGCAAAACTATGCTAGAAAAAGTGAGAGATTAAAGACACATGATTAAAGACAATCTGATGCCAACAAGACAGCGAGGGTGAAGTTCATACATATTGAGAGGCCAATAAAAGAAGAGGAAAGACATCCAAAACAAGGATAAATTATAAGAAAATATTTTATTTAGTTTCCATGCCATAGGGTCTTCCATTATTAGAATAATCACTTAAGGTTTTAAGGCCAACCCCAAGTAGCCAGCAGATGAGGCTTGATGTTCATGATCACCATTAAGCAGGAATGACTGCATAATTAAGGATTTCAAGGCGACAAAGAAGATGGATTGGATTTCAAGGTTGCCACTGAGAAGATGGATTGGATGTACATGGTCAATTCTTCATCCAAGACACAAGTTGCAATACGTTGAAGGAAGTGATTTGCATTCAAGGCATCACAAATTACAAGCAGTGCCTCGAACACACAGCATACAAGATACTTCTAACTACCCTGGTACCTTGAACCTCTCAATATCAGAAAAGGATTATTATTACTTTATGACATGAAACTCCATGTCATGTATATTTAGGAAGTTAACAATTTCACTTATACAAAATAGAGGGGAATATACAAACTAGAGGGAAAGAGGCATCAATCTGCTCAAATCATGAAGCAGGTTATAACGTACAAAGAGTGACAATTCTCTGCAAATATTATCCTCCACTGCAGCGTGACAAGATATATTATGTACTATATTTGTTTGCCAGATATGGAGAAAAAGGGATAAACGTAATGTACCAAGTACTTGTCACCTTTAAATCAGTATCTCGGGTACCTACTATCCTCCAGATGCACCTTATATTCCTCTCAGGTACCTACAGTATCTTGGGTACCTACTTCTCAATTCTGGCTCTCTAATCACCAGGCAAGCCCCAACTTTTATTTTAAAAAACAAAAGAAATACCCTTATACTAAAAGTATGTTCTTACTTCTTAGTGTCAAGTTCCTAGATATCCAGATCTGTGCTTAACTTTGAACTTGGATTCTTCTCCACGTAACAAACTTTTGGCCATATATGCAATAACTTCCTTGGTCTCAAACGTAAAGGTTAAATTTAGGGAAAATCCAATTTCCCATTGAGGAAATCGACACTAAATCAGCATGTCAGATACCTGCAATATCTTCATATATCCTCCATTGGCACCTTAGATTCCTGTCTAATACTAAAAAAAAGAAGGTGCATTGCATCTTAGATTCCCTAAATAACATGCAAACTACAAATTTCCCTAGAAGCAGAAAAAAGAATATCGCTAGAAGATTACCCATCCTGAAAGTAGTGTGCACTTAGATTTAATTCTCTCCATCTATCCTTAACTTCAAACTGGTTATCAAAATTATAGCCATGCATGTCACAATCCCTTTAGCCAAACATAAAACTTGAAATTTAAGAAAAATATATGTTTCTGTTGTGGAAATAAAATCTAGAAGTAACAAACTTATAGCCATACATGCAATAGCTTCCTTGGTCTCAAACACAAAGGTTAAGATTTAGTGAAAATCCAATTTCCCATTGTGGAAATCAACACTAAATCAGCATGTCAGATACCTACAATAACTTCATATATCCTCCATTGGCACCTTAGATTCCTGTCTAATACTAAAAAAAAAAAGGTGCATTGCATCTTCGATTCCCTAATCAACATGCAAAGTACGAATTCCCTAGAAGCAGAAAAAGAAACTATTGCTAGAAGATCACCCATCGTGAAAGTAGTGTGCGCTTAGTGTCAAAATCTCTCCATCTATCCTTTACTTGAACTGGTTATCAAAATTATAGCCAAGCATGCCATAATTCCCTGAGCAAAACATAAAACTTGAAATTTATAGAGAATTATTTGTTGAAATAATGCAAACTCAACATCTAGATGCATTATCTTTATCTATCCATTACTGGCACCTTAGATTTATATCAAATAATAAAACAAGAAGGTATGTTATAACTCTAGCCCCCTACTCACCATGCAAGTATGCAATCACAAAACAAAACAAAATTATTTATATCAAATAATTTAAACTTTTCCAAAACAAAAGAACTATCCCACCTAAATTATTATCCTATCACAAAAGTAGTGTTTGCTTAGTGTCAAATTAACAAATTTCTTCATCTATCCTCATGGCCGGCCCTGGGGTAAGCCGGACAAGACTTGGGGCTTGGACAACTCCCGCTGCTAGGACACCCTCCTAGGCTCAACATGATCCCACCAAAGGTCATGGTCACGGATGACCACCAGGACCAGCTGACAATAAGGATCAAGGGGCAACCAAAATTAGCTCTAGGATAGGGCAACCCAACCCTCCGGGCCGGCCTTGCTATCCTTAAACTTCAACCAAGGAGTCTTTCTTCACCAGGTATCAAAATTTGGCCATGCTGTCTAGTTTTATTGATTTCCCGGACAAAAAGCTCGAAGTAAAACTATGAATTCCATCACCAGAAATGAATCCAAAATCTCTGTATCACATTTACAGACTGATTACCTCACTCTAATATTTGAAAACAAGATATGAATTTAATAGCTTTGTTTCCTTAACAGACCATATAAACCCTGATTTTCCTTCAAATTGGACAAGCTCGCCAAAAATACCCAAAACAAATAGGAAATTGATAGCCCCGTTTCCAATCCGCCATGCAAACCCTAATTTTCCCTAAAATCGAATAATCTCACCAAAAACACCATAAAAATATAACTTTCCTTAAACTCAACAATGGATTGCTCTCTGGGTATCAAAATTATGGCCATGCGTGCCCTAACAGCCCTCTCCCCCAAACATGAACCTTCAAATAAAATGGGAAACCATATATTCCACTAAATTCTCCCTCCAAACGAGAATTTTCACGAACAAAACCCGAAAATTCTCAACTTTCCTCAAAATTATGGCCATACATTCCCTAATTTCCTCGAATCCCAAGCAAAAGCCATGAAATTTTAAGGGGGGAGTGGGGAACAATATTTCCCATCAAACTATTCCTTAAAGAAAACAATTTTCATCAAAAGAAACTATAAAATCCAAACTTTTTCCTCACCTCTATCTTCACAACGGAGGAAGAAGAAGAGTCTGCGGGTTTGGAGAGAACAGACCAAAACGGGGAGGATATCCGCAGAGAGAACAACAGACCGAAATAGAGAGAGAAAGACGTTTTTTATTTTCCACAGGAGGATATACGCGGGAAGCCAAATTCGGGGAGGGAAATTTTGGGGAACGGAGCCCGCTGAATATTTCATGGGGAGCCTAAAATTTTTGGGTCCGGATGGATTCCAATTTTTAAACCTTTGATTTATCTACGAACAAATACAATTGTTAAATGTAAAATTTACAACATTTGTTCGAAACTGTTGTAAAAAAAATAAAGTCACAACATTTAAATATAAAATGTTGTCAAATAATGTCTTTTACAACGTTCTTATTCGAAACATTGTAAAAGATCCAACTTTTTACAATATTTTTAGAAAATGTTGTAAATGAAATGTTGTAAAAAGGGTTTTTTTTTGTAGTGTATATATATATATATATATATATATATATATATATATTTATATATATATATATATATATATATATATATATATATATATATATATATATATATATATATATATTTATATATAGATACATATGCACACGCATACAATATATATTTATATACACATACACACGTATACAATATATAGTTATATAAACATACTCACATATATAATATTTATACATATCATTTATAACGTAAATGATTTAATAAATATAAATCATTATCATTTAATAAAAACAAAGTAATATTAAAATAAAAATCCTAATAACAATTAAAATAGCCCAAACTCGGTTCTGATGGATGTAACATGCACCCTACTTATATGGCTCCAGAAGGTCATACAAATTCTGTAAAGCCCTATTTAATAATAATAATAATACCTATAATCTACTTATAACAATATATAGAAAATAATTACCAATTCCGAAAATATATACAAAATACTTACACTTACCAAACATGTCTACAAGGTCGTACTTAGTCCCACTACATGCCTACCTGGGCTTGGATTCAGTTCGAGTCCAGTTTGACTAGTTCGGTACGACCGGGTCACTTAAACGTCAAATAATATAATAATAAATAGTTAGCTATTTATAATGGTCATGTCATAACTTGGCCTGGTTTTCCTAGTTAGGACGTCCCTATGGCTAGGTTTTCCCGGGCATGGCTAGTACACTAGTCAAAACACGCTACTGCACTATCCGTACAATGATTCCTAACCGTCTTGTATTTCAAAACTTAACTATGGCTAAAGTCTTCTACCGTAATAACTAACTAAATAATTATTTATAAAAAATATTCTAATATCACTATTAAATAGATAATAAAAAAATATTTCAAAAATTCCGGGAAGGGAGGCTACAAATCTACCCACCTTAAAAATAATTTTGTCCTCGAAATTCCAATTCATGACTATTTCTTAAAATTTTAAAGTCCACTATTACCTTAATCTCCTCAATTTAATTTCTCAAAAATATTTATAACCTCGAATACTTGAGGACTTCTACCCACCTTTGGTCACACTACTCCTAAAAATACGGTCACTAAAGTCTTATGGTCTTCTAACTAGTTGCTAACAATTCTACCGGCAGATATCTAGGCATATGGCATCCATACTCCCTCATCATATCTATAAACAACAAAACATTCAATAGTCATTCAATATTACACTATAATTTAAGAATTTTTAATGAATCCTAGACAGCACGATCATTCGTCACCTCGAAATAGGAAGGGACGAGAATCAATGGTACAAGAAATCAAGGGAGAATAATCGAGAACGAATATGAAGTTCAAAAACAGTAGAGAAATTTCTAGGAGAATTTTCAAGGCAGAGTGGATTGATATTTCTAAGGTTTCGTCATTGTCGCAGGCTCGTACCAGTACAGTTACGTAACCGGTACGATATGCTCTGACCTGCATGGGCCACCACAAAAACTTGTCACGATCCGCACCCGCTTTTCGGACGCGAGCTCGTGAGCAAGCCAGCTACGTATCGAGCGGACTCCAGCCCGACTCGAGTACGTATAAGCTGTCAAGGTCATGGGTATCATGTCTAATCTAAACTGTATCTCAATCCACATGAATCATATAAACAAGAATGAACAAGTATGGGTCATGGTCTGCAGTCCATTAGTATATTGTTCGATTAGACTCCCAGAATGATATGAGTCTATAAATAAACAGAGTATATCATGGTACTGAAAATAAAGCACGCAAGGATAACACAGAAATATCACAAGCAAATACCTGTATCATAGATCGCAATCATCTACCATCCTGCTCTGCTAACTAACTCCATGTAGTCTCTAAACCTGAAGAGATCATCAGGTCCTCAGAGGACTAGCAAGATACATAAAACATACATATCTAACAGTTTAATCATGCAATAATATAACCAGGGTATAAACAGGAACTAGACAAGAAAATGATATATGGCTACTAACAGGTAACTATGAACACGGATACAGGATCAAGTATGCATAAATGAATTGCTGGTAGATCAATGGATACCAACCCTCGCCCCGAATGTGGACTTGCAGGTCAGCTTCAAGACAAGTCACCCTCGCCCCGTATGTGGACTCGCAGGTGCAAAGGCAACCCTCGCCCCGTGTGTGGACTCGTAGGTTGTAGGAAAGACAAGGAATAGCAGTTCACTCACACACACTTACAGACACGACTCAGTCAAGACACAGGTGAAGATACGACACGACCCAATCACGATACATGAGAGAACCAATCCAATATGAACTAACAAGGCTAACCATGTACAAGGATTATAGCTATACTAGCATGTACAATATACAAATCACAAGTAATAACCAACTAGTAAAACTATATACTAATAAAAATATGTATGTAAATAAACTGTAGAGGAAGGCAAGGTATACTTGCCTGGAGGTTGCACGCAGATCCAATAACAATCTAGTCCACTGCTAAGCCATAAAGTCCAATCATCACAACTGTCTTCGAAAGCTGAAACAGACAGTGCCAACAGTCTCAGAATAGTCAAATTAGCTAGGATTGCCTGTCCTTAAGTCCAATTCTGGACACAGAGGCAAAACGGTAATTTTGGGCAAAAATGATGTCCGCCGTTGGACCCGCTTTGTACCGAAAAGCGTATCAAAGTCAATGGTCTCTAAAGTTGTCAAACTATATGTCAACATGTCCGGTTTTCTGATACGAACCCAATCGTATGTCCAAAGTTGGATTCCGGCGGACCGTGCACAAAATCACCCTTTGAGTCGGACCGTAGGGCCTGCAAAACGGCAATTTTATCAACTGTCTCAGAATCGGACCAAACTTGCCATACAGGACCAGAAAAATAATACGGTCCTGATGGCGCAAGTTTTGTCTCGATCTGACGAACGTGCACGAAGTAATTAGAAAACTTGCACAGAGGCCGATACGGTGAATTTCGACGGATACGCATCAAATTCGTCGCGCACACGCGACCAATTTGAATTCTGTCAAAGTGCACACGACCACGAAACCATTACGCAGCTTTCGATGCTTTCGGTTTACGATCACGCTGCCCGGATTGGCAGGACGCACGTCGTGTGGAAGGGTTTTCGTGATTTTCTATATTTTGAAAAAACAGATTTTTCGTCAACTTCATCCTAATTTTAAACAGCAATTAATCAACAAGAATTAAATCTATAAATAGTATTTTCATCTTGGTTAGGTTGTCTAGAAGTCTGTTCAAGCGGTTTTCCAAAACTCGCGATGTTCTGGTCGCAAATCGACCGCAAACCTTGGATGTTGGGGCAGTTTTTATATCCAGAAAATCGAGATTTTTCTCGATTTTGGGACTCGATTCTCGTCGTGTACGGCGCGAGTTAAATGATTCTACATGAAGGGATTCAAAGGGGGTAGGGTTGTGTTCTCACCTGAAGAAACGAATCGAAGATTGAACGATCGTGCGCGAAGCAATCGAACGGCGAACTCCCCGACGCTGCTGCTGAGTTTCCTTCCTATTTCGTGTATGCGCGCGCGCGCGCGGCTGATGGTGGTCGGCCTGCTGCCGGCCGGCGGTGCGCGGAGGCGTGTGAAGGCCGGGGAAAGGTCGCCCACTCTCGACGTTCCCCTGGGGTGGTGGCGCTCGTTAGGGTTTTGTGAATCTTCCTTTTCGTCTGATTCCTTGTATACATGCTGCTGATGGTTGATTCGGTTTGCTCGGCTGCTTATGGGGCTCAGGCTCGGGTTGGGGTCTTAGGATAGTTGGGCCGGGTCCTGTTGCACTGGCTGAGGGGAAGTCCTGGGCTGGGTTTTGTTATTACTTCTCTTATTTACTTTATACATTATATATATATATATAATTACTTAAAATATATTAAATACCTATATATATACATATACGTATAACCAAAAATATCTATATACACACATATTCATATTTATATTTTATATATACAGTCACATCTATATATATATATCAATACATATATAATATATATTTTTATACATATATACACATCCGTATATATATATATATATATATATATATATATATATATATATATATATATACACGCATACAATATATATTTATATACACATACACACGTATACAATATATAGTTATATAAACATACTCACATATATAATATTTATACATATCATTTATAAAGTAAATTATTTAATAAATATAAATCATTAGCATTTAATAAAAACAAAGTGATATTAAAATAAAAATCCTAATAACAATTAAAATAGCCCAAACTCGTTTCTGATGGATGTAACATGCACCCTACTTATATGGCTCCAGAAGGTCATACAAATTCTGTAAAGCCCTATTTAATAATAATAATAATAATACCTATAATCTACCTATAACAATATATAGAAAATAATTGCCAATTCCGAAAATATATACAAAATACTTACACTTACCAAACATGTCTACAAGGTCGTACTTGGTCCCACTACATGTCTACCTGGGCTTGGATTCAGTTTGGGTCCAGTTTGACTAGTTCGGTACGACCGGGTCACTTAAACGTCAAATAATATAATAATAAATAGTTAGCTATTTATAATGGTCATGTCATAACTTGGCCTGGTTTTTCTAGTTAGGACGTCCCTATGGCTAGGTTTTTCCGGGCATGGCTAGTACACTAGTCAAAGCACGCTACTGCACTATCCGTGCAATGATTCCTAACCGTCTTGTATTTCAAAACTTAACTATGGCTAAAGTCTTCTACCGTAATAACTAACTAAATAATTATTTATAAAAAATATTCTAATATCACTATTAAATAGATAATAAAAAAATATTTCAAAAATTTCGGGAAGGGAGGCTACACTGCGACAACAAATCAACAAATGCAATGTCTAAAAATTCAGTCCAACAAGAAAGAACCAAAAATAGAGACTCGTCTCATCACTTCATTCGCAAGATAGTGCACAAAGTAGAAATTGAGTTGAAGCACTATAATACCAATGGCCAAGTAGCTGAAACATTCACAAAGGCTCTGGCGGAGGACAAATTTAATAAATTCAGAACTGCAATGGAAGTAGTAAAATATGTTTGAATTAAGGGGGCATGTTCGAAATAATTCAAATGGTACTTTACTGTTTGAACAAGTCATTTGTGGTAGCTAGTTGTTGCTAAAGAATAGGGCTTCTTTTTTCTTTTTTTTTGAATATTTCCTTCCTTGGTGACGGTTGAAGGAAGGATCATTGCCTATATAAGGTTGTTGTTTTGTTCACAACACATACAAGCTTTTCAATACAAAGCAATACATTTTCTTCCTTCTTAAAGATTGTTGTATGGGCCATATCTTTCACTACATAGCAGCAGCTATTGTAGTGATTCTTCTAGCACTTTCCAACATTTTGGTATCCTACATCGAAGTATCCTTGGGTTGTGATCTTGCCTATTCACGATCCTACATCAAAGTATCCTAGGGTTGTGATCTTGCCTGGTGGTGCCAAAATTGTCCTTCCAATTGCTTCGACAAATTAGATTTTAGAGAGATGGTTGGATGTGTCCAGAGATGCTATTTCTTTACAGGTTCAGAATTTTGATCTTTGAGATGAATCAAGATCAACACATATTTTTTCCAACGTACGTAGATGCTTTCCGGAAAGCGAGAGTATCCGTAGGGTGGTAATTGGCCAGGTTGTTGGGATGGACATTATGGATTCTCAACTAATTTAGAGTGTCCACTGTTAATAAAGAATTAACATGTACACTGATTTATGTTCATATCAGATCTTGAAGAATTGTCCGAGACTTCAAGAAAATGTCACGGCATACAATATCTGGATTAATTGCTCAATAGGACATGTTCGATTGCAAACATGTACTCAAAGAAGAAGGAATTCTACCTCCATAATCAGTTCCATTTTCTCATGACTGATATGAAAATTTTGTTCTATTGCGAACCTAATAATTATAAATCAGTGCCAAAAGGAGGGAGGAATATATATATAATTGGTTGGAATAGCAATTTTCTATCAAGTTAATTGTTGAGCCAAAGTAAAAAAGAGTTAATTGTTGAGCAAAAAAGGCCTATATGTTGGTTAGATTTCAAAAAGAGGTTTGGCATGCGAAGGTCCAAACCAACAATTGAAGTGCTAGAATGATCCTTACCCATCAATTTACATGTCCTTAATTAGAGATACCACCGCACTGTTCAAACAAAATGGAGCATATATAAAACCATGAATATATGTGGAAATTTTGAAATACTCTTTAGAACCTAAAATGTATATAGTTGACACCTAATAATTAGGCTAAAAACTGATCATCCTAAAGAAGTGCTGGGGGGGGGGGGGGGGGGGGGGGGGGGGGGGGAGGGAACATCCAAACTCAATGTATGTAGTAGCTATGTCTCATAGCTAGTACTACGTGTCCTATTTGTTGTACTGTGCACCTGATCTATCAATACATGTAGAATTATATAATTAGTAGTGTTACCGGGTCAAGTGTACTAGGGCCAGCCCTGGGGTAAGCCTGACAAGACATCGGACTTGGACCCCCCCCTCCCCCCCCCCCCCCCCCCCCCCCCCCTCCCCCCCCCCCCCTGCAGCGTTAGGGCAGCCCCAAGCCCCTAAGTCTCCACCTCTCCACCAATAAAGCTTCTGTCGTTCATCTCAACTCCTCAATGTCAGTTGAACTAGCAATCCTCCATATTCATATTTTGTGTTCCTACTGGGAAGGTCTCGAGTAGCTCAAGAGTCAGGAGTAGAACTAATGCGAGTTCCACGCCGCTGTTGCAAAACTGAAAATATCTTTTTCTGGAGTTGATATCAGTACAAAATTTTATAGCTTTCAGCTTGTTATAAATTTTTTGATACATTTTTCTAGAGTCAAGGGAAGGGGCAACCAAAATTATGTCGGACTCGGACAACCCAACCTCATGGGCCGGCCCTGAGTATACTCCATTAGGTTACTTACAAGATGAAGTCCTACAGTTCAAGACATGAGCCTGCACGTTCATTGAACCTAGCCACCTTCCTACATGCCCTATTTCATTCGGGACAGGAATAAAACCAAGTGGTCACAACCACCTTTAGGTATCCTTTTCTTCTCCTCTCTCTTCCTTCCAACCACAGTATCATACAATACAAATGCCTGAAGCCAACCTCCGTTCATGGTGATCTATTGAACACGATGACAGTGTATATATCGAACGACCGACACGCGATTGATCTATCTAGGATCTTCTAAGGAACGGTCGACAGGAATCTTTTACAGGACTGGGACGGAGACCCGCCGCTCACCACCTGTGCTACCAATGCGGCTAGGTTCACTTCTACGTTGAACCTGGCTGACAACGCTATGACTTGCGTAACCTAGTTGGGGGTATGAAGGAGTTGTTGCTATAAATAGGGAGCAGCAGTAGTAGTAGTAGCAGTGGTACTCTGCAAGCAAGCTTAGTTTTGTGTAAGGCGTTAGGGCTAGCTAGTTAAGTTTACAGAGTAAGAGAGATGTTTGTTTCAATCTTTGATGAAGTTGGTTGTCCCCTGGAGTTCCGTCGGACACTTCATTAGAACACTATTGATCTCTACTGAAGTGTTTGGGGGGAACTCCGGGAGACGCCCAACTGTACTACATGCATGCATGGGAAAGTTTGATTAGCAAAGTTGGTTATCCTCTCGAGTTCCTTCAGGCACTTGATTATTGTTTTAAAATGATATTTTGTCAGTAATTTGTGACTGTCAACCCACGTGGCAGCCAACCATTGGCCCCTTCTTCTGTCACCGGACCCCATTCGGACCATCGGACCAAAGGAAGGCCACCAAGTGGCCTACGGTCACAAACCGAAGACAACGTAGCAGTCCTTTTCTTAATCTCATACTGAAGTGTTTGGGGGAACTCTAGATGACAAAAAAGATATATATATATATATATATATATATATATATATATATATATATATATATATATATATATAATGGTCATTTGTGACAAAAATGAAGAAGATAAAAAATGATACATATATCTAATAGCTAGGAATACGAGACATTTATTGTCAACAAAATATATAGAATGGTCTTTTTCAATAAAATATAACCTGATATATGTCAGTAAAAATATTATTAAAATTCTATAAAATTTATTTTTACATTTAAGTGATTGGTTTTATGTGCACATCAAAATTAACCATTTGACCAGTTGGGAAATGACAAAAGTTCTGATCCCCGGTATTTAATTAATTCCACATTAGACATACTTAGAAAGTTTTTTTTTTGTTTATATTTGAATGATTGCGTCTTAAAAATCATGACATGCCAAACCAATAGGCTAGAACATTATACCAAAACTCATAACACTTTCTCAAAGCATACTTTCATTTAACAATATTAGGCTCAAAATATAACTATGCTGTTAAGCACACTTTCCATAAGAACAAGTGAGTCATCGATCATTAATTTATACCAACAGTAATATGCCATATTTCTAAATTAACAATTTAACAATAATACAATTACTCTTTTTATCTTTATTTTTTTGTTAAGTCACCATTGATCGTAGAGATATAACAAAACAAATGGAAGAGATTTCTTTGTTAAGGATCAGTGGAGATAAATGAAAGATGGATCAAAGTCATTCACATATTAGAGAAATGTAGAGAGAAAGAGGAATTCCTGGGCAACAGTCAAGTCTCGCCTATGCGTCTTCATGAAATTGTACCAACAAATTTCTTTATATCTTCCTTTCTCTATGAATGCAAAAATCAACGAAACAAGCAATAAAAAGCATCCAACGAAAAGTCAACAATGAAATACATCAATGAAAGTCAACAACGAAAATGTCCAAAAACAAACAACGATAAAATGATGGGAAAAAACTCTTGTATAGAGTTTTTTCTCCAAGTACGATTAATTAACTGTATTTTGAATTCATTTCCAACATGAACTAATTCATAGATTTGAGAGGGTCTCAATTTATTTGACCCAATTAATCGATACCCAAAAGATTTCTCTAAAATGATTCAATTCAGACAGACTATTCAAGCCCCAAGACAACAATGTGCCCCTTCTAAGAGTGGGCCACTACAGTATGCCAAGTTTGGCACAATTCAATTGGCTATTTGAGAGCCTATATTTTTGTTATGAATTATCACTAAAGTAATAATTTTTCTATATATTTGTTATGACTCAATTTCTCTGCAGTCCACTTTTCACTGCAAAATTCTATAAATAAATTATTTTACAAAATGTGCACATTAGCGCCTTATACAAATACAATTTTAGACTTATATGACATCACGTTCAGTGGAGACTTATCGATTCGACAAAATTAGGACGTCACATCTCATTCTACAATATGAGCCTTTTGGCTCATATCTCGGATTGGACCTGAATAAAATTTTCTTTCTTCCAAAAAAAAAAAAAAAAAAAAATAGAATAATTGGATTAAAAAAAAAAAGAAATATATATGAATAAGGTTCACATTAAAAAATTTGATTTGAATATATTTAAAATTTTAAAGACTTATCCAAAAAAATTGTACGAAATTTAAATGTTAACAACTTATACATTCAATCCAATTTAATATAAATTAGTACCAGACAAATATGAAACATTTGTTTCACATTCATGTATCTAATATTTCTCTCATAACTTTTAAACTTGGATAATCTTATCAAGCTATTATTGAAATGCAGCATACGTCTCCTAGCATTTGTCATTTGCTGCTTTCCACCCTTTACATCACTGAAAATAAAATGAGATTTTGTTTGCGGGTTTTTCCAAGTTACAACTAAAAGTTCCAACGAAAATGGCAAAAGTCTCTCCCACCACAACCTTTTCAAAGATGCTCTCCTTTATTTGTTTATCATTTGTGACGGCAATCACAAGATTATGGAGTCATGGACCATACATGTACATGACATCTTCCGATTCTGTTCAATATCCACTCACTAATCAATTATTATTTTCTTTCCATTTTTTATGGTTGGATCGATCAACTGTGGTGCCAAACTTGCCAACAAATGATTGCTGCAGGCGGGATCAAACATCCGCGTCAGATCCTTAACAAAACGACGTAAAATTAGTAAAACAGAAAAGGTCTAGCTCCTAATAAAACGCAACGCAATTATAGTAAAAAATATATATATTTTCAGAATCAATCAGTTACAGCTTCCAACTTAAAAATTATAATCCCATTCTTATCCCTTTACATTAATACTCTCTCTCTCTCTCTCTCTATATATATATACTCACTTGGTAAAGGAAGTTGTCATTGTTTATTTTCTCAAGCAGCCATGGCTAGAGTTTCTCTCTTCTTCTTGCTCAGCCTATGCATTCTGCTCTCCCTTGTTGCCACTTCCGCTGCTGGCACGAGGAAGACAGCGAAGATCTATGAACTGAAGAAGGGGGACTTCTCTGTGAAGGTCACCAACTGGGGAGGTGTCATTCTCTCTGTCGTTCTTCCTGATTCAAATGGTGAGTTCTGATCTCCATGTTTCATTCTTTTTTCTTGAACCAAGTGGCTAGGTTTTTGGGGGGTCTGCTTGGTAAAGGTGTTTTAATCGGTTCTGGGGTATTTTTGAACCGCCCGTTTATGAAAACCTTTGTTTTTTTATCGGCTCAAAAGCATCCAAAAACCGATGTAATGTAATTTTGGATGGCTGTATAAACACCACAAATCAGGTAGATTTTGAGGGGTTTTATAATTTTATTCCATTTATATCAATACCCTTCCCTATTTAATTTCATTCGTGTAAAAAAAAAAAATTCAGAATCACTAATTAGTGAATTACCAACCATGGATTGGACCGGTTTAAAAGCTGCTACTTAAAAACCACCCAAAATCGAACCCCTCATAACCGCTCATAATCGATACCCTAAAAACACCTCCTATAATTGCAAGCATACCCTTGGTCTTTTTTTTCTTCTTCATTCATGACTTAGTTTCATAAAACTTAGTTTTGTTTTACCTGATTTAAATGGTTCTTATAGAATTCATACACAACCACAAGCTTAATTTTTTGAGATTATATATAATTAATTTTTTTTGATGGAATTCTTCTTTATGTTGGCAGGGAAATTGGATGATGTTGTTCTTGCATATGATGGAATTGGTCCATATCTTGTAAGTTTAGTAACACTTTTTGACCGTTTTCTAACTCTTGTTGATTTATTGATTCTTTTTTATTTTTATATTGATATTTGCTTGTAATATGTGAAGCCTCTTGGCTGTATTCTCTGTTGATATAATCTTAGATTATGTGTATGGGACAGAGTTCTTGATTAGTTTATTGATCAACTGTATTTATTATAACTTGTTCAATTAAGATTAAATTATTATGTATTAGTAGCGATGTTCAATTATTATTTTTTGTATATATTAGGTTGTCTTTGTATGAGACTACTTCCTTTATAAACTTGACTGTGTAGATCATTGCTAAATTCTCTTGTTACGAGACATCTAGCCTGGCCTTGATATTATCAATGTTTATTTATTTTCCTTTTCTCTGTGTAATATAATTAACAGCTTTGTCACGGCCATGGAGAAAAAATCATGTCATTCTTGTACTTTAATATTTGAATAAAATTACCGACCTTGTGCAACGGACAAGTGATTGGTTATTAAATATCAAAAGTATTTAAGAACTACAGGGACGTATTATTTCTTTCATTCAGTGTGCACAAAATCTCGTACTATCGTCGGACGTCTCAAAAAAAAAAAAAGAGTATCCGATTATGATAATTAATGGCAATGCTTCTCAATCAAGAATGGTAGTGACTGACAAGAGTATGGTTTGGTTTCTACAAGTGACAAGTCATATTACATTATAACTTGAAACTAGTAATAACGCACTTTTGCAATTAAAAAAAGTATATCATAATTCACAATTAGACACCATTTATGTTTGAATGACTAAGGCTGTTCTTGAGAATAAAAATTCCCATTAAGCATACAGTCTGAAACTAAAAAGAATATGCATATGCATTTTCAATTGCAAATTTTGTGGTAAATATATCCGCTGATCTATAAATGCAGATCCTGTTGATGTGTAGAAGCAAATTAAATGTTGTTATTTTTAAAAATTCAACTTCTGCTCATCACTTTCTTAATTCTCTTGTCAGAATGATACTACTTATTTTGGAGCATTGGTTGGGCGAGTTGGGAATAGAATTGCAGGATCACGGTTTGTTCTAAATGGAAAGCCATACAGATTATTTCCTAATGATGGCAAAAACTCACTGCATGGTTTGTTCTTTCTTCAAGCTCAGCACCAGTACAATTACTATTGTAATTTCTTACACTAATTTCCTTTACAATTTTTAGGTGGTCACAGAGGATTTAGCGATGTCTTTTGGACCGTAAAGAAGAAAGTAAATGGTGAAACTCCCTACATTACATTATACTACCACAGCTTCGATGGAGAACAAGGTATCCAACTGTTACTTTATAACTATATACTACATGTGACTATACTCAATTGGCTCTAGTAGTCAGCGAGGAGAGGTATAACCTCCTTGGTTAGGCTGGCGGTCTCCGGATCGAACCACGGAAAAGGTGAGTGTCCGTCAGTGTGTGAAAATTGGAGACATGGACCCAAATAGCATGCAATACAATATACACAATTTCCCATGCGTTATATGCTGGGCATTGCAAAAAAAAATTATATATACTACATTTTTGCACCCAATGTCTAACTGGTTGTATGACTGCATTAGAATTTGTAGCACTACTAGAATAAATTGTTCCCGAGTTTCATCAGGTTCAAACATTGTGCTTAATTTTTTTTCCTCTTAATTTTGTGAAAGCCATTATCGGTACTCAACATTAGAGGACTAATAAGTTGTTATTTTGTATCACAACTTGTATGTTCAATTTATAATTTGAATGCTCTCTGAGGCATGACATCCTCAACAACTCCGTCAGTCCCTACTTAACATTGCAATTTCTTTTATCAATTCACTTTCTAAATAATGTGTGAAATTTTGTAAAGAAAATATCAACCTTCATTTTGCAAGTAATAAAACTCTGCTATACTCATGATTAAGCTTCTGTCTACCATGGATATTAAGTATACACGTACATTCAATGCTTCTACGAAATATATATAAGATCATGAATTGGTATGATTTCCCTCAGCTTATAAAGTTGGTTGAAATTGTCGCTTATTTGTCGTAAAACCTTTTTGCTACATTGTTACTTACCATTTCCATTGGATTTTTTTATTATAATTCGCACACCTACACATCCTCCAAGAATCCTGTCGTTTGATGTCTGTCATGTTTTCCACATAAGCTACAAGCGCTCGACCATTGGCATATCTTACTAATCACTTTGAACATGTCATCTTCAGGTTTTCCAGGGGATCTTGATGTATACGTAACCTACAAACTCTCAGGCAAGTATGAACTCTCTATTTCCATGGAAGCAAAGCCCCGCAACAAGGCCACCCCGGTGAACCTCGTCCAGCACACCTACTGGAATCTCGGAGGCGAGGGCAGCGGCACGATCCTCAAGGACAAGGTCCAGATCTTCGGCTCCAAGATCACACCCGTCGACAAGGACCTCATCCCAACCGGCGCATTCAAGCCCGTCAAGGGGACCCCGTACGACTTCTTGGAGCCCAAGGAGGTCGGCAGCGAGATAAAGAACGTCGAGGGAGGGTACGACATCAACTACGTGCTCGACTCTCCTGTCGACGGCGAGGGGATGAGGAAGGTGGCCGTGGTGGACTGCGAGTCGACCGGAAGGAAGCTGGAGCTGTGGGCTGACAAGCCGGGTGTGCAGTTCTACACTGGAAACTTTCTGAAGGGCGACAAGGGGAAGAACGGACACGTCTATCCTCAGTATGGTGGTTTGTGTTTGGAGACTCAGGGGTTCCCGGACTCGGTCAACCAGCCTAAGTTCCCCTCTGTGATTGTGAAGCCTGGGCAAGTTTACAAGCACAACATGGTCTTCAAGTTCTCGTTCTAGTAGAGAGTGTGGTTATTTTCCAAGCTAGATATTTTATTGTAGATGGGATTCTTTGTTAAAGCCTTGGTCTTTCAATAAAATTCATGTTGCTCTCATTAATGCATTCTCCAAGCTAACTTACAATTGTACCAAATAATCTCATCAGTAATTTTAGTTTATGCACTACCTTGAAATTGACAACTAAACTAAATGTCAGCATTTCAGTACAAACATGATGTACAGAACTAAATTTTGAAAGGAAAGCTGAAGAATAGGTACATTCACCAGACCATTTTCATGAACAGGTTTGCAAGATTTGAAACATATTCTTTACACAACTCACTACTAGAATTTAGTCAAAAATAATAATCTATTCTACCATATAATGTGAAAAGTAGGCTTTACCGTGAAATTTTTTTTTTCAAAAACGCCCTTCAATATATATACTAACTAAAACAAATAGATGCCCACAGATATTAAAAGATGCATTCTGGAAGAAGTAAATATATTACGACTTTAAGTCTTCTAAGTTGTTACCACGGAATTCGAAGAGAACCCATAACCTATAATTAAAAGCAACAAAGTTAAACCAACTCATCAACACCAAGTGTCTTTTAATCTCCCTAATTATTATAATATATGAATAACAATTACGTGCAACGCACGTGCATATATACGAGTAATAATGAACTCACTACTAGAAGTTCAAAAAATTCATGTGCATATATACGAGTAATAATGAACTCACTAGTAGAACTTCAAAAATTAAACTCACTAGTACATCTACATAAACTGCAGGAGCCTTTTCCATGGTCTGTTATTTATTTGCATCAGGCAAGATGATTTTTGAATGATTGCACGTTATCAATCAACTGCTGCAGATGACACAATCGTCACCCCGGGCTCGATAATACATGTCAGTCAAGATCATCGTCCGAGTCAACAGTCAAGTCCTCGGCGCGGTAAAGGGCCATGTCAGATTCACGGCGAGAAACCTCCACCCTCTGCCACTTCTCCCATCTCTCAGCGATACCATCTCCTTCGAACATTCTGACCACCTCGGACATTTTCGGCCGGTCCTTTGCGGATCCCTGAATGCAGAGTTGGGAAATCTGAAAGAGAGAGACCACCTCCTCCTCTATATAGTCATCCTGTAGGCTTGGGTCAACAAGCATTCCGTGCCTTTTTTCTTCCAGAATATCTTTCAACTGATACGCAAAGAAAGATCGGGTCAAATAAAAAATAACGAACCTTCAGGCCATCACATTAACAAATATCAACAGGGAAATTTGAAAACAAGTTCAAATCCCTAATTCTTAACTCGAGTTGTAACCAATTCTAGAACTGTGATTTTGATTCTACAGTTCAAGATATTGTGCTCTATTGAAAATGTCATGGAATTCATGACTCGACTCAATTAGCCGTAAATTTCAGCATCTCTGCATATTTTTATGAATTTTGTGAAGCATGTGCGACTTTGGACTAACCTACTTCTACAAAAGGAACCAAAGAACTGACTGTATGTGGAAGTATTGGTTATTGGCATGCTTGAATCAGGTATCAATTACCGATAGTACTCCATACTAAGAATATGAACTTCATCAATACCACCACAAACCCAACACAAGCAGCCACTACATCAATCGTTTGCAAATTCAAATGGTTTTTGTTAAGTTGTTAAGACCCTGCCACTACATCGAAACTCCAGAGTTGTGTTGACGTTTAAGTATTTAATTATTCCAACACACTCACAAGTCGAATGCATATTTTGGACTTAAAGAGCTGGATGCCGCAGCATCATTTTTTTTTAAAATCCGCTTAGAATGTGTGCCATAGAAACTAGAACATGGGTTGCTTTAAAGTTTAAAGACCCTGTCGCTGCTCAAAAACTCCAGAGTTGAGGTGAGGGTTATTTAATTAGTCAAACAGTTCCATATTCAGACTAGTCACTTAACCCAATCATTCAGCAGCCACCATCCAGAAGAACTACAAATTTACCCGAATGCTTAAAATATGACCTTTTGTTCAACGTTAGTAGGAAAAATATTACCCCTCTTATGTATGGAACTTCAGAAACAAGAAAAGTTCTAAATTCCAAAATTTGGGAAAATACAGCTTTAGTATATATGAAGTACAAAGTTGCTAAAGTACAGAGATCCCTAGTTTTGGGGGCTAAGGATGGGAAAAGGATAGATTAGATTTCAGTAATTTCACATTTATCTTGTTTTGAGGGCAAAGTAGCCAAAAATTGTCATGTATTATCTTTATGTAACTGCTCTGGTTGATGAAGAGTTAAAGCTTTTGTTTTGTTGTAAGGCAAAAGCTCAAACACACAGAGACGAAGCTTTCTCATATATTATCAACCACACAAGTGCATCTTACAAGCTATCCCATCCTCTCTTTATATAGGGAGAGAGGTTGGGGGTTATGAAAAAATGAAGGGCCAAAGGTCATGTAGGTTACAAGGAGATGAAAGGTGATAAGCCATATGAGTTACAACACTCCCCCTTGGCTCTCCAGAAATTCTGCTTGTAAACATCTCTGAGTTTCTTCGTCTGTCTGTAGCTTGCATCTTCAAGTTTGATCATCTACTTGTGCCTCGTCAAAACCTTGCCAAAGAAAACCCAGTGGAAAAAAAAACTTTGGTCGAAGGACAAAAGAGTACACACAGGTCAGTGTGATGGGAGTAAACTTAACCATTGCAAAGGTGCCTCGTCAAAACCTTGTCAGGGAAAACCCAGTGGAAAAAACCGCTGATCGAAGGACAAAAGAGTACACGATGGTTTAGAAGTATACACTGGATACTCCCCCTGATCACAATAGTCCTTAGTGAATAAGAGATTTGAAATGTGTCTCGTTAAAAACCTTGCCAAGGAAAACCCAATGGAAAAAAAACTTGGTCTAAGGGAAAAAGAGTACACAAGCATACATCAGGATGCTCCCCTTTTCACTCGCACTCGACAGGGCGCGGGATATACGCACAACAGGGCGTTTGGAGGCGCTCGTTGGGGAGCTCCCCCTCACATGCACACAACAGGGTGCGGAAAACATGTTTCACTTAGGCTAGCTCTGAAAGCTTCTTAAGTCCAATCGCTCTGACATGTTTCTGGAACGAGTGTTTTGGCAGTGACTTGGTGAACAAATCTGCACGATTATTCTCTGATCCAATGTGTTGCACTTCAATCTTCTGAAGCGCTTGTTGTTCATGTGTAAAGAACAACTTGGACGATATGTGCTTGGTAGCATCCCCTTTGATGTAACCATGTTTCGCTTGATCAATAACAGCGGTATTGTCCTCATAGACGACAACAGGTTCATCTGGGTCATATGGAAGATCACATGTACTTCGAATATGGCCAATAACAGCTCGAAGCCATACACACTCTCTAGTCGCCTCATAAAGCGCGAGTAGCTCAGAGTGGTTCGTTGAAGTAGCCACTAAGGTCTGTTTGCGAGACCTCCAAGAAATCGTCGTGTTCCCAATGGTAAAGACATAACCAGATTGGGAACGCCCCTTGTGCGGATCAGATAAGTATCCCGCATCGGCGTAGCCAACAAGGGTCGTGTTGCTTCGAGTGCCAAGAGCGTTGGACTCACTCAAAACCGCGTAGGGATAGAACAAGCCCAAGTCCGTAGTACCCTTAAGGTAGCGGAAAATGTCTTTTATGCCATTCCAATGGCGGCGTGTTGGCGCGGTGCTGTGTCGAGCTAGACAATTTACAGCAAACGAGATGTCCGGTCTAGTACATTGGGCCAAGTACAATAAAGCGCCTATTGCACCCAGATAAGAGCACTCAGGACTCAATATCTCTTCGTCATCCTCCTTTGGACGGAATGGGTCCTTAGTAATGTCTAGAGAGCGGACGATCATGGGAGTAGCGGATGGCTTAACGTCAAAATGACTAAAGCGTCTCAACACCTTTTGGGTGTAGTTCGCTTGATGGACAAGAATTCCATCTTTACGGTGCTCGATCTGCAGGCCGAGGCAAAACCGTGTCTTCCCAAGATCCTTTATCTCGAATTCTCTCTTCAGGATATCAGCAGTTTCTGACAAGTCTTTTTCGGTTCCTATGAGATTCATGTCATCTACATAGACCACGATGATTGCGTATCCTGAAGTGGATTTCTTTATGAACACGCATGGACAAAGTTCGTTATTAACGTATCCCAAACCGATCAAGTATTCGCTTAGGCGGTTATACCACATTCGTCCGGATTGTTTCAATCCATATAGCGAACGCCTCAGTCTAATCGAGAACGCGTTCCGTGGTCGGGAACTACTTGATTCAGGCATCTTTAGTCCTTCAGGGACTTTCATGTATATCTCTGTGTCAAGATCCCCGTAGAGATAGGCTGTGACCACATCCATGAGCTGCATATTCAGTTTTTCGGAAACTACTAAACTGATTAAGTAGCGGAACGTTATGACGTCCATTACGGGTGAATACGTCTCCTCGTAATCAATTCCAGGGCGTTGTGAGAAGCCTTGCGCCACAAGGCGAGCCTTGTATCGCACAATCTCATTTCTCTCATTACGTTTCCTTAGGAAAACCCATTTGTGACCAACTGGTTTAACATTGGGTGGTGTTGGAGCAACAGGTCCAAACACGCTTCTTTTCGCTAAGGAGTCTAGTTCAGCCTGGATTGCTTGTTTCCATTGTGACCAGTCCGTTCGTCGTTGACACTCGGCAACACTACGAGGTTCCATGTCATCATTGTTCATAATGTCAGTGGCCACTGAATATATGAACACATCATCGATGACAGTTTCATTTCGCTTTAAAATATCGTCTAAGCTAGCATACTCGACGGATATTTCGAGGTTATCGGCATGATTAGGAATAGGCGTTTCATCTGGAACGCGCTCTTCTAATACATCGCCGTGATCCTTAATGATCTCATGTGGCAAAATGCTCTTAACAAGATTTCTCCGCTTCCGCGGCAGAACATCTTTGGAACCAACCGGTCTTCCCTTCTTCTTGGGAATAGCGGCGGACTGGACAGCCGATGGCAGCGTCCTTTGCTCGGCGGGTTCGACCGGAGCAACATGTTTCACAGGAACATGGCGTCTCTCAGGGACGTCTATCCTTGCAGGCACATTTGCAGCAGGTATAATTGATCTCGTGACTTTTGCTAGGTCGCTAAATGCGTCTGGCATTTGATTTGCAATATCTTGCAGACCTAGAATCCTCTGCACTTCCTTATCACTATGTGCAGAGGGGGGATCATGATGAGCAAAAGTGGGCACATGCCACGCTAATTCACGTCGTTCCTCATCAACGTTAGCGTGCATTTCTCCCCCTAACGACGGGAAGATTGCCTCATCAAAGTCACAATCTGCGTGTCTCGCGGTAAAGAGATCGCCTGTCAAGGGCTCTAAATAGCGAATGATGGACGGGGAGTTATAACCGACATATATTCTCCATCGCTTCTGAGGTCCAAATTTTGAACGCCTTTTCGGCTCAATTGGAACATTGACTAGGCACCCAAACACGCGTAAATGTGAGATGTCAGGCTCACATCCAGTAACCAGCTGGTACGCGGAAAGTGGTTGGGTGGCCATGGGCCTCAGACGGACCAAATTTGCAGCGTGCAAAATTGCATAGCCCCATGCAGATAGTGGAAGTTTGGTGCGCATAACCAAGGTCCGCGCTATCACTTGCAGTCGCTTTATAAAAGCTTCCGCTAGGCCATTTTGGGTATGAACATACGCAACAGGATGTTCAAGATTTATTCCCAAAGTCATGCAATAGTCATCGAAAGTCTTCGATGTAAACTCTGCGGCATTATCAAGTCTAATAGACTTTATCGGATAATCCGGATAGTGAGCCCTTAACTTAATGATCTGGGCGAGGAGTTTAGGAAATGTTGCGTTTCGGGTGGACAACAATACTACGTGTGACCATCTAGTCGATGCATCAACCAAAACCATGAAGTATTTAAATGGTCCGCATGTTGGTTGGATTGGTCCACAAATATCTCCATGAATTCTCTCAAGGAATTGAGAAACTAATCTCGTAGGTTTCACATGGAGTGGCTTGAGATTCGTCTTCCCAATCGAGCAAGCTTGGCATAGGCTTTTCGGATTTATAACGAAATTCTTTCCTCCAAGAGGATGCCCATGTGATGCATTCATAGTGCGAAGCATCGTATTTTGACCCGGATGACCCAGCCGGTCATGCCATAGCATAAAAGTCCTCTCATCAACTGGCGCTCGGCGAATGATGAGATTACTCTCGATGTGTTGTATCGTAGTGAGATACAAACCACTTGAAAGACATTTCAACTTCTCCAAGATACGCTTTTGGCCGTACTGAGTGGAGGTAATGAAAAGATACTCGAAGCCATATTCTCGAGCAGTTTCAACATGAAATCCGTTTTCTCGAATATCCTTAAAACTCAGTAAGGTACGACTGGACCTTGGAGAATATAAGGCCTCTGATACTTCAACGGGAGTACCATTGGACAACAAAAAATGGGCTTTGCCAAAACCTTGAACAAGGATTGTGGGTCCCAAAATGGTTGTCACTGAGGTTACTTTAGGCGTATAGGAGATAAAGTATGATTTATCTCTCAAGATAGTGTGAGTCGTTCCACTATCAACCAGACAATCTACTGCCTCGTGGTCCATGCCTATAAGTAAAAAAATTAAAGTTTGTCACACGTTTGAGGAAAGTGCTCGAAATAGAACTTTAATTTATCGAGAAAACAGAAAATACAAACCACCAAAAGTTTCATGACTTAAATCAAACATAGATAGAAAATGGAGATTTATTCTTCCATTTCTGCTACAAAATCGGGGGTCTCAAGATTTAGATTTTCGCACTCGATGACCAGATTTGCTTCGGCCCGGCGCCCCTTGTGATAGTTATCCACTTCTTTGGGGGTCGCCCTGCAGGTCCGTTGCATATGACCATAAGCACCACATTTGTAGCAGAGAGTAGGCACTTGGCCTTCCACTCTCGCTTTGGGACGACTGGCCCGTTGGTTCTTACCATGAGACTGCCTACGAGTCAAAGGTCCTTGGTTCTTGTTAGAACCTCGCTTTGGGTGGCGAGACTTAAACTCGTCTCTGTTTCTTGGCTGGGACGACTAGCCCTTGTCTCGTTTCCACCGTGGATTTGGTCCACGGAGAGCGTTTGCATCAGGCATTGGAATTGCCTTTGTTCCAGCAGGACGAGAATTGTTGTTTCTCATTAAAATGAGACTGTTCTTCTCGTCTAGTAAAAGCTGGGTGATGAGCTCGGGAAACTTGGTGAACTTAGACTGACGATATTGCTTTTGGAGCAAGTTGTCAGTGGAAGGAAATGTGGTGTATGTTTTCTCCAATAAATCACTGTCGGTTAATATCTCACCGCAGTATTGGAGAAGTGATCGAATCATGCAGACTTCATTGTTGTAATCAGTTACACTTTTGAAGTCTTGGAAGCGCAGGTTCAACCAGTCATGGCGTGCTTCAGATAGCCATATAGTCTTCTGGTGGTCGAAGCGCTCTTTCAGAGAGTCCCATAGAGTCTTCGGCGAGGAGATTTCAATGAACTCCGACTTCATGGCGTCAGATAAATGCCTGCGGAATAGAATCATCGCTTTGGCGTTCATTGAGCGAGTGACTTCCACTTCACGCTCTTTCTCGTTATAGATGATGTCCAAGAGGCCCTGCGCATCTAGATGGTTCTGGATGTCTTGCGTCCAGTCCAAGTAGTTCTTGCCAGAGGCTTCAAGGATGGGAAAATCAATCTTGATCGACATTTTTCTACAACAGGAGAAAAAATCTTGATCAGTCAACATATAAAACGACAGGTTTATATGGATTTGGTTTGTATAAGCAACAACAAACAATCGTAAATAAAAAAAAACAACGGTTTTGAAAAAACGATTTTTGTTTAAAAATTATCTTATATCGATCGACGGGCCGATATAGAGAGGTCAATAAGTTTCTTGCAAAAATGCACAATTATAAATATAATTTGAGCAAAAAATAATATTCGGTCAACCCCTTTCAGTAGCTCTACGTGAATATGACCAGGCGAAAAAATGAGGGAGGAGGGTCACCGGGGACCTCTTAAGAACCAAGCCCCAAGTTCTTTCTGACATCATACCCAAATAGGTGAGCCTATTCGGAGAGACTTCGTAAAATTTTTGTCAAATGTAAGAATAAATAAGATTTTTCAAGAAATTCACGCTATTTGCGAACTGTGCAAAATAGGTGACAATTTAGTGCGTGCTCAAAATGAGCGTTGCCTTTGAAAAATTATTAACCAAAAAGGTTATCTTTTTAGGCCCAAATTTGGCGGTGCCAGAATTTGTTTATGTAGCCAAAACTAATTTTTCAATTTTCACGCCATTACGCTTAAAAAAAACGTACAACATAAGTAGGCAATAACACACAAAAGAATTGGTGCCTAAGCAAGCGGCACCAAAAAAAAATATCAACTATTTTTCCGACGTCTAATGAAGCGACGCCAAAAAAATAGCGAAAAAAAATACAATTTTTACTACCCATCTGTTACAATAATTTACTGAGTAACATAAGAAATTGCTACTGAGGTGCTTGTCGGGACGCAGGCGCTCGCCGGGGCGCTCCAAATCCATCATTACCAAAAAAATGTTAGCATCTAAATTTTTTTCAACATGAAAATTTGCTATCAAAAATTTATTTCCTCAGAAATTAACTAACAAATATATATAAAAAAAACTAGTATGCTAAAAGCTAGATTATAGCAAAGTTATACATGAAAATAAATTTGCAACTGTTAACAGAATGTGAATAGCAAATCAAGTAATGAGAACCAGAAAGCTATTATTCTGAAAAAAAAATCCGAAATAAAAAGTCACAGAACTAATATTAATGAAAAGCTTTTCCCATGAGCATCTAGAATAACATAATTCAATATAAGGAAAATTATAAAAGTTGCAGAAGGTTTGAACTACAGACTCTTGCTTGGTTGTATAAATACCATAGAGGATAGTTTTTGATGTTCTGGAGGTCAATATAGATCAATAAGTAAATCAAAATATGCCATCTCCCTTAGTAGTAGACAAGGTCCTATTATGGGCTAAATAATAGGTCCGTATAGCATCAGTTGGTATTATGTGAACAATTTTCTTAAGAATATGTGAATGGTGACAAAAGCTGTATGTGGTGAGAGAAGAAAGCTTTACATGCATACTGCCAACGGGAAGCAAGTCAGAAACAAGCTCCATAGGATGAATTGGCATGAACCAAAAAAAACATAGACACTTAAGAAAAAAATCAACAACATCTTGTGTATACGTGTGGGACATCTATCCGATGCAACACGGACATTCCAAATCAAGATTGTCACAAAAATTGGATATACTAGATAACAATTATAGATATATTAACAAAAAAAAAAATTTACCTTTCTTACCGTACGGTGGAAGAAAGTGGAAAAACGATTGCGGATACGCGGGATCGGCGACGAGCGACGGGGTGCGTGCGGGGCAACGGTAGGCGGATGTCGAGGCGAGCGGTACGTCGGGTCTCCGGCGTTGCACGAGCAAAGTGCTGATAACGTGTTGTAAGGCAAAAGCTCAAACACACGGAGACGAAGCTTTCTCGTATATTATCAACCACACAAGTGCATCTTACAAGCTATCCCATCCTCTCTTTATATAGGGAGAGAGGTTGGGGGTTATGAAGAAATGAAGGGCCAAAGGTCATGTAGGTTACAAGGAGATGAAAGGTGATAAGCCATATGAGTTACAACATGTTTGTTTTTTTCCTTTTTTTCTGTTTTGAAAAACAACAAATAAATAAGTTTGATAAAAGTTGTTTTTTCTTATTTACTGAAAGTTGTTGCAACTCATGAACTTCTTTTGGACGACAAGAAGAGATTGCTTTCAAAAGTTGATGGATATTGTAGTTATCATATGTTGTTCACGAGAATACACTTTAGGTTTTCCTGAAATTCCATCTGTTGAAATATTCTATTGGTATTTTTGGTATGTTGCAATATGTGTTGGAATATCCTAGTAGTATATATTTGGTATGTTGGAATATGCCATAGGATATTCCTATAGAGAATTAATGTAATGGGGAGGTTGTAAGGCTATAAATCGCCAAGAGATTATCAATAAAATATGACAACTATTTCAACATGGTATCAGAGTCACCTTTCCACAAACCCTAATCCGAGCCGCCGCCAAACCTTCCCCCCCTCCTCTTTCCCCTCTTCCACAGCAGACGCCCCCCCTCCCCCACCTTGCGCACAACAGCCCCACCCCCCACCCCCTCTTTTCCGTCGCAACGGTTGTCGCTGCTGCGACTGCCACTGTCATGGCACGTGCGCGCGTCCCCCCCCCCCCCGTCGCACGCAACGATGCCATTGTTGTCGTGGTTCGGATCATTCCGAAAGAGCACACCAATGTCTAGATCTGATAAAAACAGACATGTTCGGATCTAGGAGCGGACGACGAAGACGAGCATAACTCGTGGAGCGGACGTGACGTGATCGGAGAGGAGAAGCATCGATGGAGGAGATCATCAAGAAGCTGGATCCTACAGATGTTACAACGTTGATAAAGTTGATGAAGATGTCGGCTGGTGAGAGCAGGACACGAACGTCGTCGAAGTTGGAGCTTCCCTCTATCGATCTGAAACTGGATGGACCAGCCACCTATCTGAGTTGGTCACGGCGGATAAGAAGAACCCTCGTAGGAAAGAACCTGGAGGGGTTCCTGTCGGACGAGAAGACAGAGCCGGACGAGGGCTCGGCGGGACGCGACGAGTGAAAGTCCACTCATATGGTGATCTATATCTGGTTTCTCAACTCCTTAGTCCAGCCTATTGCCACCATAGTAGACGGCATTGAGATGGTGAAGGACGTATGGGAGAAGTTGAGGAGGACATACGATGGCGTGGGAAACAACTTACGAGTTTTTCAGATCAAGGAGAAGATTGATGACACCGTTCAAGGAGAGAAGACGGTGCAAGAATACGCCACAAAGCTGTAGCAATTGTGGTTGGACTACGATCACTCCTCATATCGAACAAGCTGTGGGGACCCAAAGTGCAAGGAGAGACAGGTATGTCTGCAGGAGAGGGCAATGAAGTTCCTTAAAGGACTGACTGCAGCATTTGCTCAGAGGACAGCCCCTACTTCTAGCCCAACCGAAAATTCCTACCCTTGAGGAGGCTATCTCGACAATGATCCAGGAAGAAACACGCATCAAACTGCAAGCAGGGACAAATGGCCCTCCTGAAGAGAAGTCAGCACTAGTGGCCACCAGTTTGGACGACACAGGTCCGAAAGGAGAGTATTGGCAGCACAATCAGCAATGCTACAACTGCGGGAAGATGGGCCATCATCGACATGCTTGCACCAAACCACCTAAGGAGGGAGATTCAGGCGGTGGACGCTGGCAATTCGGTGGACGGGGAACCTTCGGAGGACTAGGCCGTAGTAGTGGAGGTCGACGAGTTGGTCGAGGAGGCTATCGAGCAAACCTACTGGTAGCAGAAGGCAATGAAGGAGCTGGTGGTACTTTTACTGAGGAGGACTAGGTATTGATGGGCATGCTGGAATCACTCAGAAGGAAGCAGAGGGCGTCAAACGAGGGAAGCGAGGAGGCTTCTACCTCATTCTCTGCCATGTATGCCCATCCATCCGAAGGTACTAACGATCCACTTGCTCTTGCATCTATGTATTCCCCTCGACCGTCAGACTGGATAATTGACTCGGGAGCATCTCGACACGTGACGGGGAAGACTAGTGAGTTCTCCTCCTACACTCACCTACCATCGACAGACAACATTCAAACAGCTGATAGGACATTCCAGCCAGTGGTGGGTAAGGGTACTGTAAATTGTACGGGTTCGAAAAAATTATCCAATGTTTTGCATGCTCCTTTTTCAATCAGTCTTTTATCCATTAGTTCCATCATCCTTCAACTAAAATGCATTGTTTTCTTTGATATTCCCAAGGTGATCTTCTAGGAGAAAAAGACGGGACAAAGACTTGGGACTGGCACTTGACATGATGGACTGTGGTACCTGGATCGAGAAGGACTGGATTCAGCATTAGTATCTATGGCAAAAAAGGCTGGGATGGAAGTACTGAAGAAGATGAGTGCGGAAGATACATTGCGACTCCACCACAGGAGGTTGGGACACTCTTCATTTGGTATTTTAAGCAAACTGTACCCTGCAATTTATGAAGAAGTTAATAAAAATAAACTAATTTGTGATGCTTGTGAGTTAGGAAAACTTACTAGGAGTTCATATGTGAGTAGCGGCCATAGGAGCTCGTCTGTTTTTGATGTGGTACACTCTGATGTCTGGGAGCCTTGTACTACTCCTATGAATGGTTACAAATATTTTGTTACCTTCATAGATTGTTTTTCTCATACTACTTGGCTATATTTGATGAAAAATAAGAGGTTCCCTCCTTTTTCGGGACTTTCACAAACATGTCCAGACTCAGTACAAGGCAGTGGTGAAGGTACTGAGGTCTGACAATGGAACGGAGTACGCCAACAAGACACTTGCGGAATACTTGTCTGCCCAAGGGATACTGCATCGGACCACCTGTGCATATACATCAGCACAGAACGGAGTAGCGGAAAGGAAACAGACACCTCCTGGAAGTGGCGAGAAGTATGATGATAGACATGAATGTCCCACAGAGTCTGTGGGGATATGCAGTGTTGACAGCAGCTCAACTGATCAACAGGATGCCTTCGAAGGTGTTGGAATAGAGGTCTCCATGCAAGATGCTGCAGAAAAATAATAGTGAGATGCTCCCACTAAAGGTGTTTGGCTGCGTATGCTTCGTGAAGGACAACAGACCGTCGGTAGGGAAGCTTGATCCTCGAGCAATAAAGTGTATCTTTGTGGGCTACTCGGAAACTCAGAAGGGCTACGTATGCTAGAGTCCAGTAGAAAAAAGAAAATTTGTAAGTATGGATGTTCACTTCAGGGAACATGAGCCATACTACAGTCAAAAGGGAAACCCAAATATCTCACCTGATACTGTAAGTACGAGACGAGAGGGAGAATTGTTGGAAAGCATTTCGACTGATCTTGGAGTATGGCTTGGAGGAACAAATAGGGTACAGGAAGGTGAAAAGGGACAGAAGGAGAAAATAAGAGGTGTTAGGCCCACAGCTCAGGGGGAGATACTTATCTACAGTAGGCGAGAGAAGCAACTTGCAGGACCAATTCCTACAGTGCCAGTGCTAAGTCCCTTGCCTGCACCCGTCTTGACTCCTGAGACACCTACGCCACCACCTTTCCCTTCAGGTGATATCATTCTCCTCCTCCCCAACCATCATCAGTATGGAGGTCCACTTGCTAAATTTGTCTTATATAATCATCTCTTCTTCTCATGGAGCTTTTATTGCATCATTGGATAGTGTTACTGTACCTAACAATTGGCAGGTAGCCAAGAACGATCCAAAGTGGAAATCAGCGATGCACGAGTTGAGAGCTCTGAAGAAGAACCGAACTGGGAAGCTGGTGAGACTGCCAGAAGGGAAGAGAGCAGTCGGATGCAAGTGAATTTTCACTGTAAAGCAGAATCCAGATAGACAGGTTGAGCGCTACAAAGCTCGACTAGTGGCAAAAGAATACAGTCAGACGTACGACATCGACTATGACGAGACCTTTGCACCAGTGGTGAAAATGAGTACTGTCAGGACCTTGATCTCTCTGGCAGCCAATGGAGGATGGAAGCTACACCAACTGGATATGAAGAATGCATTTCTTCATAGGGATCTAGTGGAGGAGGTGTACATGGAGATACCACCAGTATTCGGTACCAATCAGACAAAAGGCAAGGTCTGCAGGCTGAAGAATTCCCTCTATGGAATGAAGGAGTCTCCTCAAGCGTGGTTTGACAAGTTCAGGAGAGCAATGATAGGGATGGGATATCAGCAGATCAATATTGATCATACTGTGTTCTTCAGACGAAGTGAAGGCCACATCACCATGCTTGCGGTGTATGTGGATGATATGATTATCACAGGCGATGATGAGCAGGAGATCGCCCAACTCAAGGGGAAGCTTGGCAAGGAGTTCGAGGTGAAGGATCTTCGCCCTCTTCGATACTTCCTTGGGATTGAGATTGCTCGAGATACAGAGAGAATCGTTGTTTCCCAGAGGAAGTACGCACTGGACCTGCTTACAGAAACAAGAATGATGGGATGCAAACCAGCTACAACACTGATAGACCAAAAGTTCAAGCTGGATGCTGAAGCCGGAGAACCAGTTGACCGGGATAGATATCAGAGATTGGTGGACAAGTTGATCTACTTGAGCCACACCCGACCTGATATCAGTTTTGCGGTCAGCGTAGTGAGCCGCTACGTGCATGACCCCCGGAAGGATCATATGTGTTGGCACATTTTATTTTGATTATTAACAACATCTTCGGAGTTTAGTTTTCTGCGTCTTCAGATACATATCCTCTCAGAAGCTCAACTCATAAAGTCTTTCCGTTCAAGAGCATCCATCCTTCGCATCAAAGATTGAAGCAGCTACCGGCGCTCCTTGCATAAGATGACGTCCTCCTGCTTAGAGTTTTCGTGTCTGTACAAGTCTAGGTATATCTGTAAACACCTAAGGACGGATGACAAGTAAAAGAACAAGTCAGAAATCAAATACCTACAGAGCGGCATACAGGCGGCATGCTTCGGCATACCGGCGGTATACCGTTTTTAGAGTCTAGAAAGTTGCTGTGACAAATTGTCGGCATACCGGCGGCATGCTTCGGCATACCGGCGGTATACCGATTTTTGTGTCCAGAAAGTTGCTGTGACAAATTGTCGGCATACCGACGGCATGCTCCGGCATACCGACGGTATACCGTTTTTAGCGACCCAAAAGTTGCTGTGACAAATTGTCGGCATACCGACGGCATGCTCCGGCATATCGACGGTATACCGTTTTTAGCAACCCAAAACTTGCTGTGACAAATTGTCGGCATACCGACGGCATGCTCCGGCATACCGGCGGTATACCGAGTTTTAAATATTTGGTTTTTGAATTGCTCTGACTAGCATTAATGGCCGCATTTAATGCTCTCAAACGGTCATTAATATGACCGTTACTATTTGGCCGGTATACCGACGGTATGCCGCTGCATACCGACGGCATGCCGGTCTGCCTGTATTCAGAAGCATTAAATGCCTCCAACTCTTGGTTTCTCTATAAAAGAAAGCCCTCTCTCTCTTGAGGACTTTACCAACTCTAGCCATAAATTTTCCAACAACCAAGAGCTCCACCATTAATACTCTTCAAGCTTTTCATTGTAAATTTCGATCTTCGCGTGTTAGAAGATCAACAAGTTTCTCTTCTCATTTGTTTGAAGTTGGCGAGCCTTCGTAAGAAAACTCGTGTGTTGAAGTTGGCGAGTCTTCGGATCCAAACTCGTGTTGAAGTTGGCGAGTTCTTAGGATCCAAACTCGTGTGTACTATTTGACTAAATAGTGGATTTAAGCCGGAGAGAGTTCCGGGACTGGATTGCCTCAAGCGAGGATACCAGGATACATCTTTGTGTTTGATCTTCTCTCTCTTTACTTTTATTTGTCATATATTGCTTCTGCTGCACTAGTTTATTTTATTTCCCTATTCACCCCCCCTCTAGAGTTCTACAATTGGTATCAGAGCTTTGTTCTCTTGATTTGGATTTACACCCTTTGAGTGATCCATAGCCTCTAACCCTAGTATCAACACCTTCCACAATGAAGGACACTCCACAAATAGGCCTCCCCTATTTGATGGAACCAACTATAACTACTGGAAGATTAGGATGAGCACTTATCTAAAGTCCATAGATTTCGATTTATGGGATTGCGTGATAAATGGTCTTCCTACTCCTTCCAGAGCTATTGAGGATATTGCTTCTGACACCCTTCGGGACACACTTACTGAAAATACCAAGAAGCTTGCGAGTCGAGATGCCAAGGCAATGAATGCTCTTTACTGTGCTCTCGACAGTAGTGAATTCAACCGAATCTCTACTTGCAAGACTTCCAATGAGATTTGGAAGTTACTTGAAGTCACACACGAGGGAACTTCACAAGTGAAGGAATCCAAAATTAGTAGACTCACGCAAGAATATGAGTCCTTTAAAATGAAGCATGATGAATCTATTACTTGTATGTTTACTCGTTTTGGTGACATTATTAACCCTCTCTCTTCTCTTGGAAAGGAATATCCTGCTCATGAAAAGATAAGAAAAATTCTTAGAGGATTGACGAAAGCTTGGAGTCCTAAAGCTACCGCAATTATTGAGGGGAACGATCTAACAGTCATGAACCTTGAGACCCTCATGGGTAAGCTAATGACTCACGAGCTCGACATGAAGGATCAAGAGGAATCCTCCACACAAGAGAAGGAGAAGGAGAAGACCAAAGAGAAGGAGAAGACTCTTGCTCTCAAAGCAACAAAGTCCTACTCCAAGGATAGCTCCGACGACAATGAGTCGGACGACGATGAAGAAATAGCTCTCACAGCTAAGCACTTCCGGAAGTTCCTAAAATTCAACAAGGCCAACCGCTTCAGAAGGGACAATGAAGAAGATCCGGCGTGATATCAATGCAGAAGACCCGGACACATCAAGAGGGATTGTCCGATGATAAGAAAAGACTCAAGCAAGTACGAGAAGCCTAGCAAGGGAAGCTTGTCCTCCAGAAAGTTCGCCAACACAAGCATTTGGTGTGAAAGTGACGCAAGCGACTCCGACAACGACAAGGAGTGCAAACACAATGCCAACGTCTGTCTCATGGCAACCGATGAGGTGAAGAGTCCTTCTCATGCTAGAAGCAAGTGGATTCTCGATAGCGGTTGTTCACGGCACATGACCGAGGATGCTTCATTATTTACAACGCTATCGATGAAGAAGGAAGGACACGTCTCTTTTGGTAACAATCTCAAAGGTCACATTATAGGGAATGGTAATATAGGTTCCCCTCATTATCCTTGTATTAAGAATGTGTGTCTTGTTACTAATCTTAAACACAATCTTCTTAGTATTAGTCATCTTACCGATAATGGTTATGATATTAAGTTTGTTAAGCTCAAATGCTTCATTACCGATAGTTCTAATGGATCTATTGTTTATGGAGGAATTAGAGAAAACAATATCTATGTTTTATATCTTGTTGAAGATACTAACAATGACAGGTGCTTAGTTGCTAACAATGATGAGAGTTGGCCTTGGCACATGAGGCTTGGACACGCCAACATGGATACCATCTCTCGCCTTGCTACCAAGAAGCTCGTAAGAGGACTCCCAAGTATTCCATTCAAAAAGGATATGGTATGTGAAGAATGCGAGAAGAGTAAGTTAACGAAGTCTTCCTTCAAATCAATCAACTCTGTGAGTACTTCTAGACCCCTTCAACTTATCCATATGGATCTTTTTGGGCCTAGTAGAGTTGCTAGCCTTGGAGGGAAGCTTTATGCTTTTGTTTTAGTTGATGATTTTTCAAGATTTACTTGGATTATTTTTCTTACTTGCAAAAGTGATACTTTTCGTGAATTTATTGCCTTTTGTAAACATGTTCAAAATGAGAAAAGTTTTTCTATTAACAAAATTAGAAGTGATCATGGAGGAGAATTTGATAATGCTGATTTCAAAAGATTTTGTGAAAAGAATAGTTTTGGACATGATTTTGCTTGTCCCCGGACTCCCCAACAAAATGGTGTTGTGGAGAGAAAGAATATAACCCTTGGCGATATGGCCCGGGTTATATTAACCAATATAAGCTCCCCCAATATTTTTGGGCGGAAGCCGTTAATACGGCATGTCATGTTATTAATAGGGTCTTGATTTAGACCTATTTCTAAGAAGACTCCTTATGAGCTTTGGTTTGACAAAATTTCCTCTATTGAATATTTCAAAGTTTTTGGTTGCAATTGTTTTATTTTGAATACCAAGGATAATCTAGGCAAGTTTGAAGAAAAAGCCTATGAAAGAATATTCCTTGGATACTCTACTCATAGTAAAGGTTTTCGTGTTTTTAACAAAAGAAGTCTTGTTGTCGAAGAGTCAATCAATATCTCTTTTAATGAACTCAACTCTTCTACATTCTCCTCTTCCGAGGATATTGATGACATCTCGTTTGGGTTGGAGAACTCCTCTATTGAGGATCGTCCTTCTTCATCTAACAATGAAGTTGTGACCCCCTCAAAAGAGTCTCCTCCTCTCGAGCCTCCTCAAAAGGATCTCCCAAAAGAATGGAGATTTGTCACCAATCATCCTAAGGAACTTATCATTGGGGATCCTTCCTCCAGTGTTAGCACAAGATCCGCCACTCGTGATCTTTGTGCAAATGTGACTTTTATCTCTCAAATAGAGCCTAAAAATGTCAATGATGCTTTCCTTGATGAGTTTTGGATGATAGCTATGCAAGAGGAGCTAAATCAATTTGAGCGAAACAAGGTTTGGGAATTTGTCCCAAAACCTAGCAATCATCCCATTATTGGAACAAAATGGGTGTTTCGTAACAAACTTAATGAAGATGGGTTAGTGACTCGTAACAAAGTCCGATTGGTTGCTCAAGGCTATAACCAAGAGGAAGGCATTGACTACGACGAAACCTATGCTCCGGTTGCACGTCTTGAATCCATTCGTATGCTTTGTGCTTTTGCTTGTTTTAATGACTTTAAGCTATTTCAAATGGATGTTAAGAGTGCTTTTCTAAATGGTATTATTAAAGAGGAAGTTTATGTTAAACAACCTCCCGACTTTGAAGATTTTCAATTTCCTAATCACGTGTTCAAACTCCACAAAGCCCTTTATGGCCTCAAACAAGCTCCCCGTGCTTGGTATGAGCGCCTTAGCTCTTTTCTTGTTTCTCACAATTTTTCAAAGGGAAAAGTTGACACAACACTTTTTATTAAATCCCATAATGGCACTCTCTTATTGGTTCAAATTTATGTCGATGATATTATTTTTTGTTCTACTAACAACACACTTTGTGTAGAATTTGCTAAAGTTATGCAGGAAGAGTTTGAAATGAGTATGATGGGTGAACTGTCCTTCTTTTTGGGTTTACAAATCAAACAAGGACCCAAAGGAACCTTCATAAATCAAGCGAAATATACAAAGGACCTCCTCAAGCGCTTCGACCTCGACTCATCCAAATCAATGAGGACTCCTATGGCCACAACGACAAAGCTTGACAATGATGAAGATGGCACATCGGTCGACATTCGTAAGTATAGAGGTATGATCGGTAGCTTACTTTATTTAACTGCTAGCCGTCCTGATATCATGTTTAGTGTTTGCTTGTGTGCACGATATCAAGCCAATCCAAAGGAATCACACTTGTGTGCCGTTAAGCGCATTTTTCGTTATCTCAAAGGCACCATTAACATGGGTCTTTGGTATCCGAAATCCTCATCCTTTGAGCTTCACGGCTTTTCGGATGCGGATTTTGCCGGATGCAAGATTGACCGAAAAAGTACTAGTGGCACATGTCAATTCCTCGGGAAGTCTTTGGTATCGTGGTTTAGTAAGAAGCAAAATTCTGTTGCTCTTTCAACCACTGAGGCAGAGTATATTGCGGCTGGTTGTTGTTGTGAACAAATTCTTTGGATGTCACAAACACTTTTAGATTATGGCATTTCTCATTCTTGCACCCCTATTAAATGTGATAACACTAGCTCAATCAATCTCACGAAAAATCCGATTTGTCACTCACGCACGAAGCACATTGAAATTAGACACCATTTTCTTCGTGACCATCAACAAAAGGGAGATATTCGTCTTGAATTTATTTATAATACCTATCAATTAGCCGATATTTTCACCAAACTGCTCCCGGAAGATCGCTTCACCTTCCTTTGCCGTGAATTAGGTATTTTATCTTTTGATCCATAATCCCTCCCAGCCGGCATACCGACGGTATACAGCAGTATACCGGCGGCATGCCGTTTTTCGACTCAGAATTAGGTTCTGTTTCGAAACTCGGCATACCGTCGGTACACGTCGGCATACCGCCGGTATGCCGGATGTAGGCGGACAGGATTTCAAATCCTCTTCTGGGCCCACCTTTAATTCTTCTCCCTTTATTCTCTCACCCTCATTAAATTCCCTCACATCAATCCCTTCACTATTAATTACTCCCTCATCTTTCAACTCCTTAACCTCCCATCCTATTTATTATCCATCTCTTCAAATCCCCTTTTTCCTTCTCTTTTTACTCCACCTTCCTTATTTCCAACCACCAACCTTTCACATCCCCTCTTTACTCCCTCTACATCCGTTCCCAAACCCCCTTCAAATTCCAATTTATCCTTTCATCTCCCTACTCTATTAAAACCCCTTCTTTTCTATCTCTTCACCCTACTCCTCTATCATCCTCTCCAAAACCCTAAAACCTTCTTCTATGGCGAATCCGAAGCGTCCCCGCTCCTCCTCCTCCTTCTTCAACCCCTTCATCCCGGTGGCGCAACCTCACGGGTATGACCAACGGGTCTTTACCAATTCCTTGGCGGCCGAGCTATGGTTCCAACACTTCGTTCATCACAATGTTTTCAAGGGACGGGCGATAAATTGGAACCTCTTCCCCGGTCACGTCTCCTTATTTGACGAGGCCGGCCTCTCCTCTCTCCTTCGGCGCCAAATACCCGTCTACCCCGCTGCCGTCCGTCTATTCTATTGCAACTTGGTCCCGGATGACGACCACCCCGCCATTCAGTCCATGGTAAATGACCGTCACTTCCGTCTCACGTCTCGGGACATCGGGCACATCCTCGGCATCCCGGACAAAGGGAAAGCCTTGCCATCATTGGCTGCTCTTCACTCCTCGGCGGCGTCACCCTTCGACGAGTTCTGCCGTATCATCTGCAAGGGCTCCAACCCTCCTGCCATCCCGGCCCTCTCTGCACAGCTGGAGCCGTTTTACTACGAGCTCCATAGGATAGTGTGCCATACACTATTTCCTAAGGGCGGGAACTACGACGCCATTACCGGGGATGCCCTCGTCTGCATGTATTATCTCTATGCCCGGAAGCCCTTCTCCTTCCCGAAGACTCTCCTTCTGCTCTTCCGGCGTGTCATGCCCGCGGAAAAGCAGAACCTCTACTACGGCTCCCTTATCACTCTCCTTCTGGAAGCCCGGTAAGTTGACCTATCTCTTTGCTCCTCGGATGGCGTCCCCTCCTATCTTGCTATCTCCCGTTCCCTTAGTGGCGCCTCTACTTCACGTGCCTCGTCTTCCCAAGAGCAACCGGCATCCACTCCTGCTGCTCCCACATCTACTCCTCCTGCTTCTGGCCGATACATGCCGCTGACTCAGCAGCACTTCGACATGCGCATGGCCCAGGCAGAGGAACAGATGAGGGCTCATACTCGTGGCCTTGGGAATCTGATTCAAGCCCGCTTTCATGATCAAGCTTACTTTATCCAGCGCACCATACAAGACCGGAACATGTATCTGGATCTCAATCTCCAAGATCCTATGTACCAAGGTTCGCGCTTTTCTGATCCCAATGCCTATGGGTTCATGTACCCGGACGGCATTGATCCCTATGGTGCCTTTCAGCAAGCTCGGGATGGTGGTGATGATCCGGCGGACGAGTAGGGGTGTCTTCCTTTTGGGTGATGGTCTAGAATAATGTGTGGTTTGGTTATGTGTGTTTGTTTGTTTGTTTGTTTTTAATTCTGTCTTTTGCGGTCCTTCGGGGACCTTTGTGTGGTTGATCCTAGTACTTTGCAGTCCTTCGGGGACTTGGGTTATGTTTATCTCTTGATATCATACTCTCGTGGGGAGAGTCGTTTTATTTGTCTTTTGTAGTAATGAACATCTTGCATGTATTACGCTATCACTTTCATATATAAATACATGCTGTTTATTCTATACTCTTGTTCTCATTATTGCAAATTTTTTTACAATATTTGATTTTCCATCTTTGACTAAGTGACAAAGGGAGAGAAAACGTATTGAGGGGGAGTTGTCTTCCTACGGGGGAGCTACTCCCTGAAGATGCTATCTCTCTATTTTGTCAATTATCAAAATGGGGAAGATTGTTGGCACATTTTATTTTGATTATTAACAGCATCTTCGGAGTTTAGTTTTCTGCGTCTTCAGATACATATCCTCTCAGAAGCTCAACTCATAAAGTCTTTCCGTTCAAGAGCATCCATCCTTCGCATCAAAGATTGAAACAGCTACCGGCGCTCCTTGCATAAGATGGCGTCCTCCTGCTTAGAGTTTTCGTGTCTGTACAAGTCTAGGTATATCTGTAAACACCTAAGGACGGATGACAAGTAAAAGAACAAGTCAGAAATCAAATACCTACAGAACGGCATACCGGCGGCATGCTTCGACATATCGATGGTATACCGTTTTTAGAGTCTAGAAAGTTGCTGTGACAAATTGTCGGCATACCGGCGGCATGCTTCGGCATACCGGCGGTATACCGATTTTTGTGTCCAGAAAGTTGCTGTGACAAATTGTCGGCATACCGACGGCATGCTCCGGCATACCGACGGTATACCGTTTTTAGCGACCCAAAAGTTGCTGTGACAAATTGTCGGCATACCGACGGCATGCTCCGGCATATCGACGGTATACCGTTTTTAGCAACCCAAAACTTGCTGTGACAAATTGTCGGCATACCGACGGCATGCTCCGGCATACCGGCGGTATACCGAGTTTTAAATATTTGGTTTTTGAATTGCTCTGACTAGCATTAATGGCCGCATTTAATGCTCTCAAACGGTCATTAATATGACCGTTACTATTTGGCCGGTATACCGACGGTATGCCGCTGCATACCGACGGCATGCCGGTCTGCCTGTATTCAGAAGCATTAAATGCCTCCAACTCTTGGTTTCTCTATAAAAGAAAGCCCTCTCTCTCTTGAGGACTTTACCAACTCTAGCCATAAATTTTCCAATAACCAAGAGCTCCACCATTAATACTCTTCAAGCTTTTCATTGTCATCCTTTTCCAAAGTGATAGAGTATTTAAGAGTTGTAAATTTCGATCTTCGCGTGTTAGAAGATCAACAAGTTTCTCTTCTCATTTGTTTGAAGTTGGCAAGCCTTCGTAAGAAAACTCGTGTGTTGAAGTTAGCGAGTCTTCGGATCCAAACTCGTGTTGAAGTTGGCGAGTTCTTCGGATCCAAACTCGTGTGTACTATTTGACTAAATAGTGGATTTAAGCCGGAGAGAGTTCCGGAACTGGATTGCCCCAAGCGAGGATACCAGGATACATCTTTGTGTTTGATCTTCTCTCTCTTTACTTTTATTTGTCATATATTGCTTCTGCTGCACTAGTTTATTTTATTTCCTATTCACCCCCCCCTCTAGGGTTCTACAATATGGACGCAGTGTACCAGATTCTGAGGTACTTGAAGAGAGGCCCCGGGAAGGGAATGATTTTCAGAAGGAATAATCATGTGAGCATCGAGGGCTATTGTGATTCTGACTGGGCTAGCTGTGCTGACGACAGGAGATCCACCTCGGGATACTGCATATTTGTAGGAGGCAACTTGGTCTCTTGGAGTAAGAAGCAGTTAGTGGTGGCCAGATCAACAGCTGAAGCATAGTATAGAGCTATGGTCTTGGGAGTCACAGAGCTATTGTGGTTGAAGAATATGCTGATGGAGCTGAAGCTGGACCAGGGAGTCAAGATGAAGCTATAGTGTGACAACCAGTCAGCTATTAGTATTGCCAACAATCCAGTACATCATGACAGGACCAAGCATATCGAGATTGACAGATTCTTCATCAAAGAAAAGCTGGATAGTGGACTACTAGAGCAGGGCTATGTTCCAACCAAAGATCAGGTAGAAGACGAACTGACCAAGGGGCTTAGCTCTGTCAGCATGATGAGAGGATGTGACAAGATGGACTTAGTGAATATCTTTCGTCCATCTTGAGGGGGAGTGTTGGAATTTTTGGTATGTTGGAATATGTGTTGGAATATCCTATTAGTATATTTGGTATGTTGGAATATGCTATAGGATATTCCTATAGAGAGTTAATGTAATGAGAAGGTTGTAAAGCTATAAATAGCCAAGAGATTATCAATAAAATATAACAACTATTTCAACACCATCTTATTCCTTCACTTGTTTATTAGTGCATGTAAAGTTTAGTGGTTTTCAATACTTCCACCACTAGAAGATATGTTTGTAGTAAACACCTTATTGCTTTTGACAACGAGATGTAGTTACAAAACATGTTTGGTCAGCAACTTATAATAGCAACTTGCAAAAGTAGCTTATGATATCAACTTTTGATAATTTTCAGAATTACCAATTCTACCCAAAATCTATAGAATATGTAGCAAAGTTCAAATAAATCACCACATGACAACTAAAGTGCAAAAAGGTATAAATTGTCGGTATTTCTAGAACTAAGCTGAAATAATCGATTTTCACACTAAATTTTAAGGTAAATATGGAAAATCATCTAAAAGGTAGAGTATGAGAGTTGAGCAATAATTATTTCTTACCCAGTATAGCAACATTACATCATCATCATTTGCAAGCCGAGCAAGTTCATGAATCCTTTTTCCAGTAATAAGCTCCATAAGCATCATTCCATAACTAAAAACATCCGTCTTTTCTGTACACTTTCCTGTAATGAGGTACTCCGGAGCAATGTATCCAAATGTCCCACGGACAGCAGTTGTTATATGGGTATCGTTGTAGTCCATTAATTTGGCAAGCCCAAAGTCCCCAACAACTGCGTCATCTTCTTCGTCCAAGTAGATATTTGCAGCTTTCACATCGCGATGAACAATCTTTGGATCACAATCCTCATGCAAGTAAGACAGCCCTCTTGCTGATCCCAATGCAATACGTCTGCGAGTAGCCCAAGCCAGCGGTGGTTTCGATAGTGGAAGCCCTACAAATAACCAGCACAAAAGACTCTTCAGAGCATCTTCAAAATGATTCCAAAGAGATCTTTTAACTTTGAAGGTACACATTATCTACCAAAAGCAACTATCAGATTGCAATCTACACATGTGAGCCCATATTAGTGGTTTGAACATGTCATTCAAGTTCTCAGCTAAAAAAAATGAGTCCATTTTTGTTCACCCACCAAAACTAGGGTGGATGTTAACCCTTCCACTCAATGATCATGTGTCAAACTAGCGATCAACTAGTGTAGATGTTCACCAAACCACTCCCAAAGTGGTTTTAGGTTGGATGAAAATTACACGTGACAACCTTTGAGTGGAAGGGCAAACATTCACCCTAGTTTTGGTCGGTAAACAAAAATGGACTCAAAAAAAATTATGTTGATCCCATCTTTTCTCTCGCTTGAAGAAAAAGGTATCAAGAGCTCACAATTCAACTCCAAATACATAGTTTAGGCCCTTAAAATATCAAGGGATGAGGTGCATTAAATCCAACAGTTTTTCATTGACGAGTTTTAAAAATTAGCAACTCATGAGTTACTCTAGGATTTTTTAAATACATATTGCTTGGTTGAATTCAAACGCAACAAGAAGTCAACCAGATAACTGACTTGAACAAAAGAATCTCTAATGTATAGAAAAAGATTAACTGAATCATAAATTCATTGAATTAAAGTGGATTTCGTCTCTGAAGCTAACAACTTGAGTTTAAGTCACATACTTCTTGCGAATTAAAAGTTTAAAAACAAGAAGAAACCAACCAGATTACAAGCGACATCACGATATCTATACTACTATATAATAAGAAAAGTTGGCTTCACCGTGAATTTTTTTCTTCCAGATATGTCCTTAACTTTAGTAATTGAAATTGTTCATTAAATTTAATGAGAGCAGCTTGGTAATTACGTATAAAAAAATTTACGGGAAATGTAGTTTGCTTTTCTGGTACCTTTTGCTATTCCCAAGTACAGAAAAAAATTAATTAAAAGGCGGTTAAAATATATGTAATTCGCGTGTATATATACTAGTTTGCAATAATGCCTCTAGTGTGCTTGGAGGAAGCACTTTATCATGAAAGATCAAAAATCTTGATGGGATTGTGCAATAACAGCTTTTGTGTCTTTGGGCTGAAAGAAATTGAAGATGCTTCAAAATCTGCTTGTTCTTGTCGCAAAAATCCAATACAGACAACATTGGCATCGGTGTAGACCAGTATTGACCCAGGCATACCAAAACTGATATGGCCAATATGTATATGTATCAGTCGATACTGCAAACCTTGCCAAGAAGACATGGAAGCTTATGGATGCAGCAATGGCTACCTGATGAGAAGCTCTCAATATGTTTTATTTTGCCTCTTATTTTCTTGCTTCAAGGAAAAAGAGGAGGCTTCTAAATCAAAGAGGTTCAAGGTTTGATTATCGGGAGTGAAGCTCAGCTTATAAATCTGCGATTGGACTGATTCTCTCGTCCTTGTGATATATATATATATATATATAATGTTAGCAAGTATTTACTTGAATTGGGAATTGCTTTAGTGACAAAGAGCTATTGGATTTTAGAGGTGCTCTCCTTGCCTACTTTTCTTCTAGGAGGTGGTGGATGTTCCTCTGAGGACTCCAGGTGTTCCATATCTTATTGGTAAGTATTCTGTTAATTTTTTAAATGTTGATTGGCATGAATATATGGCTAGTTGACTTCTGATTAAAATGTTTGTATCATGTTTTATTGTCGATGGAACTTTGGCAGGTACTACTTGAATATCCCATCCTTTTACTCGAGAAAAAGGAAAACAGTCAACTCTAACAAAAGAATTCTTAGGTATTCCAAAATATTAATGAAATTATCAAACATGGTATTAAAACGTCAACTGACCTAAATTATTCATCTTGAGTCAATTCAAGGTTCGATGATCAGGATAGAGTTAACGAACTCACCTTGTACACCTTAAGATATTACCGGTATGAAAATGATCCAAATACCTGCTAAGTGAGATGCAACACTCCCGTGAGCCATAAAGGGATAAACAAGCATCTGTTCAGTAGGTGTCGTGCAAAACCCACGAATATGTAGAATGTTCCGATGCACAGCCATGCTAATCAACTCAACTTCAACTTCCACCAGAAATTGTAGGTCCTTGCCTGCTGTGAGGCCATTTTGTATTCTCTTTACTGCCACTAGTGAACCATCTCTAAGTTGTCCCTTGTAGACGCTCCCAAACCCGCCCCTGCCCACCATGTTCTTAGTGCTGAAGTTGTTGGTTGCAACCTGGAGTTCCCGCAGAGAAAACCTTTTAAGCTGACCTAAAAGAATCGATGGATCCTTCTTGTCAGTGCCAAGAAATTATTTGACATTTTATCTTGTAATCACTATCAACCATTTATGAACTCAAGTGCTAACCAGGAATATTGGGGTGTTTGTTCTGTTTACGACGACGCCACCAAGAGAAACCCCTTTTAGGTGCGTCAAACCTCAAAGAAGGACTTTCGGCAACTTTCCCAGAATTTTCCCCATTTTCAGAATTGCTACTTCCTGTTGAAACGAAGGGGATAGGATCTAGGATTAGAGAATAGCCATCTTGTTGAGTCAGATAATAGAAAAGGTTTATCGAAGTCAGATAACAGAAAAGAATTTATTTAAGGAATCAAGAGCTCATGACCATTTGCTCATCCTGGTTTCATATTTTTCAAATGACATAATCTTCAAGATACCACCTTTTATTCAGTCTACATCCCCCCTCAAATAACACTGTTGGATCATATAATAGATTTGGTACAAAATTCTATGGATAGTGACACATTTGTTTTACCAAAATTGTTATTCACCTAGCTATTGATATGTATTAGGTGTAATGAAGTAATTGCAATATTGCTGGGAACTCAATATTCTTGTGGGATTATATATATATATATATATATATATATATATATATATATATATATATATATCAAAAAAAAAAAATATATATATATATATATATATATATATATATATATATATATATATATATATATATATCATATTTTACTTTTGCTATGTACAAGTATACTCCAGGAATGTCCCAAAAGTAGTAATATTAATGGTAATATGAAATAAATAAATATTCCAAACAGAAAGGAATACAAAATACTCACATATTAACGTTCAAGCACTTACCACTTGGCCATCACTGTGCTTGGTATAAGAGGTTCCCGTAACTATATCAAAAAAAAAAAAAAAAAAAAAAAATCAAAGAGGAATCTAAGAGCTCTGCCTGCTCTGCAAATGATTCAATCGTCAAGATCTCAAGGGGCTTTGGGTTGTCAATTCCCGGTTATGTTGCAAACTCTTGGACTTCATTATGATGTTCGTTGAACTTTCCTCTACTATTGGTGCCAATGGGCCTCGAATTTACCTTCATGAAAGTTTATTTCACCCCTATCTCCAATTATTCTGAGCTTTATATTATAATATAGGGTAAAGTGCAAAAAACCCCTCGTTAAATTTGTGTTTTTTGCACTAAAAGACCCCATGCTCTTAAAATTGCCAAAAGTATGAATTAAGCTCATTTTGCCCCCAAATGACAATTTTACCCCTGCCCCCCCTCCTTCTTCGGCTGTGTTCGCCGGCGAGGAGGAGGAGGGGGGTGCGCTCGCCGGCGACCGGCGACGGAGGCGGATGGGGGGGGGGGGGGGGGGGTCGGGGCCGGCGAAGGAGGAGGAGGAGCGGGGGGGGGGGGGGGGGGGGGTGTTCGCCGGCGAGGGAGGAGGGGGGGGGGCTGTTCGCCGGCGAGGGAGGAGGAGGGGGGGTGGGTCGGGGGGAGGGGGGCTGTTCGCCGGCGAGGGAGGAGGAGCGGGGGGGTGGGTCGGCGGGGGGGGGGGGGGGGGGGCTGTTCGCCGGCGAGGGAGGGGGAGGGGGGGGTGGGTCGGGGGGGGGGGCTGTTCGCCGGCGAGGGAGGAGGAGGGGGGGGGAGAGGTTAGAGGGGAGGGGGAGGGGTAGTTTAGGTATAAATTTTTTAAAAATTGGCGGGAAGGGCCTAACCGAGCGGATGTATAATCTAAGGAGGGGTAAACTGCAAAAAAACTCTAAAAGGTCTTTTAGTGCAAAAGGCAGAAATTTAGCGAGGGGTTTTTTGCACTTTACCCTTATAATATACTACACCAATATCTTTTACCCATATCTTTATATTGTAACACTATATCAGTAAGCTTCATGCACTATGTTTTACTTGGATGTTATCTTATATTAAATAAAATGTGACTAAGATTTGCTTGATCCAATCGTGTAACAACAACAACGATAACAATGCCCTAATCCAAAATATTTGGATTGGTTGTTTGAATCATTTTCTTCCATTCAATGCTCTTAAGAGTCGTGTACGTGTCTGGAATACTTGTAGAGAATAATTGTTGTATTTTTATTGATTGGCTACTCCACTACTTATAGGGAGTCTAGCTCCTCTTCATACTACATTTTCCAATGTGGGACTAAATCCCTTATTAGTTCTCAACACTCTCCCTCAAGATGGGCGATAGATATTAATCATTCCCATCTTGTTACATAGCTTCGACAGACTTAATGAACTAAGACCCTTAGTCAGACAGTCTGCCACTTGTTCTTCTGAGCGAACATGATCAATCTTCAGTATCCCTTGTTCCAGCTTCTCTTTGATGAAGAATCGATCGATCTCGATGTGCTTCGTTCTGTCGTGCTGAACTGGATTGTTAGCTATACTTATTGCAGCTTGACTATTGCTCAGAAGACGTAACGGTGCTCCCTTGTCCAGCTTCAACTCTGTCAGCAACGCTTTCACCCACAGCAACTCCGACACTCGTAAAGCCATTGCTCTGTATTCTGCTTCAGCTGTAGACCGTGCTACCACTGACTGTTTCTTGCTTCTCCATGAGACCAAGTTTCCTCCTACAAAGACACAATATCCGGTGGTAGACCTTCTATCGTCTATGCAGCTCGCCCAGTCTGCATCGCAGTATCCCTCAACTTCTATACATCTATTCTTCTTGAACCATAGCCCTTTCCCTGGCGTCCCTTTCAGATATCTCAAGATCTGAAACACTGCATCCATATGACCCGTTCTTGGATCATGCATGTAGCGACTTACTACACTCACCGCAAATGAGATATCAGGGCGAGTGTGCCCTACATAAATCAATCTTCCTACAAGTCGTTGATATTTTTCACGATCAACTGGCTCTCCTGCTTCTGCTCCCAACTTGCACTTCTGGTCAATTGGAGTGACTGCTGCTTTGCATCCCAGCATCCTTGTCTCCTTCAGCAGATCTAGTGCGTATTTTCTCTGTGAGAGAACAATTTCTTGTTCGCCTTCACACACCTCGATATCTAGAAAGTACCTCATCGCTCCTAAATCCTTCACCTCAAACTCCTTCGCGAGTTTTGACTTCAGCTTAGCGATCTCGACTCCATCATTACCTGTGATTACTATATCATCCACGTATACAACAAGTATAGTGATGTGGCCTCTTGCATGCTGAAGAAAGACCGTATGATCTGTATTTGCTTGATGGTATTCCATGCATGTAACAGCCTTTCTGAATCTGTCAAACCAGGCTCGAGAAGATTGCTTGAGTCCATATAGCGACTTCTTTAGTTTGCACACTTTTCCATGCGATGTCCCTCCGTCTGATTCTGTAGCGTAGCACCCTGGCGGGAGTTCCATGTACACTTCTTCTTGTAGGTCCCCATGGAGAAAGGCATTCTTCACATCTAACTGGTATAGCTTCCACCCATAGTTTGCTACAATGGAGACCAGAGTTCTTACGGCGCTCATTTTCGCAACTGGAGCAAACGTCTCATCATAGTCGATGCCATATGATTGTGTGTATCCTTTTGCAACCAACCTTGTCTTGTATCGTTCCACTTTTCCTTCTGACGTCTCATTTACTGTGTACACCTATTTGCATCCCACAGTTTTCTTCCCTTTGGGTAATGGAACCAGCTCCCACGTCTTATTTTTCTCCAGTGTCCTAAGTTCTTCCATCATTGCAGCTTTCCACCTTGGATCTTTCTTTGCTTCCGGCCAACTTTTGGACAACGAAGTAGAGTCTAATGATGCAATGAAGGCTCGCTAATTTGAAAAAATGTTAGAATAAGACAGGTAGTTGGCAATATCATGTTCATAATCATCAAAACGACTAGCAGCCTTACCCGCATTAATGCGAGAAGATGTCCTTAAGGGAGCAATAGGTGGTGGAGAGATCATACCATCAGAGTCAGAGAGATCCGCATCAGAATCAGATTGATTCAGTGCGGGGGCAACATCTTCAAGAGTTGGAGCAGGAGTAGACGAAGGACTTGGTACAGTACGCACAGGGCACGGTACAGGCACAGTACTGGACTTCTGCTGTCTCCTTCTGTAGACTTGGAGCTCCTTTGGCATTGTCTGATGCTCCCCCTGTTTAACATATGTATCTTCTTCATCTTCTGTATCGGAGTCACTGTTTTCTCCTCCTGTCATCCAGTTTTCCACGACCGGGCAAGGGACCGATCCGACCACCACAGATGGGCTTATTTTCTCCCCCTCACATCTAACACCCTCTGTGTTAGGTGTGTCACCAAACGCTGAACCGTCATCCGAACCATAATATGGTTCCAGTTCTCTGAATGTAACGTCCATGCTTACAAACATCTTCCGCTCAACCGTGCTCCAACATGTGTATCCCTTCTGAGTTGCCGTGTACCCGACAAAGACATATTTAACCGCTCTAGGATCCAGTTTGTCAACTCCTGGCCTATTATCTTGTACAAAACATACACACCCAAATACTTTCGGTGGAACAGTGTACGTGGTTGTACCAGTAAGCATCTCCAACGGTGTCTTCCAGTCCAATACCTGATATGGCATTTTGTTGATGAGATAAGAGACCGTTAACACCGCCTGCCCCCATAAGTGTATCGGGACATTCATAGCCAGCATCATCATCCGTGCGACCTCCAGCAGGTGTCTGTTCTTCCGTTCGGCCACACCATTTTGTGCCGGTATATAGGCACATGAAGTTTGGTGTAGTATTCCATGAATGGATAAATACTCAGCAAACTTCTTATTTGTATACTTCGTCCCATTGTCAGACCGTAAACACTTAATTTTAGTGCCATATTGTGTTTCCACACGGCAATGAAAGTCTCGAAACGCCTCAAAGACATCACTTTTATTTCTTCATAAGGTAGACCCATGTCACGCGAGTATAACAATCAATAAAAGTGACGAACCATCGAAAACCGTTAATACCGGTTGTGGGACAAGGACCCCATACGTCCGAATGTATCATATCAAATGCAGCTGAACTTCTACTTCCTGAACTCACGTGCTTCTGGTATGTTTACCCAACTCACATGCATTACAAAATAACTTCTCTTTATTAGCCCTTTGGTATAAGGATGGATACATGCGACTAATAATTTTAAAAAAAGAGTGACCGACACGCTGATGGTGGAGTAGCAATTCATCTTCTACACTGCCCCGTGAATCTTCCGGTGGAATCGGCTACCAGAGATGCCAATGCTTTGTCCAGTCCAGTCATGTCCAAGTACCACAGCCCCTTATGCCATGTGCCAGTCCCTAGTCGTCGTCCTGTCCCCTTCTCCTGAAAAGTCACCGTATGAATGTCAAAGAAAACAGTACAGTTAAGATCAAAAATAATGGTACTAATTGAAAGAAGATTGACAGGAAAAGACAGAGCATGTAAGACATTGGTGAGAGTCAGAGAAGGGGTGCATACGATAGTGCTTTTACCCATGACAGGGCTGGAGTTACCATCAGCAGTCTGAATGCTCTCCGGCGTCGGTAGGTGAGTATAGTCCTGGAACTCACCGCGGGACCCCGTGACATGACGAGATGCCCCAGAGTCCATAATCCAACCTGGTTGGTGGACAGCTGCTGCAAGAGCACGCGCAGGAATACCTGTGCTCGTTTGGGCAAAGCAAGTGATGTGATCCCCCGAGGTAGATGACGCCCCATGACTGCCGTCCGAACCCAGCTTCGTGCTGCGTAACTTCGCGAGGAACTCCTTCTCAAGAGGGGTTAACTCAGCCAGGTGATTTTCTCCCCCTTCCTCCGCCAGATTAGCTTTGTGTCCTCCGGAATAATTTTCCCTTCTACCAGTATAACCGCCTCTACCACCTCGACGTCCTCCGCGGTCCCGTCCACGATCACTCGACTGACTTTGCAGGGGTTTTGGACAAAATCTGATATAATGTCCTGAGTCACCACAGTTGTGGCAAACACCAGCCACAGAGGGAGGCTGATTGAAGGCGGCAAGGGCAGACTTGTCAACAGCGGCTTGCTCCCCCTGGAAATAGCCCTTGTTGGGCATCAACTTCAATCGAGCATCTTCTTGTGCCATGGCAGCTATGGCTTCTTCTAAGGTTGGAAGCATGAGCTGTGCTAGGAGTACATTCCTTCTATGCTCAAACACAGGGTTAAGACCCTTCAAGAACTTCATCATCCGTTGTCGCGAAATATAATCCAAGAACTTTTGGAAATGTTTCGCAAATGCTGGTTCGACTTGTGCATCTTCCATCCCAAAATGATCAAAGTGATCCAGATCAGACCAGTACTTCTTCAACAGTACTGCATACTCAGAGATGGTACGGTCGTCCTGGGCCACCCTATCAAGTTCATCCTGCAGTTGGAAGACCCGCATAGGATTACCTGAGCCTGAGTACATATCCTTCAAAGTCCGCCATATATCAGCAGCAGCCTCCATCGCCTCTACATTGTCCGACACCTGGTCGGTCAAGGAGGCTGTCAACCATCCAGCCACAACATTGTTGACAATTTTCCAAATAGCAAACTCCTTTGAGGAGGGATCATCTGGTGCCTTGATTTGGCCATTGACGTAGCCAGCCAAGCCTCGTCCCTTCAGCGTCCGCATTGCCTGCCGTGACCATTTCAAGTAGTTGGACGTTCCCTCCAACTTCGTCTCCAGCTTGTCCAACTTTCCCATTTTGTAGGGTGACGGATCCACATCAGTATGGATCACACGTGGGGTTGCCTCGGTTAATCTCTTTGATAAAATATCATCAACCAAGGCCTTCATCTCTTCTGCTGTCAGTTTACCACTGATCGAATCTATGTCGTCTTCAACTGTGATTCGTCGTCGTCGTCTTTATGTAAAGTCTTCAACAGAGACCGTACGAATGTGCTGTCAACGTGGCCAACACCGGCGCGCGCATGTAGATCCTAATTTGCAGATCGAGAACGAAAAAACAAAAAAGCATTTTATAATTTCCTAAGGGCATAATCTAGGAACAGATGGTGCAAATAAAGCATTTGACGTCCATCCGTTTTCGAATAACCGCCCACATAATCTCTCTTGCAAAATAGGGGTTTTTTTTTTTTGAAAAAAAAGGAGGGGTCGGAAGCAGTTGGGTCGGAAGAGGGGGGTAGGGGGCGTCGGGGGGGGGGGGGGGGGGGGGGGCATCGGGGGGGGAGGGGGGGGTCATCGGCAGCAGGGGGCGTCGGGCGGGGCGGGGGGTCGTCGGCAACAGGGGGGCGTCGGGCGGGGCGGGGGGGCGTCGGGGGCAGCGGAGGGGGGGGCGTCAAGGCAGCAGGGGGGGTCGTCGGCAGCAGGGGGACGTCGGGCGGGGCAGGGGGGATTGGGCGTCGGGGGGGGGGGGGGGGGGGGGGGGGGAATGCCGGGTTGGGGAAGGGATGGGGAAAAAAAATGTGGTTATGGCTCTGATACCATGTAGTAAATAATTGTTGTATTTTTATTGATTTGCTACTCCACTACTTATAGGGAGTCTAGCTCCTCTTCATACTACATTTTTCAATGTGGGACTAAATCTCTTATTAGTTCTCAACAATACTAACAAAAAACATAATCCTTTTTATATCCATATTCGTTTATGTCTATCCATAGACCTAACACCTCCTTTAACTACCATCTTTATTTCTTATTGGTCCTCCTTACCGATGCATACATTGGTTATTACACATGTTCATACCACGTAAGACACTTTTCTCTCAATTCTCAATTGGTACTGCCTCCAACGTTCCACATGAGATGCATATATTATTACTACTCCCTGATTTAATTTTGACTTTTGGTTGATGTTATATTTCATATATTTTATTTGTTTATTTCTCCTAATTTTAAAACCCTCAAGTCCTAAATTTTGTCGCGCACTTATACTTTAGCATGTAACCCTTCTCTAGTTTCATCGACCAACATAATATCCTCAGCAAACATCATGCACCATGGAACCTCTTCCATGATATTTCTACTAACGTATTTCCATAACTGGCGCAAAAAGATAAGAATTTATGATAATCCTTGATATAAGTCAACCACGATAGGAAATGGTTTATTATATTGTCCAATGATCCACAAAGTCAGATTCTTCTATATAATACCAAAAGTTAGACTTCACCGTAAAAAAATTCTTCCAAAAATACCATGGCATATCCATATTAAGTAAAAAATGGTTCATTAATTTTAATAAGGACAGCTTAGCAATTACGAAAACTAGCCTTTGATTTTTCCAAAAGTCATCTTAAGTTAATTAAAAAAAATATTAAAATACATGCAAGGCATGTGCACATATGCTAGTTCTTAGTCATCTCAATTTAGCTACTAGAGACTTGTTTCTTCTCCGAAGACCACCACACTATCTCTCTATTTCCTTTCTAAAAAAAATTTATTAATCTTAGCTATTGTGCTAATTGCAATTGCAGCCAAGAAATAGAGGGTCTTTCTTCTTTTTCAAGGGCTTGAGGCGATTGATTCGTGCGGTGCGTACCTGGGAAAGACGGGTTGGGCGAGGGGAAGGCGGAGGAGGAGGAGGAGGTCTGGCACGAGCTGGGGCATCGAGGCCGCCGAGGCGATGGCATCGCCCAGTCCGACCACCACCTCTGGTTCGACATTGTCCAGCTCAGCTGCAGATCAGACTCAAGAATGAGAAAGAAAGAATAGTCGGTCACACACAGGACTTTGGGGAAATCAATTCAACATTCAACACAGAGGTGGAGCCAAGCGGGATGGTACAGACAAAAAAGGGTTAATTAGTTGTACCCCCCTATGGTTTGTACGTATTTTGATAACTGTTCCTATTGTTTTAAAAATAAAGAACATCCTCCTGGTTTATAAAGTTAATTAGTTGTACCCCCCTGGTGCATAGAAGAAAATGAGTGAAAAATTAAGCAGCCAGGGGGGTGTTCTTTATTTTTGAAACAACGGGACAGTTACCAAAATATGTACAAACCATAGGGGGTACAACTAATTAACCCGACAAAAAATGCTTACTTCTGAGTCAATGTCAATGCTCCACACCCAATCACACACTACCGACTTAGAAAGATACAAAAGAGTGTATATTTATTGTTTAGGCTGTGTTTTGTAGGAAGGATGGAAACGTGGAAGGAAGAAAAAAGATAAGGATATATTTTTCTTCCATAGAAAAAGAAAAGATTATTTTTTTTCTTTGTGTTTGGTAGCAAAGATGGAAAATATAAGAGATTTATTTTTCTTTGTTTGGTATGAAAGAAAAAGTGGAAGAAAAGAAAGTAAAAAAATATAGGATTTACCAATTCTACCTTCAACAAAAAACACTTATTTACCATTTGACTTCATAAATAATTTTTAAATAATACATTAATATGGGGGTATAATTGTTAATTAATTCAAGTCTTCACTTTTTCTTCCACTTTTTCTCCCACTTTTGGGGGAATTGGATTTCTTAGGTTATGAGGAAAAAGTAATCCCTCCACTTTTTCTTTCTTCCTATTTTCCTTCCATACCAATGTGACAGGAAATGTGACAGGAAAGTTGTTCCCTCCACTTTTTCTCCCAATGCTTAGTTTATTGGAACATTGTTATATTTTGCTTTCCTTTCCTAGATAGTTTCCTTGTTTTACCAAACAATGGAAAAAAAAATGTGACAGGAATCTTACTTTCCCTTTCCTATGAAAAACAGAAGGGAATTCACTTCCTTTCCGTGAACCAAACGAGGCCTTAGAGTTAATTAGTTGTACCCTCTATAATATGTACGTATTTTGATAACTATTTTTATTGTTTTAAAAATAAAAACATCAATATTTAAAAAATTAAGCAGTCAGGAGGTGTTCTTTATTTTTAAAATAACGAAGACAGTTACCAAAATACGTACAAACCATAAGGGACTATTTATAAATAACTCTATTGTTTAATAGGTGAGATGAAAGTCAAAAAAAAAAAAAAATTTAAAATAATATATTTTTTTATCTTCTACAAATACGTGTTTGATATATGCATTTATATTTTTTTATTTTGGAAACTAAAAGTAAAATCTATTAAGTGAAAACAAAAAAAACAATTGTTTACCGTTTGTTTTCATAAACAAAAAGATGGAAAAAGATGATAAATAAATTTTAGATGCAGTTGATATGATATGTTTGTTTACCAAAAAAGTTTCTAGTTTTGTATGAAACATGTCTATTGTTTATAAAAAATTTGAAAACAAAATTATTTTTTAAAAGAAAAACGAAAGTGAAACCAACCATGGTGCTTTTTTTTTAGTTTTGACAAAATGATGGACGAAGACGCGTCAAATCACTCTCTTTAAAGAAAACTATAATACAAGGAATTTGCTTGAGTCTTTAGTCCCTCTAGAGACCTAAAACTCTACCAATGATCTTTTTATGGAAAAATCAGTAAAAAAAATTTAGAATATTAAAGTTTATATGTAACATATTAAATTATGACATCCTGTACTATTAAACTATAAATATGAAAAAAAATTAATTGATGATAAAAATTTGTAGGGTTATTTAGGATTTTACTAAGTTACATGGATCTTGACGTATAGGTTATTTTTTGGTTGTTAATGTATAAATTTTGTTAAGTTGTAGGGTTGTTTATTTGGTACTCCATCATGCGAGTATAAACTAGTAAAATTCAATTTGAAAACAATAATAAGTTAGAAATCAGTGACCATGTTTTTTTTTTTATGTTTGTTTATTAGTTGGGTACTAAAACGCACATGTGATGTTTGTTTATTTTATTATTTGGGGAGCATATGTTGTATTAATATATATTTTTAACACAAATCAGTTGGGGAACAAAATCCAATATTTGTTTTATTATTTGGGTATCACATGAACATGTGGCATTTATTTTTTATGTTTGAAGAGTACTTCTAGCATATTTTCTTATGAAGAAAAAAACTATTTTTTTTTACAAAGACACAAAGAAAAGAAAAGGACAGGAAAAGCAAAACCTAAAAAAGGAAAAAATAAAATAAAAGAAAAACATTGACAAAAAATGGGAAATTATTTTTAAAAACAAACAAACAAAACGAAAAAATAGAAGAAGAAAAAATGAAAAAGAGTAAAATTTAAACAAAAAATATACTAAAAAGAAAAGAAAAAAATGGTTTTAAAACAGAAAAAAAAAATGAAAATAAAAATAAATATATACATGAGTTGAATCCGGACATGGCCGAACTCGGATCCGAAGTTGAGCTAGCTAGACCCTATTTATTCGAAAATAATACCCACCTATTTAGGAGGGAATAGATTTTCTCATTGGAATAACGTACCAAATTACATTAGAAAAGCTAACAGACCAGGACTTCCAACAAGCTCGTGCGCATATACACTATGAAATAACAAAAAAAAAACTGTTACATAAGTTACAGTGGAAAAAATAGCAAGAAAGCACAGAACAAAAAACATGTGGCAATCATTTCTGACCTACCATACGAAAAACCACGATTTCTTATTCATCTCACTCGAGTAGATTGCGTAATGGGTGGCAGTGTCGATCCTCTCGGCGCTGGACTCCTGATTACTGGATTTGGAGCGTTCCTGTGTCCGGCATTTGTTAGTTTTTCTGCTCCCTTCTTCACGTCCTGGAGCTGCTCCAGCGCTGCCAAGACCTGGGACATGCGTGGCCGGAGCTTCGCGTCGCTGCCGGTGCACTGCAAGGCGAGCGCGGCCACGACACGGACCCCTTGCTTGGGATACTGCCCTTCCAATCTGGAGTCCATGAACCGGGACAGCTTCCGCTTGTCGGCCAGGCAGGGCTTCGCCCAGTCCACCAGATTCTGCTCTGCGTCTGGCTTCGTCCTGTCAAAAGCCCGGCGTCCTGATAAAAGCTCCAGGAGCACGACTCCGAAACTGTACACGTCAGCCTTTGCAGAGAGTCGACCTGGAATTTTCAGTGCACAATTATTTTTGCTTCTTAGGGTCTGCTTGGCAATTATGGGGGCAGCGGTTATGAGGTGTTCTTAGAGTAGCGGAAATGAAAGGTTACGAGGGGTCCGGGTTTTGGCAATTTTTAAGTAGCGGCTTTTAAACCAGTCCAATCCATGCCTGGCAATTCATCAACCAGCGGTTCTGAAAGTTTTCTATAATAATAAAACTACATTTATGTCCATATACAAATAAAAGTTATTTTTTATAAAATATGGGTTTATGAATGTGAAGGTAACCCCTGCATCAAAAAGTCTTTCATGTATTCTTGTCTCAGAAACAACTCTACACCCAGAGCCACCCAAAAAAAAAATCTCCTTTCTTTTCCATATATATATTTTTTTTTTGAATTTTTTTTTCTATGAGTAAATTCATACTTAGCCCACCCTAATCAACTCTAGCCCATCCTAACTTTAATTTATGGTTCCATCCTAGCACCCAGTGGAGCTCCAAGGACAAGTACAAGACAAGTTCCTGAATTTTCCTTCAATCGGGAAGAAAAGAGCAGACGCGGGAAGGAAAGAAAGAAAAACATAGAAAGAAGAAGAAAAGTTAACAAGCAGACCCCAAGTATTTTCATAAAAATTAACAAGTATGGGTTTTTATAAACGGTCGGTTTAAAAACACCCCAAACCCGGCATTACCAAGCAGACCCTAAGGTATTTTGACAAATCATCGGTTCAAAACCATAATCACAAATATATCGGTTCCTGTCAAGTTACAGTGAAGTTATTCCAAGGGAGAGAGTGTAACTTGGAGAAGGGGATTGATGGATATGATCAGAATTTAACAAACAAAAACAGTAGGAGCAGATGATAGCTAGAAACAAGGTTTTCTAGAGATGCCGACAGATTCTAAAAAAATTAGCTCTCAAACATTGTGAAAACAAACATACATGAACTGCCCCCATTGACAATTGTGAACAGCCAAAAGAAAAGTTATCTAGTAGCATCCGAAATTGTCGCCATAAATAAGCAATGGTTACTTTCCGAACCTGTTGCGACATATTCTGGAGCAGCATATCCCTGAGTACCCATGACTCGTGTGGAGACATGAGTCTTATTGCCCGTCGGACCATCTTTTGCCAAGCCAAAGTCTGAAAGTTTTGCATTGAATTCCTGTGTTTATCATAGCAAGTGTCAACAAAAAGTGTCGAAAACAAACATCTAAAAGTTCTATATGCTCTTTTTTAGGCATACCGAGTCAAGAAGTATATTTGAAGCCTTCACATCTCGATATATAACTTGGGTTTCAGAATCATGCAGAAAGGAGAGTCCCTTGGCAGCGCCAATAGCTACTTTTATTCTTGTGGCCCAAGAAAGAGGGTGAGGAGCTCCTTGAGTAGAGCAAAAGCGAAAAATAAGGTAACAATTGCATAAAATAAATTTGCTATGGAGCATTGTCTTGATAATTTAGTTTGGCCCAAGAAAGAGGGTGAGGACCTCCTTAAGTAGAGCAAAAGCGAAAAGTAAGGTAACTATTGCATAAAATTTAGGATGAGTTAGTTTAAGTGTATTTGTTTTCTCTCTCTTTGCATATGATAATTATAAGATTACAAAAACCATAGAACTTATAAGAACCAATCCTGATAGAATACTCCCAGCTTCAACACATTAAAGATGAATCTCAATCCATCAGAGAAAACATACCCTGTTAAACAAAGGCTAATTTGTCAAAAACGAACAAGGACAACAACGACAAATCCTTTGTGATTTACCTATATATCCAGATTTTTGGAGACTTTGGGTGTAAATTTAACTAACAAAACCTTGTGACTTACATAAAATCAAAATAGTGACATGCAAAAGTCAATGTTTCCAAAGACTTCATCTTCCGCTTGTCAAGTTGAGATTATCAACCATATAGCATAAGGATGAAATCTTTCAATTTGCTAACAGATGATAACTTAAACTACTCATTTGCCAGTTGATAATAACATATTAAAGTTTGGCGTTTGCAACTTATGATGAAATTAGAGTGAATTTTTCTTTTAAAAAAATACCGGTATAAACTTGGAGTATCGATTTAAATGAAAATAAATAATATAAAATGTCATAACTTCAACGGTATACAGTAGGATATTGCAACAATAAATCAAACTTTCTCACTTGATGAACAGATTGGCAGAAAGAAGGATATTGAAACACATTATGCTACAAAAGACGGGTAATATACTGTTGCAGTGAGGAAAATAAGGATCTTATAGACGAAATTTTCTTGCTTACTTCTAAAGAGATGAGTCTCCAAACTGCCTCTTGGCATATATTCATAAACCAGAAGCCGGCTATTCCCTTCTGAACAAAACCCAATGAGTTTCACTAAATTTGGATGTTGGAGCTGGCCAAGATAATCTACTTCTGTCTGCAAAGGATGGCCAAGTAAAAAACGAGGTAATTGAGCAAAGTAAAGAAATGAAGAGAAAGGAATAAGTGGCACAGTTCAAGAACCGACCAGCCATTCTTTGTGGCCTTGGAAACCCTCTGGTTTAAGTTTCTTGACAGCAACCGCCATGCCTGATCCAGGCTTTGAAGCAGTAAAAGTTTGTTCATCGATCCAACCTTTAAACACGTAACCAAAACCTCCTTCACCAATAAGACTATCAGGGCGAAAGCCTCTAGTCGCACTTTTCAGCTCACTGAACTTGAAAGCCTTCAAATTTGGGGATGACAAGATTTCGCCTTCGGTGCGTGGAGTGGGATGAGGGCCACAGGGACCCCCTTCCACATAAGAAGGCAAAGTGAGGGTTGAATTAGTTGAGCAAGTTGTCAGAGAAGAGGCAGAAGAGAGGCCTGGATTGCTGCTGATTTTTGAATGATCTGCTTGTAGAAGAAAATTAAAACTATTATTTTCAACCTCATTAAAATGGAAAGTAGAGAGTAATCCAAACACAAATATCACTTATTTGCTAGCAATCACTTGTATAGTGTACAATTCACAGGGAAATATAGTTGCGCCATCAAAAAGTGAGGACATTAATCTTTTTCAAGAATACAAGTCAAGTTAGACTTAACTTTAGATAAAGTGTGCAGGTTTTGTGTGTGGATGGGTATATGGTACTAATCCGTCGATGATAAACCACGTTAAAGCCACATCGATTAAACATTTTTAAACATATCGAAAAAGCGTTATGCTTGTCCTTGCTTATTTCCTCGTAAAATCTAAAATCAGTAACATTAATCGTAATATCGTCTATAAGCCTTTCAATATACTAGTTTTGACCATACATTTATAACAAAGACTAGGAAATAGATAGTGAATTCTCCACCTCCCAAAACCACTCAATAATGCCAAGGTATCAACATTGAACCACTTCCAATCCAAATTTCACTTTACTATCAATTAATTCGGCCAATTGACAAATATGCCAGGAATCACTAAATTGCCAGAATTCACGAACATCCGACATCCAATACTTAATGTGTCCTATTGAAAGTCAAGAGTTGTTAGTGTGGCTTTTTTTTCCCTTCATCAAAAATATTTGTTTTGATTCATGGAACCTGATGAATTACTAAATCAAGAGTGCGAGAATTATTACAAACTCTACAATTATTCACCCAGTATGGAACAAATCAAAGATTAATACCCAAAAAAAAAAATTCAAAACCCACTCCTCCAAAGCCAGAACTTCTCACCATAGCTTCTCCCAAAATATAAACAGCAGTTAAATTTCTTATTGCAGGGAAAGAATAAAGAATCTAATATTAACCATATGCTATCAAATGAAAATAAGACCACTTCCAACTATAAGAACATGAACCCAATTCCTTAAAAAAATAGAAAAAAAAAAAAAAAAAACAAGAAAATCACCTGAAATGTTATGAGACCCCGAGGAAGAAGGATTGATGCAATTTCCCATGGGGAATCAAACTGCCATAATAGAGGAAGTCCACGGTTTCCTGAAGAAATATCAAGAAAACTTGGAGGAGGTGGTAAGCATCAAGATCCTATTTTTCCAACGACTTTTTCTTCTCTTCTTGTATTTATTTGAGAGGGAAGTGGCATCAGCCATCAAGTTATGGTGGCACACTTGTGGGAACGCCAAACGTGTGAAGTTCACATTTTTAATAATAATAAAACTTAACATCGCACAAAAATAATAATAAAAGAAAGGGATTTCTACCTTGTGTTTGTTGTTTAGTAAGTGATTTATTGAATCAGGCGACCCAGCTCGAGAGGGGGACCACGGTTTAAACCACAGTACCAAGTGTCTCCCCTTTATTGATCAGGACCTCATGGCCCACATTAGCAGAAGAGCTGGACGTGTGGGCCCTTCCGACCAATGAGAGGAGACACGTGGCATCGCGGTTTAAACCGTGGTCCCCCGCTCGGTCTTAGATCACTTTTTTCTTATTGAATATTAATGGGGGGTTTCTATCTCCCCTGTTGCTATGATATGAACTCCAATAGGAATTTCTATAACAATTTCTATCATGGTGATGTAGAATAAAAAAATTCTCTCATAGAAAATTTTCACCTCTTATAGCAATTAATATTGTATCCTTATTCCCACCCCCCATTAGATTGATATTTTTATTTGTTAGCACGTAGGGCATAAATGGAGAATTACTCGAGAGTGTTTTTGTGTGTGTGTGTACAATTTCTATATAAAAACTCTACCAACTAGAATATAAATTTCTTTAAAGTACAATGACAAGTAGAATATAAACTCAATTTTAGTTGCTTAAGCTTATGTTTCGAAATAAAAGCAATATAAAAGATTTTTTGGTATCACTCGTTTTATGCTCCGCGAGACTAGATCTTAGCACTAAGTTTGTCTTGAAGAAATTGTTGGTGGCAGACGAATTTCCAAGTGGATATATTTCAGCGAAACTCCCTTTGATCATTTAGTTGTTCCATTCAACGGAGTTGCTCCATTCGACCGAGTTGTTCTATTGCGCGGAGCTAATGATTTATTATCTGAAAATTGCTGAGAAACCCAATTTCGGAGTGGACTTTTATGAAATGTCCACCCGTTGGATAAGTTTTATGAAATACCCAGAATTAAGTATTTTCACGTTAAATATTCCAAGATTCCCTTGCCACCCGCTAGAAACTGCTATTTTTATAATACCGAAACTATCCCTCCGCGCGAATTGGTCATCTATATGTATTTGAATTCAAAAAACTCAGATCTGGATTGCGATTTTCGTCTTCTTCTTCTTCACGGGAAATCTGAATTCCATTGCTCTCATATTCAGCAGAGATCGCAAAGATCGTTCGTAGTTCGGTGTGTTTTTCTTCAGTCGAACTCAGATCATCGCTCGTCATCATCATCACCATCATCATCATCTTCATCGTGGAGACATTTGAACTCAGATCTTCAATTGTGGAGAGAAGATCTTTCTTCTTCTTTTCCATAAGAATTATCATCGCTTTGAAAGAAGAACGAAACTCTTTATTCCTGAAAAAACTAAATTACACGTTTTAACACTGGAAATGACCATTCTCCGTCTTAATTAGGACGGAGAATGCCATTCTCCGTTTTATTTAAGACGGAGAATGCCATTCTCCGTCCTAATTAACACGGAGAATGACATTCTCCGTTTCCGTCTTAATTAGGACCGAGAATGGCATTCTCCGTCTTAATTAGGACGGAGAATGGCATTCTCCGTTTTATTTAAGACGGAGAATGGCATTCTCCGTCCTAATTAACACGGAGAATGACATTCTCCGTTTTCGTCTTAATTAGGACCGAGAATGTCATTCTCCGTCTTAATTAGGACGGAGAATGGCATTCTCCGTTTTATTTAAGACGGAGAATGGCATTCTCCGTCCTAATTAACACGGAGAATGGCAATGGTCATTCTCCTGCGTTTTAACACTAGAATGACCATTCTCCGTGATAAATTACACGGAGAATGGCATTCTCCGTCCTAATTAAGACGGAGAATGGTCATTCTCCGTTTAATTTAGCACGGAGAATGGCCATTCTCCGTCTTAATTATGACGGAGAATGCCATTCTCCGTTTTATTTAACACGGAGAATGACATTCTCCGTTTCATTTAACACGGAGAATAGCATTCTTCGTGTTTCTAACACGGAGAATGGTCATTCTCCTGCGTTTTAACACTGGAATGACCATTCTCCGTGTAAATTAAGACGGAGAATGTCATTCTCCGTCCTAATTAAGACGGAGAATGGTCATTCTCCGTGTAAATTAAGACGGAGAATGCCATTCTCCTGCATTTTATGGTTAGCTGAAACTTTGGAGGGCCATAACTTTTGACTGGGAGGTCGAAACGAGGTCCCGTTTGTCGCAAAATGAGCGTATCGTCGACGAGACTAAAAGTAACAGCTTTATCGTTAGACGGCCTTTCGAAATTTTAGATTCGCAAAAAAATGATGTTTGGACCTCCGTTTTAGCACTTTTGTCGTTCGTCCCGGTCTTTTCGAAATTTTTCGACGAGTTTTTGAAGATTTTTGAGGAGAAAACCTAGATTCGAAAGTGAGCAGCGTATGGAAGAAGATGGAGTATTGAAACGTTTTTTTAAGAGCAGTTTTGTGGGTGTTTCCAATAAATTAAAAGGAAGGGCAAAAGGGTCATTTGGAACCCGCTTTGGATAAGTTTCTCTAATTCTGGACACGTGATGAAAGTTTTTTTAGCGGTGAGTTTTACATAAAAAATTTTTAGTTTTTGGGCATTTCATAAATCTTCCCATTTATTATTATATCTTCAAATGATATTGTCTCCGTTGTCGGACAATTTTGATAAACATTGATGGTTAATTATGATCCGGGATGATCTAAAAATATTGAAAATTATTTTTGCCTAATAATTACGGAGGATCTAAAGATATGGAAAGTTATTTTTGGTTTATGGTCAATGAGAATCTAAGAATATTGAAAGTCATTTCTGACTGGCCATCGACGGGGAGTTGCTTTCCAAAGGGCACATCTTCTTCTGTTAAGGAGAAGAAAACAAATGATGTTAAATCATAAAAGGATTTTTAGAAATTTTAGATTATACTTGCTCATATTGTGTTGTTATGAACTTTTGCGTAGCAGAGCTATATCCTGAATATGTTGAACTTGAAGTCTAATTTACTAGGCTAAGAAAATGAGAGATGTGGAGGAAAAAAAAAGCACTCTGGTTGTGATGCACCAAGTGATGAGGGATATCTAGGTTCCTTGAGTAATTGAGTGAGTAGCGCTACTAATTAATCTACAATGCTAGTCAACATCACAAGGTTATGAAACTGAAAACTTTACAAGTAGGGGTGAGCATATAACGGTTGAAAACCGAAAACCGAATCGAATCGAACCGAACTATGACAAACGGTTCGATTTTTCGGTTATCGATTCGGTTTACGGTTTGAAATTTTGAAAATTTGAAATAACGGTTCGGTTTTCGGTTCTTCATCCGAAAAATCGAACCGAACCGAAAACCGATTTAGATTTAGTAATTTATCAAACTACTCACAATATACATATACTAATGTTTATTAACCCCTAACTGAGCACACTCTCTTCTCTTGTTCTATGTCGGTGCTTCTTTGAGCACTCTCTCTATCTACCATCAATCTATATATACTAATATCTTTCACTCTATGTAATATAACAATTCATAAATACAATAATGTCACATATATTTTTTAAAATTTTGTTATTTAAATAGGCCCATTTTGCTAAAAACTTGAAGGCCATGCACATTGACCCATGAAACCGAACCGACCGAAAACCGAACCGAATTAATTCGGTTCGGTTTTTGTTCGGTTTTTATAAAAACGGTTCGATTTTCGGTTTTGAAAAATACGATTTACGGTTATTTCGGTTTTCACATATTCGATTCGGTTTGAACCGAACCGAACCGATGCTCACCCCTATTTACAAGGTCACTAGAAAAACTTATTGCACGGTTGAGATGATCATGATTCATGGGTCAAGTAATAGTCAAATAGAGTTGGTAAATTAATTAATGCTTAACAACTGCATTAAGGAATATCAGGTGGAAATTATACAGGCTGTGTTTAATTGAATTTTTTTCCATGGAAATTATACTTAGCCTGTGTGCATTTAGATGCAATGTTTTAAAAACCGGACCGGACCGGCCGGTTCAACCGGTTCACCCGTGAACCGGTCGTTTTTTCGGTCCAGTTCAGTATTGATCCGGTTTTGTTTAAAAGTTAGTATTTTTGTAAAAAAAAATTAATGGCCATAAGGGATTAATTTGGACCACTTAAGTTAATCCAGTGGTTGAACCACTGATTGAACCAATTTGATCCGACCCCAGTGCCTTGGCCGGATCAACTACCGGTCCGGTTTTTAAAACATTGTTTAGATGTATTTAGGAAGCACCATTTTTTACGATCGGTACTCGGTAGAGGAAAAGGAGTATTCCATGATTCCAAAGCAAACATGGTCAAAAGAATAGTAAAACTTAAGATTCAAAATAAACGTGCTTTCATGTTTGAAGAAGAGAATCGAAATTTTGTTTAGCTAACATGATTTCCTTTTCATATTGTTAATTATTAAACCATGGTTAACACGGTCCATGCACTACAAATTTGATTTCGTCTACATCTTATACCTGCCACTTGTTGCAAGTTACTAAGACACGGATTTAGGATTGTTAATAATTTTTTGAAGATTAGAATTAATTTTTTAGTAGCTACTTTCCAACTGTTAGAAAAAGAAATTTTGTTTTAAAATTTAAACCGAATTTTCAAATAAATTTTTATAAGGTACTACTATCACACAACTTTTGAAATTATTTTTTGTTACAGAGGCTATTATAGATTTTTTTTAGGAACTAGCCACAAAATTAACACATTCTCCTATTTCCTTCCTAACATTCCGCTTTTTCTTTTATTCCTACTTTCTTCTCCCCAATTCATCTCATCTTTCTCTCTTTTATTCATACTTTTTTCTCTTCAATTCACTTCATCTTTCTCTCTTTTATTCATACTTTTTTCTTTTCAATTCACTTCATCTTTCTCTTCCAACATTAGAAGATGGCACACATAATTTGAAATTATTTTTTATTACAGAGGCTATTATAGATTTTGTTAGGAACTAGCCACAAAATTAACACATTTCTCCTCTTTCATCCCTAACATTCTGCTCTTTCTTTTATTCATACTTTCTTCTCCCTAATTCACTTCATCTTCCTCTCTTTTATTCCTACTTTTTTTTTTCCTCAATTCACTTCATCTTCCTTTTCCAACAGTAGAAGATGGCACATGCCAAGACTACTTCACAATCAAGGTAATATTTCTATTTCTCCTCTTATTTTCTATTTTTCGAACACTTTTTTTTCTAATTCTAGATTTTATTTTTAAATTTATAGTTTTTATGTGATTCTCATGTGTTTTTAAATATTATTATTGAATTTTTGGTTAATAGTTTTATTATGGCTCTTTTTCAAAAGTTTAGAAACCAAAATTAAAATTTTCAACCTCAAAATTCAATTCCACAGTTCCGTTAGGATCATGACATTCCTATTAATAGTCGGTCAGACTGACAGGATCCTGGTAGGCCTAAGACAAAAAATTATTTGTCAAAGGACTATTAGAATTTTGATAGTCCTTTGGTTGAGAAATCTTGACAATCCTAGCAATACAAATTTTATACTTAACTAGTGATATTTTCTAACAATTTAAAATAATATATTTTAGGAAGTACTTTTTTTTTAAATAATTCGTAACAATATCAATAGGATTTTGCCTTTATAAATAATCTTATTTTTTAAATAATTCCAAACCGACCCTGAGTTGGAGCAAGTCGCAAGGCTTTGACTTCTACATAAGTTTCTGCGAGAATTAATGCAAGTATGGGCCATAGCAATCCATAGTTTCCCAAATGGCCGAATTAGACATCGTCACTTGTGGAAGCTGTGCCAACAACTCCAACAATGGTAAAGACTAAAGAGACTCCACATTCACACGGAGATATTATAAGACCTGGACTTCGTCCCATCAGTGTAACATAGTGTTGAAATACAGCAAAAATAAATCCAAGAAATCAGATAACACCCCAAAAAAAATTTACAACAGCAAAAATAAAAATTTACGTGATTCGATCAAGATGCTTACTTCCAACGGACATGAACTTATTTTTGGACATTTTGCTTTGTATAGTCACTTCTGAAAAGGAATAAAAAGAAAAGAAAAAGAAGTGTCAGAATGGAAACACTTCAAAGTAGCTTTGCTCACATTTGCCACGAGTCCCCATACGCATAAGTTACTCTATTGGGAGTAAAACTTTGATATCGAATGGGTATCAAAGTTTTGATACCCCCTATGTATGATAAGTGGAGCCCCCTCAATATTTATGTATATATATATATATATGTTTACACATTTTACGAAGAGGGAGGGACCCACATGTCATACATAGAGGGTACCAAAACTTTGATATCCCCTTCGGTATCAAAGTTTTCTCCCTCTATTGGTGCCAAAATTTCTCATCGAAGCTGCTTTATTTTTCCACCAATTTCACACATATTCACTTGTGAGATCAAAAAGTCGAAATAAGTTCATATACAAATTTAAGCACAAGAACTGCATCAGAGAGGGAACCCTGTTGGTCGTGTTGCTCATCTGGAGCAATGTCTTGTTGCATATGTAATTCAATAAAAAGGAATTTTTAGTCCAAAGGATTCTCAACCTAAAGTGTTAAAATCACTTTATTGGGTAAATAAGTTTTCCTGAGAATTAGCCCAAGGTGTCATGGTTCGGGATAAAACGATAAAGCAAGGACTTCTTGACAGGTGGGTTTTCCTGTTGAACTGTTAGTGAGGGTGAAATCTATTCCAGGATAGTGTTAGTTCTGTAACATGCCTCGTAGAATCCCATTACTCTCGGTTCGTATAATTAGTTTCTGCAATTTTCTTGTTTGCATTTTTCAGGAATATTCCAACACCTTCTACATAAACACCTTACAACTTATAAGGATCCACCATTCTACAGCTAATACACAGAAAAATTGGCAATTCACAGATTTGACATTCATAAAAAACATGGACAAGATATAAGTTCCTTGATCAATATATTGAACAAGTTCAGAGCTAAACATGGCATCAGAGAGCTTTGAACTTTGAATCAACTATGTGTTTCCTTCACTACATTCCAGCTAGTATAAAACTACAAAGATTGATGGGGGATTTCAGCTGTCAATGTGTGATACAAACAGAAGCTTTGCTAGATCAAAACTTTTACAATAAGACATAACACAGCTAAGATTTTAAAAAAACACATTATTAGTCCCAGTGTAAGAATTTCAAGTCTCTTGCCATGCTGTAGTAACAATATAATGAGGGATAGATCCTGTTAAGTTCATTAATAAGTTGAGTGCACCCCATCCTGTAAAATAAAAGAAGAGTCTAAGCCTTAGTTTCAATAATACGAACAAATCCAATCTACTACAAGTTAAAAACATTAAATTGCATCGTAACAATTTTATATCAACATCCTTTTGCGTATGTATATTAAGAAAGGGATATTTGCTATTATAAACGTGATGGACCTTCTAATAAAGTTAAGTGTTAATTAGAATTTGGGTTCCAGAAACATTTGAAAATTAGCATGTTAACATTTGGGTCATGAATATGTCCAGGTTTGAGTTTGGATTTGGGTTTGGGTCCTAAAGATGTCCAGGTTGACCTGAGTTGAGCATCCAAAATTTGTTAATAAATATTTTAGGATTAATTAGATTTAGGGCCCCATAAACGGTCTTGTCATTCTTGAGTTCTTATTCAACTTATTTATTAACAGATTTTGAATGGTCAACATAGGTCAACCGTCAGTCATCTCATGACCCAAATCCTAAGTTGGACATCTTCAGGACCGAAATGCTAATTTCCAAATGTTTATGGGACCCAAAGTCTAATTAGCCCTAAAGCTAAACTTTAAAAGTTGTAGCCAATATAGAAATTCTTTCTTATTGATGCTTAGCACTTATGTTGCACGGTCTCTGAAAAATTGTGTATGTATACATATCGTGTCCGTATTCGTGCAACATAGGTGGACTACCTATCTAGAAATGTCTGTAGCCCGTATCATTATCATGTCCTTATTCGTATCCGTGTCCGTATCCGTGCAACATGTCTTAGCACATATGTTCTGTTTTCCAAGATAAGAGACCAATCCTTCAAAGTTCAAGGTGGAAGAGATAGCATTAAAGACGGAAATGGATCTGTGAACCTAAGAACCCATTGGTAGCGATGCAGATGGATCCTAGAAAAACTCCATACTCCTTATGGATCTAGTATGCATCTTTGAGCATTTAAACCTTATAACCCGGTACTCTGCACTCGATGTCTACGACTAAAAATGATAACCTGGTAATCTGATCCAGTTAGGACTCTTTGAACTTTAAGTGTCCCATAACACACCCCTCGTGCCTAGTACTTGGAGATTCCTTCACCAGGTATTTTTAGGGAAATCTAAGCAAATAGCTAGCGTGTTCATTTCGTTAAATTACAAAAAGGAATTTATTACATCGTAATTTTGTTAACTGTATCCCAATATGCAATCAACAAAATTGGAAGACTCTCGAGACAGTTAAAAAATATAGTTGCTTTTGCAAAACAACATTGTAAAGTACAAACCTATTTGGCAATCCATAATTACACGACATGTCCTTAAACTATTCTGTAAGGTCAAATTAATTTTTATAGTTTGCAATAAACTGTGAAAGATTAATAATGTAGTTCTGTTACCTTCAAATTTCATGCTCAGTGTAAAGCTGTGTAAAGCTGTTAGAATACTAATACACAATTTATTCGTTATGTATTACATTCTGAAATTTTAATTTGTTTTCTGTTATTCTGTTAATTGCAAGAAATTGTCATTTGTTTGCAAAATAGATATGTAATCTGTTTGCAATCCAGAATATTTAGATGTAAATTTGATCATGTAATTTGGAATAATTCTGCAATTTGAATTCTGTAATTATATTTTCTCAAACCAGAATTCATTCTGTAAAACTGTGAACTGTTCTATTTCTATAAAACAGTCGTCCAGAATTCAAAATCTGTAAACTTCAATTCTGGTAAAATTCTGTAATTTGTAAAAATAGTAAACTTGCAAGTCGTCACTTGAATTCTAATTTTACAAAACAGAACTTTCTCTCTCCTCTGCATAAACACAATCAGTAATTTGTAATTTTGTGTTTACAACATGCAATTATTGGTCAAGACAGGTTGGAGCTTTTCATACTCATTTAACCTTCTTTCAACTATACCAAATAATTCTGTTGAATTGTAGTGCCTCTCAATCATTAACTAAAACCAAAAGTTACAAGGGATAAACCTTTTTTTTTCTGTTAAAAAAAAAACTAAATTTCATAGATTTCACTTATGACAAAAATTCGTGAAGATTACAATTATTCATCGATGTCACTAAACTGGTTAACAAAGTAGTTACAAGCAAACATAAGTTCTAAACTAAATGTTTCAAAATATAGAATTTGTTCTGTAAAAATGCAAAACTGTGACCGTTCTATAAAACAGTCATCCAAAATTCAAAATTTGTAAACTGCAATTCTGGTTATATTATGCAATTTGGAAAAGGGGGGAAATGCAATTTGTGATTTCAATTCTAATTTTACAAAACAGAACTTACTGTTCAGCAAAAGTACAATTATTAATTTGCAATTTTATGTTTACAACCTGCAGTTCTCGGCCACGACAGGTTGTTCATACACATCTAACCTCCTCTCAACCTCAACTAGACGAAATAAGTTTGTTTAATTGTAGTGCCCCTGTAACTAAAACAAAAAGTTACCAGGATAAAACTAAATTTCGGTTTTGACTTGTGACTAAATTAGGAATTACACGGTGTGCATCTTAATAAATCTGAGAATGGTCCCTGAACATCGAGTTAATGAAGATTAAAAAAAAAATGCATCAATGTCACCAGTTCAGTTAACAAAGTAGTTGCAAGAAAACAAAAGTTCCACACAAAATGTCATATATTTCAATTATGACTAAATTAGGAATTACGTGCATTTTAATAAACCTGAGAATGATTCCCGCACATAATAAAGATCAACAAAATTCATCAATGTAGCCAATTTGGTTAACAAAGTAGTTGCAAGAAAACCGAAGTTCCAAACTAACTGTTCCAAAACATAATAATGCAAGACATAGTGATCTATTGCGCAAGGTATACACACCTGGCTTCCCATCTACCAGAAATCTTTGCAAGAGCATACTCCATTTTCAAAGTGATGGAACCTCTTAGCATCCCGTGCAATGAGTAAACGCCCAGTTATCTTTGACATGATCTTCATTGCATTATGACAATCCCTACAAACACGGAGGTTCTTTATAATTCGAATAGGTGATCTAGCAGAGCTTGTCAGGAGACCATAAGCAGTGGCCAGTCTCTCGCTATGGTAGAGCAAAGCTTCCTCCCTAGACTCCTCGTCAACATCATGGAGCACACATTTGATATCCGGAACATAGCCAGCCTCCTTCATGTGTGGTGCCAAAATATTTATCTGTTGATAAATCTCCGGATTGGACCTATCCCCTGCCCGATACTCATGGATATGACTTTTACCCCTGAGCAAGTTAGATTTTTTTGTGCTTTCTGTTTTTGCATTGCTAGAATCATTCACAGTCAAAAGCCCCTTTCTTGACTCCTCAGTTAGCCTAGAAGGATCAAGGAGGTCCACTATCGCAGCACATCGATCACCGAGGTCTTCGTACCCATTAACTCTACAAAGGTTCATCAAAGTTTCCCATACATCAACACTTGCCTCTATAGGCATCTTTTCAATAAATTCAAGAGCTTCGTCCAGATAACCACTTCTTCCAAGCATGTCTACAATACTCGCATAATGTTTCATCGTAGGGGCAATACCAAAATCAGCTGTCATTGAATTAAAATGTAGCATCCCCTCTTTGACAGATCCAAGAACACCACAAGAAAGGAAAACAGCAACAAATAGGTCCCCATCAGGCTTGAGACCCATTTCATTGAATTGAAGGAAGAGATCAATTGCTTCTTCTCCAAGATTATTATTAGCCAGACCCGTTATCATGGTATCCCAAGTTGTCAAGTTCCTCTGAGGCATTTTGTCAAAGAGTTGGAAAGCATCATCAGTTGAACCACATTTAAAGTACATATCTAATATCTTGTTATGAACTCCTATGCCTAATTCACCCATTGTTTGAAAGATGCGATCATGGACAATCCTTCCTTCTTCAAGTGACTTAGTGTTGCCACATGCTTGCACCAACCGTAAGTATCTTGGAAGATCTATAACCACACCTTTTTCCTCTAGCAAACTCAAAACTTCAACTGCTTCTTTAACCTTGCCCTCATTGCTGAACTCGTCAAGCTCGCTAAGAGTACCCTTATAACTACACATTTCACCTGCTTGAGCTGATTCATCATTAATATTGGGGATACCAAAAAAAGGCGATTCATTAGAATTCTGCTGCACATTTGGCACTGGGTTCTCTCTGTTATATCCATATCCAGGATTACCCCCACACTGGCCATAAGGGGTTTGTTGGAATGTATGTCGGCTTCCTCTGTTTATTTCACTTGGATTACCGTATGTCTCTGGATGGCCATTTGGGTTTTGTTGGCCGTACCAGATGTTGGAATTGGAAGAGAACTGATTATTTCCTGGGTTCCGATTATAGGTTCCCATGGGAATTTCTGAATGACCCCCATTAGTGTTTCCACCTGGATGCCCATTAGCCATCTGAGTGTGCTCTCCATGAAACCCAGAATTCTGATGAAGCGCACCGTTGCTACTTGTCCTGTGAACATCTCCGAAATTACTTCCTAGATGAAGAGCTGGATTTCCCCTGTAAAACCCATCAGAATTCCGCTGTTGAACCTCTACAATATCAGTTCTTTGATACCCAACTGAGTTCTCTCCGTGACCCGCGAATGAACCAGGCGGCCGAACCTCGCCATGGTTGCTTCTTTGATTCCCAACTGAACCGTCCGCATAATACCCTCCAGAATTGACTTGCGGAACCTCGCCAAGACTGCCACTTTGATACCCAGCTGAATTATTCACCACAGAACCCACTCCAAGGTTGCTTCTTTGACCCCAATCCAAATTTTCTCCACGAAACCCATTTGGACTCCCTTGTTGAACCTCCCCAAGATGGCTTCTTTGGTACTGTAACGAAGGATGTTCTCCACGATACCCATTCAAATCCACTTGTCGAACCTCGCCAATATTGCTTCTTTGACCCCAATCCGAATTTTCTCCACGAAAGCCACTTGGATTTACTTGTCGAACCTCGCCAGGAAGAGTCCTTCGGCCCTGAACCGGATTTTCTCCAGAAAACCGATTCGAATTCACTTGTCGAACCTCGCCAAGATTGCTTCTTTGATCCCAAGCTGAATTTCCTCCACGAAGACCATCCAAATTCCCTCTTTGATCCCAACCCGAACTTTCTTCCTGAAACCCATTCCGATTCGCTCGTCCAACATCCCCAAAATCGCTTCTTTGGTACTCAGACGAGCTCCTGCCATAAAACCCATTGGAGCTTTTCTGGAAGCTTCCGGGAGTTGGGAAATCGGAACCAAACGGATTCTGGTGGTAGGAACCGTCGGGGTTGGGATCCGCCGGCGGATCGGATCTCTCGGCGGAGGTTGCGGAGCTCCGATAGCGTTGATGGATCGAATGTGAGGTTCTTAAGGGATGATAGAGAGCTCTGTTAGAGAAGGGAGAAGAGAAGGAAGTGACCTGAGAAAACGAGGAAGAGATGATGATGTTGAGCCTGTGGATCGATGGCTTCTTCCGCAGCATTTGATTGATGATTTGATTGATGGAGAGAAACAAAGAAATAAAGAAGCGTCTGGAAAATGAAAATTTTGCCCCAAATTTGTGGAGTGGCTTAAACCCTAATGCTTTGAAGAGAGAGAGGAAAAAAAAAAAAATAGGGTTCTATTTATTAACGTGTTAGAAGCATAGTAAAGTAAAGACAGTCATTTTGGCCCAAGTAGCCCTCGACTGCAACAGCTTTGTTGACCCAAAGGGTTAGACCCAAACATGGTTTTTAAGTTTTTTTTTTTTTTTTTTGAGAAAAATTGTATCAGGAACATACAACTTTCAAAGTATTATGTAAAAAAATCAAATTAGAAAATTTTGTAAATTGGGACCTATTATGCTCCAAATGGATATAAAAAAAATACACTCCAAACTTGGACGTCAAAAATAAATTTTAATTGTTTAAAATATATTTGGCATAGTAAATCTTAAGCTTAAGCTAAGCTTATTGCTGCGTTGCCATAGTCAGCCTTAAACTTTAGCTTAAGTCTAATGCTTGAGATAAACCTCCATCATAGGTTATAGGTTATATGATCAAGAGTTCGATAACACAAATTCCAATAAGAACTTCCAATATGTTGTTGATACAATGGAGACATTTTTTATTTAGGCCTTTGAATTTTTTTTCTCTTTGTGCCCTTTAAGAAAATCAAAAGATGAAATGATGCAATCCAACGGCTCTGGATGGTCATGGACGTGTTCTTATTTAAGTTTATTTTTTAGATGTCCAATATTACGCACAGAACTTATGTACGCTGTATTGCATGTCATTTGGATCCGACCCACTGTTTTCAAATCCTACCATTTTTTATAAATGGAAGAAATAATATACTATCATGACTCGACACACTGATCTTTCGTAATATAGCTAAGATCTTATGTCTTTTTTCGATAACCACAAGGGTCATCCAAGTTCCATAGTTCCTATTTGAGTTTGTGTTGTCTTTTTATGCTTTTGGGTCCACTGTCTTCAACTTCTACCATTTCATAAATGGAAGAAATAATACGCTGCATTGCTTACGTTTTTTGCCTACTGTTATCTGAGTTTGTGTAGTTGAACTCAAAAGGCATGACATAAATACATTAATTTTTCTTTCAGACTTAACGGAAAAAATTTTTGTGATAATAAGAGTATCCACAATGGAAGAGATTTCAAGTACTACATTTTGACTTTAATTAAATTGTGTAGCACTTGAATGTTGCAATGGGCACTTGTTCATTCTTGAAAATTGTTAGAAAGTTAGAAAGTTAGAAAGTTAAGAGACACTCCAAATTTGGAGCATGTTCTAGCTCCACTATATTAATTTTTGGGCCCACCAAATTAACCGTACTTATCAAACATGGAAGAAAATTAAAGAGATAGAAGAGGGATAAAAATTCTTACCAAACATTGAAGAAAAAAAATAGGAAGGATGTTAATTTGAAGTATGTGTTTGGAGTGTACCATTGTGTGTCAATATCAAGAAGATACTCCAAAAATAATAATTTATATAAAATTTAATAATTTGAAATATGTATTTGGAGTGTTACCATTGTGGATGCTCTAACCATCTTAGTTGTAACATTGCTAAGTCCGAAACTTAACATCTAAGTATCAGTAAAATAATTGATCAACATATTGGAATACAGCCACTGTTTGTCTGCGATGTAGACTTAATTAATCACATACTTTGCAAATACACAATAATAAATTGCAATCCTCCCCAAAATTTACTTATGTGTTATTTGGTTATCCTAAGTGGAAATAACATGCAAATACATTGTTCAGTTGGATGTAAATAATATTACAAAATTTGAAAAAAAAATATTTAGAATGATATAACTAAGACATTTGCCACACTTTTTGGTTTTGGAATGTATGGTTGTGATTTTATGCTGTTTAATCCGAGAAAACGGTCTATTGTAAATGTTGTGGCAAGTTGTGTTGCATCGTTTCCACAACCACCAAAATTAGGAAATTAAAAAGTATTTTAATATATGTTATATTGCTTATGTTGCTTATAACAAATCAAATACTAAAAATGTTAAACATTTGTAGCTCGTGTAGAAAACAGTACAGACATTAAAGATCGAAACGACACAGGGACAACAAGGTTCGAGTTTTTCAACATAAGAATATGTAGGTGTGTGTGGATTATAAGAAGAAAAAAAAAGAGATCAAACACTAAAAATAATACAAAAATTGAATATTGCATATATACATAACATTTACGAAAAAATAAATTTCTTAAAGGCACATTTATATATAGAATCTTTCATGCTAATTTGTCTTCTTCTTTTTTTTGGCAATTTGCTTCCTGTACCATTGGATAGCTACACAAAGATTGTCTAGAAATGAAAAGATATGTGCATGTCACATTCTAATACTTGTATATTCTTAAAACGAAGATACCCTATTTAGATGTTGATTTATAAACAATAGGAAAAATATATAGAATATATTCAGTTGAAAGTTACAAATACTATATTATACGTTAGATCAAATGTGATAAAAAGGAGCTGGATTATTAAATAAATTTATATCTTATATATTGTTGGTATCTTTGGTGCAGTAAGTCCAAAAGTTTTACCTGGTTGCTGACAGATGTTATATTTTGCACTGGTAGGACATGGTATTAGAGGTGAATGTTTTGTTAATTCGGTTCAAATCGATATAAATAATCAAAAATTGAATTGGAACAAAAACCAAATAAGCAAAATGAAAATCGAACAAGATTGGTCCCTAAACGAATCAAACCGAGCCGAATTAAATCTGTTCGATTTTTGGTTTAATCAATTTTTCTGTTTATTTGCATTTTTTTTGTTAATATATATAATAACTAATATATCGAAATCGAATATATATATAGAAAGAGAATAAGGGAGGTAGGGTGGCACCTCATGGGAGGGTGTCTACTTGTCACCCCCCATGCTATCATCAAGCACATGGGTGCATGATGATAGCATGTGGGGGATGACAAGTAGACACCCTCCATAGGGTGGCACCTCACCTCCCTCATCCTCTACCTCACCTCCCTTATCCTCTATAGAGAGAGAATAAGGGAGGTAGGGTGGCACCTCATGGGAGGATGTCTACTTGTCACCCCCCCATGCTATCATCAAGCACATGGGTGCATGATGATAGCATGTGGGGGGTGACAAGTAGACACCCTCCATAGGGTGGCACCTCACCTCCCTCATCCTCTATAGAGAGAGAATAAGGGAGGTAGGGTGGCACCTCATGGGAGGGTGTCTACTTGTCACCCCCCATGCTATCATCAAGCAAAGTGCATGACGATAGCATGTGGGGGGTGACAAGTAGACACCCTCCATAGGGTGGCACCTCACCTCCCTCATCCTCTATATATATATATATATATATATATATATATATATATATATATATATATATATATATATATATATATATAACCAAAATCTAATAAAAAAATTAGTATTTTTAAAATCGAAATTGAACCATTTTTTTAAAACCAAACTAAATATCTTATTCGATTCGGTTTAGTTCAATTTTCGATCCAAAATTGAATAGTGCTCACCCCTACATGGTATATGCAACCGCTATTTAGCGGTGCAACTTGGGCGGGTTGGGTCGGGTTTAAGGTCAACCCGAGCCCAACCCGATGAATCATAAGCCTAGTCCAAGTCCAAGTCCGGCCCGACCTCGGGTTTAATATATGAAGCCCAAGACCGGGTCCGGAGGATCAGATTTGGATCGGGTTGAACTCGGATTGGATCGGGTCCATCGGATTTATCGGGATCTAATATAATATTTGAATAATTTTAAACAAAAGTAATATTAGATACATAATCAAATAGCAATCAAATCTTGATCATTAAAAAATACAAACTAAAATAAGATTAAGACAAGTCAGGTTTTCCCAGTTTTGGTTCTTCGGGTAACCCGACACATGAATCCGAGCCCAATCCAATTTTTGATCGGACTCAAATATTTTAATCCAAATCTGAGCCCGAATTCGAGTATTTTCAATCATAATCCAACTCATTAATGAGTTTATCCGATCGGACTCGGACTTGGCCCGTCCGAGTTGCAGCCCTACCGCTATTGGTAGAGGATTTTGACTCGTAACCATACATATATTAAAGTTCTTGCTAGAGTGATGATGAGGATTAATATTAATATTATTTAATATGTTTTCGTTTTCTGGGAATCAATTTTGTTGGCCGAGAAACAGATCGATGCAGTTGATTTTTTTTTTATTTTTTTCAATCCATTTATAATACGTGTTAGAGTAGATTCAAATACGGTACCACATTAAAATTTATGCCATTGCACCAAAACAGAAGAGTAGTAGTGAAGATTAATGTTAACATCATTTAACAATATAAAATAAAAATCTTTATTAAATATCGCCCCTGTAGGTAAGTAATAAACATATTCAATTAATAGATAAAGACCACACATAAATAACAAAAACTTCTTAGTCATGAGTTACTAATTTTTAAAACTTGTAAATGAAAAACCATGGAATAACTGCATTTAATTTTTTTTTAAAAACAGACAAAACTCAGGCCTCGTATGGTTCACGAAAAGGAAATGAATTTTCTTGTATTTTTCATGGAAATGAAAAAGTAGGATTCCTGTAACATTTTTTTTTCTATTGTTTGGTAAAACAAGAAAACTAACTAGGAAAGGAAAGCAAAATATAACAATATTTCAATAATATCCTTACCTTTTAAAATAAAAATAACATTAATGGTAAAATAAGCAATGACACATGGTTACTTTTGTCATAACTTTTGTAATAAATGTTGGGAAATGAGAAGGAAAAATCAATCCCATGGGTCTTGAGTGGAACCATATTCCCACCAATTTTTTTCCTTGTCAGAAAATTGATTTTCAAGTTTGTGGCTACCAAACAAAGAAAAGTAACAACTTTTCTTTCTTGGTTTCTTAAATCCGTGAGCCAAACGTGGCCTAAAGACCTAAATAGAAAAATAAGTCCACGTTTTTCATAAACGCTAAATTCATGTGTTTGCTGTCAATGAACCTAGTAAATCCTCTTCTCTTTTCCTTTTCTTTGGGGCAAGTGATAACTTTCAAGGTCCGCTGGGATTGAGGGAAAAAAAATAATCAGGATTAAGTGGGGTTAATTGAGGGTGACTTAAGTGAGGAAGAGTAGAGTCAGTACATATAATCTTATTTATATTGGAGGAAGAGTTAAGTGGGAGACGTTTAATAACTCTTACTTGGATTGGAAGTTTTGAGTGAGAATATGATTAATAAAATATAATAGTTACAAAAATAACCTTATCACATATGTCATAAAATTAAATTTGATTAAAATTTTAGTTGAAATTTGTCAAAATATCTTCACAAATTAGAAAGCTACGAAACAACATGTTGAAAAAAATAAAAATATATATAATATTTTATAGTACAAATAAAGGATATTTATGATTTTTTAAATAAAACTTTTCAATCCCTCTCGTAAACATTTTGAATTGGAAGTTTAAAAAATAGACAAAAGAGGTATGATCCTCTCTCCTAAATCTTTATCATGCATAATTTTATTTTATTTTTGCTTAACTTTCTTTCACTCAATTCTTTTAACTCTCAATCCAAGCAGACCCTCAGACCCTCAGGGTCTGCTTGGATTGAGAGGAAAAAAAATAAGCAGAGTTAAGTGGGGTTAAATGATGGAGAGTTAAGTGAGGGGGAGTAGAGTCAATACATAGAACCTTGTTTGGATTAGAGAAAAAGTTAAGTGGGGGGTGTTTAATAACTCTTGCTTGATTGGAGGTTTTGAGTGAGAGGGTGATTAATAAAAATATGATAGTTACTAAAATAACCTTATTACATATGTCATAAAATTAATTTTGATTGAAATTTTAATTAGAACTTGTCAAAATATCTTCACAAATTAGGAAGCTACTGATTAACATATTGAGAAAAAAATGGAGAAAAAAAATCATGATGTTTTATAAAACAAATAAATGGTATTTATGACTTTTAAAACAAAACCCCTCAATCACCCTTGTTAACCCTCCGATTTGGGTGGTTAAAAAAAATCGACAAAAAAGGGTGAAATAAATCCTTACTTAACCCTCTATAACTCTTCCTCCTAAACACCCACCCTCGAACCAAGCATGATTTTATTTTTCCCTCACTTAACTTTCTCTCACTTATGTCTCGTTTAATTCACGGATTTAAGGAACAAAGGAATATGGTTCCACTCAAGACCCATGTGATTTATTTTTCCTCCTCCTTTTCCAACATTTATTACAAAAGTTACGACAAAAGTAACCATGTGTCATTGCTTATTTTACCATTAATATTATTTTTATAATATTATTTTTATTTTAAAAGGTAAGAATATTATTGGAACATTGTTATATTTTGCTTTCCTTTTTAGGTAATTTTCTTGTTTTACCAAACAACGAAAAAGAAATGTCACATGAATCCTACTTTTTTATTTCCATGAAAAATACAAGAAAATTCGTTTACTTTCCGTGAACCAAACGAGGCCTTAATTCTCTTAACCCTCGATCCAAGTAGGGGAGAGCATAATTCGGTTTAGAAACCGAAAACCGGACCGAACCGAACCGATATTGGCAATCGGTTCGGTTTTTTAAGTGTCGGGTCGGGTTTCGGGTCCAGGATAATAAATATTAGGGTTTCGGGTCGGGTAACGGTTATTGGGTTCGGTTACCCGACCGAACCGACAACCGAAATTTATTTTTTATTAAGAGTGAAATTACTAAAATACCCCTCTTAATTATATAAGGGCTCACTTTTAATCTGTGCCCTAAAATCTCTCTCTCTCTCTCCGTCTCTCGTCTCTCGTCTCTCGTGCTCTCGTGCCCTAAAATCTGGATCTGGAAAGATCCGCCGCCGCTGCTCTGAGCTCTCCTCTCCTGGAGAGAAGAGGACTCGAGTCGAGTCTCTCCTGCTCTGCTCTGAGATCTGTCTTCTTCAGTTCAGTTGTGCCCTAAAATCTCTCTCTCTGAGTCTCTCGTGCTCTCTAGGGTTTTTCGTGCTCTCTCTCTCTAGGGTTTTTCGAGTTCCTAACCCTAGATCTGGGCCTCTGGGTCTCTCGACTCAAAGATCTAGCCGACTACCGAGTATTGGTAAGGAAAAATTGTAGTCTCTTATTATTTTTTTTTTCCAGATGTTTGTTAGTATTATTTCCTTCTTTCTAATTATTTGGTTATTTTTCTTGCATGATTGATGATTCACTGAAGTATTGAACTATGGAGATCTAACCTAGATCTGGGCCAACTGTGATCTGGTTTTGGTGGGTTCTTCTACATTCGGTGGAGATCTAACCTAGATCCAGAGCAACTGTGTCTGTGAGTGTGAGTAGATTCTTATTTAGATCGGTTGTTGTTAATTTCAATTGATAATTGATAATTTGTTAATATTAGTAATCTGTTAAATTAGAGTTTGTTATTATCAGGTTTGATATTTAGTCAATATTATCAGTTTGTCATTTCCAATTTGTTATTTCCAATTTGTTATTTCAGTTAGTCAATATTATCAGTTTGTTATTTCCAATTTGTTATTTGTAGTTGGTAATTGGTTATTTCAGTTGATAATTCATAATTCAGTTGATAATTCAGTTTGTAATTCAGTTGATAATTCATAATTTGTAGTTTGTAATTTGTTACTTCAGTTGATATTTCATAATTCAGTTGATAATTCAGTTTGTAATTTCAGTTGTTATTTCAGTTGATAATTCATTATTCAGTTTGTAATTTGTTAATGCAGCTGATAATTCATAATTTCTCATGATTAGTTGATAATTTCACTGATAATTCACTGATAATTCAGTTGTTATTTGTTAATGCAGCTGATAATTCATAATTTCTCATGATTAGTTGATATTTTTCTTGCATGATTCACTGATAATTCATAATTTCTCATAATTTGTAATTTGTTAATGCAGCTGATAATTCATAATTTGTAGATTTCAGTTGAAAATTTCAGTTGATAATTCATAATTTGTTAATTTCAGTTGAAAATTTCAGCTGATATTTCATAATTTGTTAAAGATTGTTAGATTCATATTAGAGTTGATAATTACAGTTTTTCTCAGGATTGTTAGATTGATATTAGAGTTGACAATTCTCAGTTTTTCTCATAATTTGTTAAAGCACATCATATTCATTGAATAGGTAGCACCACGAATCCAATCAATGGCAAGCACATCATATTCATGCAATGTGCGTATTTCTTAATTTTGTTTTATTGAAATTTGTTATGCATATTTTATATATTCAAAGTACAAATTATTGTTTTAGATGGCGCAAGAAGGTGATAATCAACCACCAACTAGCTCTCAAGCCACAAATGATCCTATATCCAATCAAAATTCAAGGCTTCGAGTTTCAAGAAAGCCTACAAAGGAAAGAGCTCCGCATTGGAAAGATTTTAAGAAATTTCTTGATGCGGAAGGTCGTCCAAAAGCAAGTTGCAATCATTGCGGGAAAGAGTATCATTGCCATAGTAAACTAAATGGGACTAGTAATGTGAGAAATCACTGGAATGCATGTCCACTAAATCCAAAGAATAATGATTCTAGTCAAACCATTCTCAACTTGCAATCAATGGCGAAGGGCAAGGACAAAATACTAACTAGCTGGAAATTTAACCAAGACGAGGTTAGGAAGGCCTTGACCAATATGATTATCGTTGATGAGCTTGCGTTTCGATTTGTGGAGTGTGAGGGCTTTAGACATTTCATGAATGTGGCGTGTCCTAGTTTTCGTATTCCGTCAAGATGGACCGTGGCTCGGGATTGTTATGAAATGTACTCTATTGAGAAGAGTAAGCTAAAAACATACTTTAAACAATCCAAGCAAATGGTTTGTCTCACGACGGATACTTGGACATCGTTGCAAAAAATCAACTATATGTGTCTTACGGCACATTACATCAATGAAGATTGGGAGTTGAAGAAGAAGATTATAAACTTTTGTCCAATTACAAGTCATAAAGGGGAAGCCATCGGGAAAGCGGTAGAGAAGTGCTTGCTAGAGTGGGGTATTGATCGAATATTTACTATTACGGTTGACAATGCGAGCTCCAATGATGTTGCTATTTCTTATTTAAGCAAGAAAATTCAGAATTGGGGAAATAGCATTCTACAATGCAAGTATTTACACATGCGATGCATTGCACACATCATTAATCTTGTTGTTGTTGACGGCTTGAAATTGATGTCTCCATCGGTTGCTCGTGTTCGAAATGCGGTAAGATATGTGAGACATTCTCCAAGTCGCTTTCAAAAGTTCAAGGAGTGTGTTGAAGCCGAAAAGATACAAAGCAAAAAAATGTTGTGTCTTGATGTGAGCACTCGTTGGAACTCGACATTTTTGATGTTGGACACGGCCCAAAAGTTTGAAAGTGCCTTTGAGAGATTCGCCGGCCAAGATCCATGGTTCAAAGTAGAACTAACGGAGAATGGCGGATATCCTATTGAAGAAGATTGGGCCAATGCAAGGAGGTTGTGTACTTTCTTAGAACACTTCTACGAACTTACTTTGCGTATCTCGGGGTCCTTATATGTCACTTGCAATAATTTCTTTGACGAAATCACATCCATTGATATTCTCTTGCGCACATCAAAGGAGAGTGATGACTATGACTTGTCTCTCATGGCCGACAAAATGAGGGAGAAGTATCAAAAATATTGGGGTGACATTGAAAAAATGAATATGGTGATTTTTATTGCTCCAATTCTTGATCCACGTCATAAGTTGGAATATGTAGAATATGCTCTTGATCATCTATATGGTCCGGAGAAGAGCGATTCCATGAAGAAGAAAGTAAAAAGTGTTGCGTACTCTATGTTCAATGAGTACAAAAATATGACATCTTCACAAAGTGGTGGTAGTGGTACTACTATTAGTGAAAGAGTTGAACATTCTAGTGCAAATCAACCGTTGCAATTGAAGAAGTTCATGAAAGCCCAATTCAAGAAACATAAGATGGAATTGGGTGGTGGTGATGCTAAATCCGAGTTTGATCGATATCTAGATGAGAGCACCGTAGATGATGATGATGATGAGAGTGATGCTTTTAATATTTTGGGATGGTGGAAGCTCAATTCTCCTCGTTTTCCGATCCTATCGAAGATGGCTAGGGATGTGTTGGCCGTTCCCATATCTACCGTGGCATCCGAGTCCGCTTTTAGTACGGGTGGTCGTGTGCTTGATTCATATAGGAGCTCTTTGACTCCCAAAATTGTTCAAGCTCTTATTTGTTGTCAAGATTGGTTCCGGGGGCCTTCCGATCGACCTATAGTATCCATTATTGAAGAGGAGTTTGAAGACGTGTATAAAGTTGAGATGGGTAATTTTCAATTTGCTTATTGCTTGCATTATTTTATATATTTTTCTGTGTGTTTTAACTTGTTGATTCATTTTTTCATTTAGATTTGGGTAAGTTGACAATGGAATCAACGTCAACAAGCGAGGTTTGATTACTTATGCCCTTGAGTCTTCAACATTGGAGTAATATTTGGGAAATGGGAACACAAACTCTATGTTGGAGATAATTTTGTAATATTTTTGTAGCACAAAATGTCTGTCATGTGCTATAGCAGCTATTACATTGACCCCTATGTTTTGGCTTTTGGGACTTGGGAGCTTTACTCATGAGTCATGAATCATGGCTTGGTTGATACTTGATCATTTACTTTTTTTGGGTTACTCATTGACCCCTCTGTTGATCTGGATTTGGTTACCCCTCTGTTCTGTAACTCCTGTTGGCTTCTGGCTTTTGGTTACTCATTTAATGATCTGTTCTGCTGGCTTTTGGCTTTTGGTTACTCATTTAATGCTTGGCAGTTGGTTGATCAGTTAATGCTGGATTTGGTTACTCATTGGGTGTGGCTGTAAGTTAATGCTGGATTTGGTTACTCATTTAATGCTTTTACTCATTGCTGGATTTTACTCTTTGGTTACTCATTGCTGGATTTTACTTACTCATGTCTGGGTTAATCATTTAATGCTGGATTTTACTCATGTCTGGATTTTACAGTTCTCATTTACTGCTGGAGTGTGCTGGATTTTACTCATTTACTGCAGCCATTTAACTGCTGATGGTGATGATGGAAATTGTATTTGTTGGCGTGGCGAGGCACTGCAGCCATTAACTGCCATTTGGCTTTATTGGCGAGGCATTGCAGCCATAACTGGTGTTTCTCCAATTCTCCTGCAGCCATGGGCGAGGCCTTTCTTTGCAGTCTTGCAGATGATGTTTTGGCTGCAACCGTTTAAGTATTATGAATTTTACTAATTTATTTGTATGGCTGCAGTGAACTATTGTAATCAGATCAGATGGAAGCTTGCTGCCATGGGCGAGGCATTTATGAATTTTACTAATATATTTGTTAAGCTTTGGCGATGATGATTTGACTGCAGCCATTGGCGAGGCATTTATTTGCAGCCTATTGGCGAGGCATGTATTCTGAGCCGTCTTTGTCCCCAATTTTCAGGCTGTGATTGTTGGCTTATTTGGCTTTAAAACTGCTGTTTGATGATGAAGAATTGAAGATGATGGAACTTGGAAGCTTGCAGCACACTGTAATCTGTATTGCTGCAGTGGACTATGTGAGTATTTGTTGTTGATGGCATCCTGGCAGCTTGCAGCACACTGTAATCTGTATTGCTGTTTAATGATGATGATGATGGTGGAAGCATGCTGTCTTCCTTCCCTTGTTCAAGAATTTTCCTATTGTAATATGTGATTGTGAACTATTGTAATCAGATGGAAGCTTCAAGCTTGCTGTGCAGCACTTGTTCAAGTATTCCACGATTGTAATATGTTGTACATCATGTTGTTCAAGTGTTCCACGATTGTAATATGAATTAATCATTTAATTGTACATCATGTTGTTTTTTAAAATTATATATTATATTTATTTCGTATTTGATGGTGGCTTAAATTAGTCAAGGATTTTATTTCTTAATGGGCCGGCCCATTTGGGCCCAAGAAACCGAACCGAACCGAAAACCGAAATATTTGTTCGGTTCGGTTTTGGTCGGTTCTTTCACTTTCGGTTCGGTCATCGGTCCATCAAAAACCGGTTCTCGGTTTTTTTCGGTTTTCCTAATTTCGGTTCGGTTCTACCCGATGCTCACCCCTAGATCCAAGCATACCCTCAAAGTTGAAGGGTCCTTCAGCAATTCAAAAAAAAAAAAAAAAACAATAACTGAAAAACTTGCCAATTAGGACTGGTTAAGTGCATCAAACTCTCCTTAACCCAAAATTTCCTCTGTTGTCTCTCTCTTCTTGTTTCCTTCCGTTCCCCCATCTGTGTCCACCAAAAAAAGACAGCGACTTCACATCAAATTCCGGCATTTCTTCCCCCACCTCCCAAATGTCTCCGCATCGCCATAGATTCTAGAGAGAGAAACAACAACAACAACAAACTCACTGTTGTGTTTTCTCAGATGTCTTCTTTTTCTTCTTCTTCTTTGACTCATGCGCGTGCTTCCCACTGATCTCTCTCTTTTGTTATTATTTCTTTCTTTCTCTTTCATGTTTCTAACACCACCGGCCACTGACTAGGTCTCTACCAGTGCATTTCCTCTCTCCTTCTTCTTCTTGTTGTTATCTCTAGATTTCTTCGCATGATTTGAGTATGGGATTGTTTCCATATTGGTACTTCTTCTCTTCTCCATCAATCAAAATCCAATCTTTTTCGTCTTCTTCATCATCCATGGATTACTTCTTATCAAGCTAATATAAGTCAGTTTCCCATCTGGGCTCTCTTTGTTTTGGTTTAATTCCTTGATATCAAAACCAATACTTTTTGTTATTCAAATCAAATTCTCATCTGGGTTTCTTTTGCTTTAGTATAATTCCTCCAATTCCAATCTCAATAATCCAAACTTTTGCTCTTTCCAATCAAATTCTCATCTGGGTTTCCTTCGTTTTGGTAAATTCCTTCAATTTCAATCTCAAAATCCAATTTTGGACTTTCCCCTCATCTGGGTTGCCTTTGTTTTGGTACAATTCCTATAATTTCAGTATAAAAAATTTGAAGCTTTTTGCTACTTTTTTCTGTATAACTCAATTTAAATCTCAAAATCCAAACTTTTTTGTTGCTTCCCAATCAATCCCTCATCTGGTTTTACTCTGTTTTGGTGTAATTCCTTCAATTTCAATCTCAAAATCGGAACTTGATAAGAAAGAGGAAGAATATAAAGTTCTCATTTATTTTTTATTTTTTTTGATACAACTCATTCTTTCAAAAGAATGTTCTCCAGATCCCAATCAATTCTCTTAACAATTCCCCGCACCCAATCCGCTTGCTACACATAATCTTCTTTATTGATAAAGTTTGTTATAGGAAAAGGAACTCATCGCACCCAGATTTTCACCCAATGGGCTGTGCTAGTTCCAAGCAGGCCCACCGGGACCGGCGGGGCAGCCCGCCGCCGTACGCCCGCAGCCAGTCGATGCCGACCCACCACCTCGGCGCCTCGTCGAGGAAGGTCGGCATCGGCAGTGGCAGCCGGCGGCACCTCGTCGCGCTGACCTCCTCCACCCTCGGCTCCCTCAAGCTCGACTCCGACGACAACGAGACGGAAGATGGCGAGACCATGATGAAGTGCACGAACGATAGAGACGTGGTCGACAAGGCCAAGGCCTGGTCCGACATGATCGACCGAAGAATGCCGAAGACCATTGCCAATGCTAACAGCGCCCCCGCCGACGAGCCGGAGACGATCAACGCGTGGGAGCTGATGGAGGGACTGGAGGACGCGGCGGCGGCGGCGGCAGCCCCTGCCGCGCCGCCGGTCGATTCCTCCTTCTCCTTTAATAGCTCCGTTGCGTCGCCGAAGCCCGTATGGATGCAGATTGGTCCCGGAGATTCTATCGTCTCCGATTTCGATCCCGACATCATCTCCAACTTCCGGAAGGCGCTGGACCAGCTCTCCCCGCAGCACCAGTCCCTCCTCCGCTCCCCCGAGCCGGACAGGGCTAGATTTCCCCCCCTGCCCCCCTTGCCGGAGAAGACCGCGGCCGAATCGGCCCCCGGGCAATGCGTCACTCCCAAGCTCGCCGGGATCGTGAAGGCCAGGATCACCGCTTTCCAGGAGAAGATCGACGCGAAGAGGAGCAAGAAGTGCCCTCCGAACGGGCAGCGGAAGGTGGTGTACTACTTCACGAGCCTCCGCGGGGTCCGGAAGACCTACGAGGACTGCTGGGGCGTGAAGGTGATACTGCAGGGCTACGGCGTGAAGGTGGACGAGAGGGACGTGTCGATGCACGGAGGGTTCAAGGAGGAGCTGAACGAGATCCTCGGGGCCGGGTTCGGGGGCGGCCGGCTCCCGAGGGTGTTCGCGAACAACAGGTACTTGGGAGGCGCGGACGAGGTGAGGCAAATGCACGAGGACGGGGAGCTGGGGAGGGCTCTGGAGGAGTGCGAGGCGGTGGCGGCGGCGGCGGCAGGGAAGGGCGGAGGGGTCTGCGAGGCGTGCGGGGACATGAGGTTCGTCCCCTGCGTGGTCTGCTCGGGGAGCTGTAAGGTGTTCGTGGAGGAGGAGGAGGAGGAGGAGGCCGGCGTCGTCAGCGGCTTCCGCCGGTGCTCGGAGTGCAACGAGAACGGGCTCGTCCGGTGCCCGGTCTGTTGCTGATAGGTTAAGTTAGTTCGATACTTCGATTACTGATTCGAGAGAGGTTCCTTCTGAGTGTACAGAGAAAATAAAAAAGATGGATGTGTGCGAACATTATAGATTTGAGAGGAAATCTTCCTGTGTTGTATTGCGATTTTTGTTACTAGGGAATTTGGTATTTTTTTTCAGTTTCTTCACCTGAGATTGGTGAATGGTATAGAGTGAACGTTTCTAAGTTGTAATGAAGTTTGAAGTAATATTATCCTTTTAAGATAGCTAGCACAACAAGCATTCAGAAAATAGACATGAAAACGTTGGAGCGGATTCAGGAATTTAAATTGGCGTGGGCTGGACTGGATTGGGGTGGGCTAGAGATTGGCTAACTCATATAAAAAATCAAACGTAAAAAAAAATATGAAAAAAAAAAATGGGTGGGCTCCAGCCCACCCCAGCTGGATCCGCCCACTGTGTAAATAAGGCTTAATTTTAACTTGATATCCTTAGGGGTGACAGTTTTTAACTTAATACTTTAAACTTTGATGTGCATCAACATGATACCGTAAAAAAAAAAAAATATTTCTGCCCATCCACCTCTCTCTCTCTCTCTCTCTCTCTCTCTCTCTCTCCCCGGCAAAGGAGGGTAATTTTATTTATTTTATTTTTTAAGTATCAAGTTGAAAATATTCAATAGTTTATGGTATCAAGTTGTCGAGTAAACAAGGTTAGAGTATCAAGCTAAAAACCTAGAATAGTCAAGGGTATAAAGTTAAAACCAAGTCTTTAAACAAACACCCATCTTCCAAACTAGGTAACTTAAGACTATTTTGTTGCATTTAAATACAATTGTTGTAAATTTGCAAATAAAATGACTGACAACACCATCTATGACAACAAATATTGCATGAAATTTCTATTCCCGGGCAAGCAAACAAAATCTAAGCGGCTAAGCCTCAGTCTATGTCCACATCTTAATCCTAAGCAGTTGGTGTTGCAATTGCTCTGCTTTGAGACTGTCAAAAAGCATGTTCATTTCTTTGAGGTTTTTATGCCAGGAAGATCCATACTGCTGTTAACCTGCCATTTTTCTTCCTCTCTGTTGCTTCTTTTTGGTTCCTCTGATTATTTTTGTTATCAATCTTCAATATATTTTTCGTGCTCGTGTTTTCTGCTGGTCTTTGCAAATTAACATCGTTTGATTGGGCTTTTTTTTCTATGGAAAATATTTCCATCACAAAAATTTCACCAGTTGTTTTCCATTAAATTATTTTCCAAAAAAACTACCATTTTTCATTTTCTTTTTCTAAAATGGTGAAAAATAAAAATTATCCAACCCATAAGAAAATATCATTTTTCATAGAAAATAACTATTTTTCATGAAAAATAATGACAATCAAACGCCCAAATTAAGTTTTTTATGGAATTTTTTTAGAATTCCATGAAAAAATAATTCTGGAAAAATAATTATATGAAATTAATTTTTTTTCCATATATTTTCCAACTTGCAATCAAACACACTAATTGTAAATTTACAATTCTCACCAATAATGCTAAAATTGACCATATTTTAACGACCACATAAAGTGGCAGTAATGTGATAATCATCATGAATTATGATCAGATTTTGATGCCCTCGTATCATTGCCCTTCTATCAGTGATATCATGGATGTTTCTTATGCATCTCTGGTCAACCAATTTACAATTCGAATGGTGAAAGCCAATCAGCAGTACTATTATTTGTGATCTATCATTGTCATTATGGTTGAGGTATTTCTGTTCCATTTCCTAAAAATTATGGGATCAGCTACCTATGAATATTCAACTACTACATTGTCCTATAGTATGAATGTCACCAAAAAGGGACATAAAAGTACTAGTAATCTTTAGCTGAGGCAATACTTTTTTTCTAGCTGAGGCAATACCTAATAGGTTTTCTTTCCCCAATATTTGTTCCTCTCCACTGCAAGCAATAGTTCTTTCTTTTTCTTTTTGCTAATACTGTGTAGAATGGCAACGGAGCGGATAGGGATCGGAGACAATATCCTCCATCCTCATGTTCGAGTAGTGTTTGAATTTTCATTCTCATTTTCATTTTTTCCGTCGGGTTCAATTTTTTACCTCCATTTCCGTTCCGCTAAACAATGCATTCTCCGTCCCCGTCCCGTTAATGCTTTCGTAGCTGAATTTTCTCGTCTCCATCTATCGTCCGTTAACAATTTTTATATACATTATAAGCTTAACAAATTATTTTCATTCCAAAACAAGTACAAGACATGTTAATAAAATATGATTTTCATAAAATATGCTACTGGAATAGATTATGAATCATACCATTTCCAATGGGTTGTACATATGAATATGGATATAAGTATCGGGATCGGAGATTTACCGGGACGGTAAGTATTAATACTGTGAGTTTGGATGTTATTTTCTTGTGCTAAAAAACGCATATATGGACTGATTCTTTTGGACTAATGCGCGAATCAGTTATATTGTAGATGAGCCGACTTCAATCCAGTAGCTAGCAAATCTTAAACTTGTGCAACAAACCAGGGGACGGAATCTACGATGAAACTCTGCAGCAATAGAGAGAAAGAGAGGTCTCCAAATGGCAACAAACTCAAAGAAACATTTTTGTTTTTTGTTTTTTGTTTTTTTTTTTGTTTTTGCTTACAGTAATAATAATCAGATGGAAACATAAGGTCACCTTAAGAAAGGACAGATATTTTGGCTAGAGATGAGCATTATTCAGGCCAGTCCTACACTGATGGGACTCGCGACAATTCATAATGTAAAAAATATATATAAATATAATAAAATTTTGTTGAGATCAAGATTTGAATCAAGGATCTCTAAAATAGAAGCCTAACATTATAATCACAATACAACAATATTTTTAGTTAAGATTGACACATGATATGTTGGTGCTTTCTTTACATGGAGAGAGCTTGTTCTCAACATGCCTTATAAAAGTTTAGTTATCTCAACATATATACTTGGTTGTGTTGTTGAGAGATGCACATGGGGTGGTGACCCTAAGGAGGGAACCATGTGGGTGATTTTACTAGGAGGTAAGAATAAGGCTCCAAGGATTAAGCATTAATACTTTTGTCATTCTCTTGGATTAATTCCATTTGGAGCTAAGCCCCAAAGGGGCTTAGCGACTCGGACTCGGACTCGGACTCGGGCTCGGGCTCGGACTCGGGCTCATGGGCTCATGGACTCGAACCAGACTGACTGTGCAGACTACAAGTCAGTTATGGAAAGACTGATTATATGCGATTAATTCAGATCCACTTTTTGTGGGATTTAATTCAATCTTTCCATAAGATTTGAATTAATTTCGTTGCCATCTTTGTGGGATTTAATTCAATCTTTCCATAAGATTTGAATTAATTTCGTTGCTATCTTTGTGGGATTTGAATTAATTTCGTTGCCATCTTTATGGGATTTGATTCAATCTTTCCATAAGATTTGAATTAATTTTGTTGCCATCTTTGTGGGATTTAATTCAATCTTTCCATAAGATTTGAATTAATTTCATTGCTATCTTTGTGGGATTTAATTCAATCTTTCCATAACTGAAGAGACGGTTAGGGTTTCCACCCTCTCTCTATATATACTCTCTTCTGACCTCCTTTGTGGGTACTACGAATTTTACAAGTCAGAAAAGAGAGAGAGAGAGAGGGAGCTGCTGCCGCCATTGCAAGTCCATCCGAGGAGTCAGAACAGAGGTGACTTCGAGCGTTCCACAAGTTCTTCAACTTGCTGGTTCCTGGAAGCAATTCGTGTGGGGCGAATCTTGCTTTGAGCAACGGGGTTTTGACACCCCAGCAACTTTTCTTCATCTCATCTTTCTCTACATAATTGTAACTCGTTCTGTCCCAATTGCAACACGTTTGCAAGGAAGAACGAGAGATCTTCTCTTCTCTATTTTCCTCCTTCATATTGTAATCTGGCTATTTGGTTTTTTGTATCATCGTAGATCTTGAGTTTGATCATTGCAAAGTTTTTTGTGTGACATCTCAGATCTCGATTGCATCCGTTTTCCATCTTTTGTCAAGCCCCGGGACTAACAATCTCAAAGCAAGATCCTTGTAGATGGAAAACATTAATGCTTCGCTCGTCCAATCGGACTACTGCAAATTGGAAAAGTTCGATGGAGAGCATTATCAAGTCTGGAAGAGAAAGATTTATCTAACTCTTCAACTCAAAGACGTTGATCATGTACTGTTGGAGGAAGAACCTTCTGTTCCAGACACTGGGTCTACTGCCGCAATCAATACGGCTACCAAACTCCAGGCCAAATGGAGAAAGAAAAATAGCATCTGCAGGCTTCTCATCCTGAATGCTATGGAGGATTCCCTGGCAGAATCCTACTCGAAGAAGGAATTTGCCAGAGACATATGGGAGTCAGTGGAAAAACTGTATGAAGAAGACAGGAACAGGAGCAAGATGTTTGTGGTTGAAAAATATCACAAATTGCTCTTTGAGGACGAGAAGTCCATGTTGCCACAGGTGAAGGAATTTCTGAAGCTGCGTCAGAAACTGGAAGACGAAGAGATGCCCCTTCCCGACAAGTTTGTCGTTGGAGGGATCGTCTCAAAACTTCCTGCTGGATGGAGTACCTTCTATGCAAGGATGCTCAGAAAGAAGCTAGACATTAGCTTGGGAGATCTACTTCAAGAGATCCATGTTGAGGACGAGCCAACAGAAGATGGACACTCTGTCCAAACAGTTGGCTAAGGCCAATCTAGTGCAGACGAGAGATCCCAAGGGGAAGCAGGCGGCTTCTCATCACAAAAAGAAGGACTTCACCAATCTAAAAGTGAAGGGTCCTTCATTCAAGCAACAGAAGTCCAAGTCCCAAGTGACTTATTTCAATTGTGGTAAGAAAGGCCACTACAAGAGTGAATGCAGATCCAAGCCTAAACAATCAGAGAAAGGTGAGCCTAGTAAGGTTTCATTGGTTTCTAACATTGTTGCTATGATCGCACAGGTCACAACTGTGGGGGTTGACTCTGACTGGTGGATAGATACTGGTGTGACTTGCCATGTCTGTTCTGGCAAGGAATGGTTCGTCACGTACCAGTCGATATCTGAGAAGGTTGTCATGGCGAACCAGGCCCAAGCTGAAGTTCTGGGGATCGGGACTGTGGAGCTGAAACTCACTTCCGGGAACACTCTGATGCTTCAAGGTGTGAAGCATGTTCTGGCGATTGCCAAGAACCTGATCTCTGGGAGCCTGCTCTGCAACGCAGGCTTGAGGATGGACATCAATGCTGGTCAGATGGTGATGTCCAAGATGGGAACATACTTCGGAAAGGCTTATCAAATCGAAGAAATGTTTAAAATTCAGCTTGTCAACCAGTTTGATGCCATTAATACAGTTGCATTTTCTGATTATTCTCTTGAGTTGTGGCATAATAGACTAGGACATGTTCATTGTAAAAGAATTAACAAAATATCTAGTCTAGGACTTATCTCCAAATGTGGGGGTAAGGTGGAGAAGTGTGAAGTATGTGCTCAGACGAAGATCACAAGGAAACCCTTTCATCGGGTCAATCGAAGCACAGATCTTCTGGAGTTAGTACACTCCGATATCTATGACTTCAAACATTTCTCCACGAAGGCCGGGATGAAGTATTTCATAACCTTCATCGACGACTTCTCATAATACGCGTTCGTCTACTTGCTCAAGACTAAAGACGAAGCTTTCGAGAAGTTCAGAGAGTTCAGGGCCGAAGCTGAACGGCAGACTGGACAACAACTCAAGAGGTTGAGAAGTGATCGAGGTGGGGAGTACAGGTCTCATGACTTCGCATCGTTCTGCAAAGAACATGGAATCATATGCGAGACTACTGCTCCATATTCTCCTCAATCCAACGGAGTAGCAGAGAGGAAGAACCGAACATTAACAGAAATGATGAATTCAATGCTGCTTACTGCAGGTCTTCCAAAATGCTACTGGGAAGAAGCTGCATTAACGGCCACTTTCATGTGCCATATACAACTTCGGACGTAACTTCTCATGAACTCTGGTTCAAAGTCAGACCAAACTTGAATGTCATTCGAGTGTGGGGGTGTCTGGCGTATGTGAAGCTCCCAGATCTGAAGATTCAGAAGCTGGAGACAAGGACTACGAAGGCGATCTTCTTGGGGTATGTCGAGAAGAGTGATGCTCGAAGATTTCTTGATATTGAGTCAAATCATATCATCGAATCTCGCGATGCTGAATACTTTGAAGACAAGTTTGCAAAAGACAAACATTATTCTTTCGGACATTCCAGAAAATGATGTAGGTGCAAATGAGACTGAAATCTCATATGGGCCAGTAGTCCAAGAAGAAGCTGTTGTTGATGAAACAACTCTTGTACCAGAATTCGTAGAGCCGTCAGCAAAGCGAGCGAGGAGACCTAAAGACTTCGGAGATGACTTTGTCACCTATCATGTGGAAGCAGATCTGCTTATCTATGATGAGGCGATGAAGACCAGAGATGCTATCTTCTGGAAGGAGACAGTGAATGACGAGTTTGACTCTATCACCTCCAATAACACATGGGTGTTGGTAGATCTACCTGAAGGAGAAAAGCCCATCGGATGTAAATGGATCTTCAAGAAGAAGATGAAGGCAGATGGAACTATTGACAAGTTCAAGGCCAGGCTGGTAGCCAAGGAATTTTCTCAGAAACAGGGGATAGACTACTTTGACACGTACGCTCCAGTAGCTCGGATGACCACCATCAGGATGTTAATCGCTCTAGCAGCCATACATAAGTTGGTGATACATCAGATGGATGTAAAGACAGCATTCCTGAATGGGGAGCTGACCGAAGAGATTTACATGCAACAGCCAGATAGATTTGTCGTCAAAGGTTTTGAAGACAAAGTCTGCAAGTTGGTGAAATCATTGTATGGTTTGAAGCAAGCTCCCAAGATGTGGCATGAGAAGTTTGATAAAGTTATTAGGTCAAACGGTTACAGAGTCAGCGAGACGGACAAATGTGTTTACACAAAGTTTGCCGATGGAAGATGAGTCATCGTTTTTCTGTACGTGGACGACATGCTAATCCTAGGGACGGATATAGGCCGTGTCACGGAGACAAAGAAGTTTCTCTCAACCAAGTTCAGTATGAAGGACTTGGGGGATGCAGATGTCATCTTGGGCATAAAGATCATCCGGACAGACACTGGAGTAGTGCTGTCACAATCTCACTACATTGAGAAGATGCTCACATGCTATGGGTATAAGGATCTTCCAGGGATCGATACGCCATACAGGTGTGATCAGAAGCTGAAGCCAAACTCGAGAGAAAGCGTCAGGCAGCTGGAGTATTCTAGCATTATCGAAAGTTTAATGTACGCAACCACTGCCACAAGGCCTGACATAGCTTTCGCCGTGGGAATGCTGAGTCGGTTCACAAGCAACCCAGGGATTGAGCACTGGAAAGCTGTGAAGCGGGTGATGAGATATCTCAAGAAGACTCAGACATATGCACTGCACTACAATGGGTATCCGACAGTAGTGGAAGGCTTCAGTGATGCTAGCTGGTGTTCAGAGGTGGAAAGCGAGAGATCCACAGGTGGATATGTCTTTTCTTTGGGTGGAGCTACTATATCGTGGAAGTCGAAGAAGCAGACTATACTCTCTCGTTCCTCCATGGAATCTGAATTCTATGTACTTGAAACTGCAGCAGATGAAGCAGAATGGCTTCGGGAGCTCATGTATGATCTTCCAGTGGTTGGGGCTCAGATACCGGCGATACCGATATACTGTGACAACCAGGCGACTGCGGCGGTGGCATCAAATGACCTTTTCAACGGAAAGAAGAGGACTGTGCGGTTGAAGCACAGGGCAGTACACGATCTTATCAAAAGAGGTGTAATTACAGTGATTGATGTTCAGAGTCAGGAGAACCTGGCAGATCCGTTCACAAAGGGCCTCAAGCGCCAGTTAGTCGATGACACAGCTTGTAAAATGGGCTTGAAGGCATTCTGATAGTGTGTCTTTGTAATCCTACCATAAAATTTTATGCTATTAGTTCAAAGAGAAATCTACTAGGCATCTAACTTTTGGTTCAAACGAGGTTCACTGACTGGAAAACTATCAGGTAACAGTGGGTACTTGTTCTCTGAAACATGGAAGGGATACGGACCCATAACCTCTGTTGTCTACTATGTATTTTCTGCAGAAAAAACAGATCCTGTGGAAGGTTGGCTTAAACGCCTTAATGAGTTCTCAGGCAGAGTGAATGCCTGGTGTGCTTTACAGAAAGCACGGTAGAGCAGCACTACAAGGAGTGAAACTCCATGCTACAGTGGGGTGACTCCACCATGAGGTTCCCAAGTCTGGGGTAATGCCTCGGCTTTGCAAGCCAAGTCATAGCGGCGTAGCACCGCAAATAGGCAGGTAGCCTAATGCTGTATGACGTAATTAAAGAGTTGTAGACAGCACTACAAAGGGGAGGACGGCCCCATGTTACAGTGGCACGACACCACGATGAGGTACCCAGGTAGGGGTAAAGCCTCGGCCTTGCAAGCCATGTCGTTGCGGCGTAACACCGCAAGGAAGCCTTAGGCTTCATGCTGAGTAGATTGGCACTACAAAGAGGCTGAGACCTCATGCTACAGTAGTATGACACTACGATGAGATTCCCAGGTAGGGGTAATGCCTCGGCTTCAGGCCATGTCATAGCGACGTAGCACTGCAAGGAAGCGCAAGGCTTTATGCCATGTCTCTTTAATAAAGAACTCACCTATAGTGTATGGAAAGAGATATCAGGCCGTCTCTTGAGGGTAAACTTGTAGACGCCCAAAATTATACACTAAAACCAGGCTGGCACAGGGCCTTTAATGTGCAGCCAGAAGCACACGTAACTACACTTTGTGAGTGGGACGAATTACAATAGTGGTGCAGAATTCAAGGCGTAGTCCATTCTTGTATCACATTGTTATTTAACCCATGCGGGTGTAGGTCCTAAAAAATCAAGTTGCACCTATCAGCAAAGTCAGAAAATCAAGAAAGACAACTTTCAAATAAACTGCGCAGATATCAGATTGCGCATCAATCAGATTGTGCACACTCGATTGTGCACACTTTCAACTGCGCAGGCTGACGTGGCAATGTCATCATTATCTGACAAATCAAATCTTTCTGACAGCTAACAGCACGAAGAACGAGAAGATTGTTCGTTTATTGTGTCGCACAGCGCTCGAGAACGGCTGGACAGCTGGCAGCGCAATCGGTTTACTACTCTGTGCGCAGTCCATTCCTGTACAATCCAATGCCTGCGTTATTCAGGTTGCGCACTCCATCATGATAACTGATAAAGTACACGTGGCACTCATGCCATCAATTGCTCACTACGTGGCAACTGTTTATGTACGATCATGCGCATTTCAGTCAAAAGATGCCATGTGTCCAAGACAGTTGGCCTATGATCCAACAACTGCCTGCGCAGTCCACTGTTGCGCAATCCAATCCATGCGCAATCCATCATGCGCAGTCCAGAATAACTGAAAATTAGTTACTTCCAGAACTCTATAAATAGAGTTTCAAGTCTCCATTCAAGGAGATCAGAGATCATAAATCAGAGATCAGACATTAAAGTTCAGAGAGTTCAAGAGTTCTTGTCCAAGTGCTGCTGCATTCTTCCGAGGCTTTTGCCTTCAAGTCAACTTCAGAGGTTATCGTCTTCACAGTTCACATCGTCCAAGGGATAAAGCAATCGTCTTCTAGATTGGATTCCTACAGTTGTACCTTTCCTAGAATTCTTGTAATCTTTACAAAGTTTGTATCAGTAAAGTTCTACAATTTTGTTTTTGCAAACAAAATGGCGACTCTGCTGGGGACGACTTTCTCCTCCGACGAGAAAGTGATAACTCAATGTGACGTAGCGTCTATCGGAAAGACGCAGAAGACACTGGTTGTGAAGATCAACCAGACAGCTTATGAGGCTATGATCAATTCCAAGACCACTCCTCGCACTGCAACCACTTCTGCCACAAGCAAAGTGCGCCCAGTGTGGGTCCCAAAGACTGCTGTGCAGTCTATTGATGCTGCCAGCAAGACTCCTGTGCAGTCTGCCAGCAAGACTGCTGCGCAGTCCAAAGCTTCTGTCATCAAGCCTGCTGCACAATATGTCTCAATTAATGCTGCGCAATCTGCTGTTGCCAGTATACAGAGTACTTCATATGCTGCCTTGGCTAAGTGCAAGACTCCTATGCCTCTGGCGCAGTTGGCTGCCAATCTTCCTGCGCAAACCAACACTCCAGCAACCAGAGTCCACCATAGGCACTCTGTGGCAAGAACTCCTGATGCGCAAACCACAGTCTCTATGGCCAGAACCAGTGCGCCATCCACCCATGCGCAAATCATGCCTGCACAATCCAAGAGTGACAGCCTTTTGGCTAAACTCTCTTCTTCTCTCAACAAAGGAAAAAGCTCTGCTCCTCCTCTCAAGCACCCTGTTGCTCCTGTGCAATCCACTGGGGGTAGTCCTTTGGCTATTCCTCTTCCTCCTCAAAACAAAGGAAAAGGCCCGTTGGTCTTTTCTCAAACTTCCTTGTCCCATGACTTGGAAGACAACAGAGGGAAACGCTCTTTAGCTAACCCTTCTTCACAAAACAAAGGAAAAGGCCCTTTGGTCTTTTCTCAATCTTCTTCAATTTTTACTGTAGAAGATCAATCTGAATGTGCCTCGGCACCAATCAGTACTAGAACTCTTTCAAATAAGGATTCTTCTATCCTTCATGACAAGATAACTTGTACTGATCAAAGAGGTATTCTGCCTACTCCGGTAGCAGAGTTCCAAGACCTCCCAACTCTCAAGATATCCCGCTCAAGACAAGAAAAATTGCTGGTGTCTCAAAAAGAAACCCCTGGGGGTGAGTTTGCAGATCTAAGGACTTATCTCAACAGGCCTACTTCGGCGAAACACAAACAGCCAATGCCGAAGATCAAACATCAAAGACAAACTTCCAGGGTCAAAGATCCCGACACTTATGCCAATGAAGTGAGCACTTCCCTGTACACTCAAGGGACTAAACAGTTGAAGAATCGGAATCATGTTCCGAACATTATCAAAGAACAGATCCCTCAAAGTTTTTCTCGTCCTGCTGTTGTTCTCGATCTCCGAGAATATCTCAAGCAAAAGCGAGACAACGTCTCAACACCTCCAGTTCAACCATCTGATCATCATTGCAACCACAAAGTCATCATCCAATGTTGTTGTCAAACAACAAAATGATTTGTCTTCGATCGTTTGACTTTTGCAAAATCTGAACCTGTGTCAGAGGATGAAGATGCGTTGTACGCTTCTGTCAACATGACTTCCCGAGACACTGGGGGTAGAAAGTGCTCCAAGCACGGCAAACCTCGCCGACCAAGCCAGCGGTATCTAGATTTACTTCAAGAATCTTATGAAGGAGTATTTCGACATACCCGATTTCGAAGCCGAGATACAATCGGTCAAAGGAATCTTCCTCAAGATCCTTCGGGTTATCTTCCTACTTCTCAGTTAGGAGACGACTCTTTCTCCGACTATGATGCATACAGTGAAAGCTCTGAACAGACAGTATCTTCCACTATACCAAGAGAAGTCACGGCTTACGTTGTCAATGAGGATCCAGATGCTTCAACTTCAGCAAATCAAGAACAACGAATTGCTGCACTTGAAGATAAGCTAAAAACCATGGCTGAAATGGTTGCTAGTATGCATTCTATCATAGTGGCACAACATGCCACACCACCGACTATACCTACTGCTAGTCCTGAAATCATAGCGTCATCGGTACCTGTCAATGCTGGGCTGGGGGTTGTGTCTCCTCAAATGCCTCATGTACAAGTACAAATTCAAACTACACCTAGTCAGTCAGGGGCTGGGGGTAGTGCTTACAATGCTGTTCCTCCTCCTACCACGCTGACTCAACCTGCTCCTTCTTTATCATCGGAAGACGCCAATGAAGCTGTCAAACTCTTGCGACAGTTCGAAGCCTTCAAAGAGAAAGACAACTTGCAAAGATTGGGGATCAAGCAGCCCTATCCAGTTGAACGGAAAGAAGTCCCGTTCCCGCCAAAATACAAGATCCTAACGATTTCTTTGTTTGATGGCAGTACTTCTCCTAGCCAGTTCATCGATCATTTTAAGGTAATGACCGTTCAACTCCAGCCAAATGACGCTCTTCTTACCAGAGTGTTCGTCGGTTGTTTAGCCGGCGTAGCATACGACTGGTACAGAAGTTTGCCCGATGGTTGTATTACTTCCTTCTCAGGTCTTAAGCAAATCTTCCTGGAACGGTTCTATGAAGGATTCAACGACATGACTATGTCGGCTCTCAACAAAATCAAACAGAAACACAATAAAACTGCTGAGAGTTTCATCGAACGGTTCCGCCGTAAAGCCTTGAAGATGCCTTCCGGAACTCCAGCTGCTGTCACTATTGATACTTGCAAGGCAAATCTTTTGCCTATCATCAGTATGTGGACAGGATCTACTCAGTTCCAAGATTGGCCCTCTTTCATTGTCAACGCGAAAGCTGCTGAAGTGAGTGCCGAGAAGTTCAAGCAATTGGGGGTACAAATGTCTAACCCCGACCGGGATGAACACCAGACATTAGGTGGTGGCAACCGCCAGAACAACCGCAAAGCAAAAGAAACTTTGAACATCAATCTGAACAAGAATAAAGAATCTCTGGCTGTCAATGTGGCTCCGCCTACATCCACTTCTACTCCTTCTGCACCTCCACCAAGGGAGCCTCGTCCGAAAGTAGAATATTCCTTCGATGAGAATGACACCGCAAGCATCTTTGATTGCTTACTCAAAAGCAACAAGATTCAGCTCCCAGACCCAAAGAAACATGATGAAGTCGGTAAGACAGATCATCCTAAATATTGTGTCTACCACAGGTTCATTGGACACCCTACTCGAGCATGCTATGTACTCAAGGGTAAAATTTAAGAGCTTGTCAATGCTGGTGTTGTCACTCTGCAGTAAGATGAGAAGACTGTCACTGCAAATATGGTTTCAGTCCAGTTTGGTAATTTCCCTCTACAGATGGTACAACATGGCGTCATTCCTATTCCCAAAGCTACTCTTGAGATTGAGAATCTCCCTCCTCCACCAAATGAAGGTCTCGTCTCCTTGTCTCTTGACAACGGCGAAGTTATGTGGATCCATCCAGATCTTGCTTCAGAATTTGAAGTTTCTTCTTCCTCCAAGAAGAAAGACCGCACCAAAGGCAAAACAAAGACTTGCAACATGGTGTCTTTTGACCCCATAGTTGACGAAGAAATCTTGCTAGGCACCAGATCAGGGAAAGCCTACTTGAAGGAGTATCCTGAAACTCAAGAGAATCCCGCTTCTTCTTCTGAACCTGCTTCAGCACAGCCTGTCTCCACTGAGGATATTTCTTCTGCACCTTCTCCAGTTGTAGTACCTATTTCTCCCAAGCCGGTGGTTGCTGACAAAGGCAAGCAACAAGTCCGTTTTGATAAACCCCTGAAGAAATCATCTCCTACAGGACTTGAAAAGCTGTACAACTTTGATATATTGGCTCAACTAGCCAATACACCGGCCAGACTATCAATCTTTGAGCTCTTGCGCCTTTCCAAAGAGACTCGAGAAACTCTGAGTGAAGCCCTGATACAGGCTGAAACTTGCCTAACTCTTCTCAAAAAGCCGGAAGCAGAACCGGTCTCTTGTCGTCATTATCACAGTGTATTAGAGTTGATTCCAAACATCACTTTCACTCAGAATGATATGCTGCTGGAGGATAATAGACATGATCGTCCTCTCTACTATACAGGGTATGTCGATTCGATGAAAGTCGATCGTATCCTGATAGATCCAGGGTCTGCTCTCAGCATCATGCCAAAGACGATGCTGGATGCATTAAAGATACCAGTGCATAGTCTTTCAAGTACAATCACCACTATCTTGGGATTCAACCAAGGAAGGAGTGAACCTTTGGGTAAGATTCGCCTAAAACTCCAAATAGGCAATCTTCGCACAAAGGTGACCTTCTATATCATCGATAATCATGGTTGTTCTTACAACGCTCTTCTGGGAAGACCCTTCCTCCATGAACACAATGTTGTTCCATCAACTCTTCATCAATGCTTTAAATATGTTGATGACAAAGGACAAGTTCACAAGGAAGTTGCAGACCTTTATCCTTTCAAGGGTGTCGAAGTATACTGCAATGACGCTCGTATGTACAAGGAGGAATTTATGAAAGCGGTATTAGCCATGGATACTGAAGAAGACCAAGAAGCAGTACCCAATGACACTCTTATCATACCTGTCAAAGGGTGTATTTCTCATCCTCAGTCTTCTAAACCACTGGCTATTCACTTGCCAATTCAGAAGAAACCGGTTGATGGCGATCAAGATAAAAAGGGAGCTCACCTCTTCTGAGCCACTTGTTATCGACTTACGTCGTAACAACGACAAAAAGCAGCTCACTTCCTCTGAGCCACTTGTTGTTGATTTAACTCACAACAAAGAAAAAAGGGAGCTCACCTCCTCTGAGCCACTTGTTATCAACATCCGTCGTAACAAGCCTCTTCCACATTCTTCTTCTCCCCCTCTTGTAATCAATTTGACCAAGCCTGCTAAGGCTAAAGGTCCTGCTGTAAATACGGATGTACAAATTAATGAAAAAGCATCTACTTTCCAGTATACTGATGTTATTTATCATACTAAATGCTATTTGGATATGTTAGATAGCTTCAAATCATTTACAATGGAAGTTGTACAATCTCTTCAAACAGAAGTCTTATTTGAAGATCCAGATGATTCTTACCGTATTGTTCCTGTTCGAAAGAAAGGCGAACGTCCAATACTTTTTAGTAAAGGACCGGAACAACAATTCAGTTATACGGATGATAGTAAAGTTAACGACACGGGACATCTTCAACTCCATCGTTACAGTCAACAATCAAAAGACATCGTCCGAAAGATGGGTTACGACTTCAAGAGCGGCCTCAATTACGGTAAATATAGAAAGACTCCTCTTCGTACGGCTGTTCCAAAAGGAAAGTTAGATATGTATTACAGCAGGACCAAAAGAGGTCTTGGATATGCTTCCCCTCCAATGTTATCCCCAGCAGTTTCTGACTCTGATAGCGAAGAACGTTCCAACTCTTCTGATTCCAGATCATGGGATTTTGACACCAGCATTGGTGATGTTCATCGGCTGGTTGTATCTTCCAACATGGTCTCTGCTGAACTTCCAGAAGGCTATGACGAGGACATTGAAAAAAATCCTGAAACAGATCCTTGGGCTCAACAGATGGACAATCAGTGGGTACTCCGATTCGAACAAAGAGAACCTCCTATCGAAGATCAATTAGTTCAAATTAATGTAGGAGAAAGCGGGTTACCTCGTCCAATATTCATTAGCAAGAATCTTCCAGAAACAGATAAACAAGAGTTGATTCTTCTTATTAAAGAATACATTGATGTCTTTGCTTGGAGTTACGAAGACATGCCCGGTCTTGATCCCAAAGTTGCTACTCACAAACTAAACATTTTGTCCAATGCAAAACCAGTCAAACAACAGCAACGGTGATTCAAACTGGAAATGATGGACACAATCGATGATGAAGTCAAAAAGCTCATCGCTTGTGGTTTTATTCGAGAAGAGCAGCATCCAGATTGGGTAGCCAATGTTGTCCCAGTTTTAAAGAAAACTGGCAAAGTTCGAGTCTGCATCGACTTTTGAAATCTTAATGAAGCATGTCCAAAAGATGAATTTTCTCTCCCTATTACGGACGTTATGATCGACAATACCTGTGGGTTCGAGCGAATATCTTTCATGGATGGATTCTCCGGGTACAATCAAATTCGGATGAATCCCGAAGATGAAAAACACACTTCTTTTCGCACTCCTCGTGGAGTCTATTGCTATACAGTGATGCCATTCAGTCTCAAGAATGCTGGTGCAACTTACCACCGGGCTATAAGTACCATCTTTCGAGATCATCTTCGCAAAACTGTCGAATGCTATGTTGACGATATCGCCGTTAAAAGTCGTTTGAAAGAAGATCACATCCAAGATCTGAGAACTATCTTCAATCTCATGCGCCAACATCAGCTCAAGATGAATCCCACCAAGTCATTCTTGGGTGTCTCTAGTGGTAAGTTTTTCGGCTTTGTCATTACCTCTAAGGGTATACACGTGGATCCCGAGAAGATCAAAGCCATTCAAGAGATGCGTCCTCCACGTAACCTAAAAGAGCTACGAGGATTCCAAGGTTGACTTGCGTACATCAGGAGATTCATTTTGAACTTGTCTGGACGCTGCAGACCATTCACTCAACTAATGAAGAAAGGTGTATCTTTCGTGTGGACTGAAGAATGTCAAAAAGCATTCGACGACATCAAACGATATCTCATGTATCCACCAGTCTTGGTGCCACCAATTTTAGGCATTCAATTCTTAATGTATGTCCGTGCTATGGACCATTCATTGGGTGCTCTACTTGCCCAAAAGAACAAAGAGGGTCATGAACAGGCCATCTATTATCTTAGTCGTACTATGATTGGTGCTGAACACCGTTATAGTCCGGTCGAAAAAGAATGCCTAGCTCTTATGTTCGCTGTTCAAAAGACTCGGCATTACATCATTGGCCAAACTATTCATGTCATATCCCGAGTTAATCCTCTTCGGGTACTCATGAAGAAGCCTAGCACACTCAATTCTCGACTGGCTATATGGGCCATCCTGCTAGCTCAATATGACATGATATATGTTCCACAAAAGTCTGTCAAAGGTCAAGCACTGGCAGATTTCTTGGCGGCCTATCCCGTGCCAGAAACATCCAAGCTTTATGACGAAATTCCAGATGAGACATTAGAATCAAATATGATTTCTGAAGAATTTCCTACTTGGCGTCTGTTCTTTGACGGTGCATCCAGAATCGGACCAAATGGTGCCATTGTAGCAGGAGTCGGAGTTGTTCTCGTTTCTCCAGATGGATCAACTATCCAAAGAGCTTACTCTCTAGATGAACCATGCTCCAACAATGTAGCAGAGTACAATGCTCTACTTATCGGCCTTCAGCTAGCCAAGCAACTGGATGTTGAATATCTCGAAGTCTACGGTGACTCCAAGCTGGTTGTCAATCAAGTTAGAGAAACCTATGAAGTTCGCCATCAAGATCTGGTGCCTTATCATGAAGCAGCTATCAACATGGCTACATCATTCAAAGCTTTCTTCATTGACTACGTCCGTCGAGCTTGCAATATCGAAGCAGATGCCTTAGCCAACCTTGCAGCTGTCTTAGCCATCCCTGTTAAAAGACAGCATGTGGTGGTTGTCTCTAATCGGGAGCTATTTTACATTAAAAACAATCGTAATATTGAGTTCAGCAACCTTGTTGAAGTTAATGTTATCGACGAAGATTGGAGAATTCCTTTCATCGACTTCGTGGTTCATGACATACTCCCCGAAGATCCTAAGGAGGCTACGAGTATTCGACGACGATCTCTCCGATTCTACTACAATCAAACCACCAAGACTCTTTATCGGCGAACTTATGACGGTCTTCTCCTGTGCTGTCTTGCTGGTGATGAAGCAAAATAAGTGTTGCGTGAAGCTCACGACGGGTGTCTGTGGAGCACATCAACCCGGTCCTAAACTACAGGATCGCATCCGACGAATGGGTTATTATTGGCCCTCTATGGTATCAGATGCCATTAAATATGCAAGAAAATATCGTGCTTGTCAAATCCATGCGGATTTCATTCATCAACCGTCGAAATTTCTTCATCCGACTGCTGCTTCCTGGCCTTTCGAAGCTTAGGGCATGGACATCATAGGACCTATTAATCCTCCTTCTTCTAGAGGACATCGGTTCATATTTGCAATAACCGATTACTTCTCTAAGTGGGCTGAAGCTATACCTCTGGCTGAAGTCAAGACCAGCAGTGTCATTAACTTCGTCAAACACCATGTCATCTATAGATTTGGTGTACCTCGAAGAATCATCCACGACAACGGACCTCAATTCATCAGCCAGAAGTTTACCAGATTCTGCGATGATCACCGAATTGACAATGTCGCTTCTACAGCTTACAATCCTACTGCTAATGAATTAGCTGAAGCCTTCAACAAAACCATTATCAAGCTCCTCAAGAAGTTCGTATCCACTAACAAGCAGAACTGGAGAGAGAAACTTGGTGAATGTCTATGGGCCTACCGTACTACGGTCCGCAACCCTACAGGCTTTACACCTTTTTCTTTGGTGTATGGTTGTGAAGCAGTTCTTCCTCTGGAACTTCAAATTCCTTCTTTAAGGATTGCCATTGCTAATGAACTCACTACAGAGAACAACGATCTTCTTCGACTTCAAGAATTAGAGGCACTTGATGAGAAGCGGCTAATGGCTCAGCAGCACGTTGAGTTATACCAAGCTCGCATATCGAAAACTTTTAATTGCAAAGTTAAAGTCAGAGTCTTTCAACAAGGAGAACTTGTACTAACAGTCAGACGTCCTATGACTATGACTCACATGAGCAAGGGCAAATTCGACGCAAAGTGGGAAGGTCCCTATGTTGTAAGCAAAGTCTTCTCAAATAGAGCTTATCAACTCTCAGAGCTCGACGGTCGAGTTGCTATGATGCCTATCAATGGCAAATTCCTTAAAAAGTACTATGTATAAATGTAAATGCTTGTAAATCATCAGACAAGTTCAAGTTCATAAATAAATTCAAATTTTATTTCATCATGAATGATAGTACATGATATTAAGGGAGATCACTATCATCCTTCTCGACATTGGGATGCGGACCACTGCCGTCCTTCTCAAAGACACGGTCAGCAAAAGAGCCGAGAACCTCCTTGCTGGAACCTATGAGGAACTTGCAAGCAGCCATCTTTATGGCCTGTCACGACCCGCACCCTAATTAGGGGCACGAGAAACGGTTACGTCCAGCCTACGCCGCAGAATCGGCGGTAGAACGCTGTATATAGGGTCTGTAAATACCTACGTCTAAACAGATAAATGTACCTGTGCAGTATATACACTCCGAACGGAGGAATAGGGCAATACTGCCTCAATCACATAATCAAAACTAAGGTAGAAAGCATGGAAAGAGATATGATAGTAATAAACAAGAAACGAGTCCAGAAAGTATCCACAAGTCACAGCTAACACAAGTCCAAAGTCTCAGAAATAAATATAAGTACTACAACTGAAATATAAACTGCTGGCTCGCAGGCCAGGCAAACCTACTAACTAAGCTACTCCGGGTGGGCAAAGTCAAGAGGCTCTACTACTAAGCCCCTATCTAAATCAAGCTCCTCAGTCTCTACCCCGTAATAAGTCGGGCAATCATCCTCTAAGTCATCTGTAAAATTTGTCAACGGTATCCTGTCAAAAAAATGAGCAAGTACAAACACCAACAGCAGTTCCATGTGAATTGAGAAATACTATAAGAAACAGTAATAATGAAATACAAGACAAAGAGTAAAGGCGACTTGGGAACCATTCGAAAGTCGAGTTACAACCCTTAAACCAAACAAGGACCGGGGTTGTAACCCTTCTTCCGAACAGAACCTAGTCCCATAATCAAGTACAGTATAAAAGACAGGTAGAGCATATGAGAAATGAATCATAGCAGGGTGAAAGTACAGTAAGTAAAGCTGAAGCTGGAATATAAGACATGACAAAATAAAGTAAAAGTGGTTTGAATTATTAGAGTGATATGTGATCGGCTAAAAGGTAGTATGGCCGCGTTATCCACTTGGCTCGACAATCCGCGGGAAACTCAACGGAGAATCATGCCGCCCAACCTGGATAACCGGGAATGGTATCTGCGACACCCTACGTGGAGTGAGGGTGACGCTAGCAAATATAGTTACAATAGGGTTTGATCACATACCCCCAATAATTCCCCCATTTTCCCCGAATAGTATAAATGGATCTGGTCATGGCACGTCATGACGCGGGATTCCCCAAGAGGGGAGCTAATCCTCTTCTGGAATCGGCGTCAATACAAGTACAAGAATCAAGACCAATCAAGTACCAATATCCCAAGAGATCCAGGAATGACATCTCATGACCAGAATCCGTTAATACTAGTCCGTGAACTATCGTGTCGAGAATCAAGTAAGACACTACGACTGAATCGGATATAGTAGATATCAAGACAATGAAAACTATCAGTGAATGTACTCGCCTGTGGTCCTGAGCTGATAGAGTGAACAGATGCTCAGAGCGATCACAGACCTAAGATAAGATACTATAAGTCAAACAGGACTAAATGCTGAAAAAGGAAACTAATACAAGCCATGAATGCAAGTCTAAGTCAAAACTAGGTCAATCTAGGTCTAATTGAGTCATACTAGGTCTTACTGGTTCATACTAGGTCATACTAGGTCACTGGAAGTCATTCCAAGTCAAACTAGGTCAATCGGGATCAACGGTTGACTTACAGTTGACTTTGGTCAAAAAGTCAACTCTGGTCAACCCTGGTCAACTATGGTCAACTCTAGGTCAAGTCTAGGTCAAACAAGTCTAATGTTGACCAACTGTTGACTTTCAGTCAACTGGTCAAGTCTGGGTTGGTTTCGGTCAAATCGGGTCGCTTTAAGGCTAAGTTTGACCTTCGGTTGACTTTTGTTGACTTTTGGTCAAAACGGTCAACCGACGTCAAAACTAGTCTTAGAGTACCATATTTGATAATTACCAACCACGGGGATCAAGTTCTAACACTATCTTAGGCTTCTAACACAATATCCCACTTCTAGGCAAAAACTAGCATTTACCATTTTTTCCTATTTCTACGTCATGAATCTACCCTTCTATCTACTACACTCACCCACACTCATACACAACACTCACACACAACACCTCACCCTCACATAGACCTCTCTACAAGTCTCCTAATAGGTTTCCTATTAGTTTGCACATAGGCTAACTATAGACACTCACTAATAGGTTCTCACACACACACACACAACTCACAAATACTCCTCACAACTACACACACACACAACTAACTAATATGGACTGTTTTTGGACAGCCCCTAGCCCTCTCTCAACATCACACAACACCCACCATAATCTATATATATTCTCACACAATTAAACCACATATATACCAATATATATATAACAACATATATATATATATCAACATATCTAATACTAGTTGTCTACCCAAATAGAATTGAACTCTCAACCAACCCTCAAACAAAACTCCCACAAAATCTGAACCAAACCTGGGATTAAGTTTTCCCCCCTCAAAAACACCACACAACACCATATATTTCATATAAATATACCCCCTATACAACCATATATATATATATATATATATATATCAATATATATATATATATATATATATAGATGCATAAAACTAATAGTTCAACACCATTAACTCCCAAAACTTAACCAACTCCAACCATATCAAATCTGGCCGAAAATGGACAGCCCCATATATGTCCCACAACCATCACAACATCACATAAATTAATCACCATTTATATATATATATATATATATATATATATATATATATATATATATATATATATACATATATATATATATATATATATATATAGAATGATATATATAACTATATATACACCAAAACACATAGAAATAATATGATACATTAAGATACTCTCATGGATCATCTCTACAACATTAAAATCTGAGATTAAATGGAAAAACACACAATAGCAATATTTTAACATCATTCATGGATCAAAAAGGGGGCTTTTTCCTAATAGGACACAAGCCTACAAGTGGACACTCCTAAAAATGTCTAAAGGACACAAAATGGTTTCTAATGGTGGAATCACCCTAAGAATCATCATGGGGGGGGTTCCTACATGATCTACATGAGAAAAGAATAGGTTTTGGGGAAGGAATCACCTTGGTTTGAGAGCTAAAATCAATGGAGCTTTCAAAAGCAAATGGAGCCTTTGGAGAAGAAGAAGAAAATGTGGATTAGAATGAAATGATAAAGTGATTTCTCTCTCCACCCTATCTACATGATGTGGCCTACCATACATGGTATTCCTCCTATTTTGTCCTATATGAATAATTACAAGTTAGCCCTCCAATTTATTAAATGGTCCAAAAATGGGAAATGGTTAAACCGGGGGTAGTTTAGTCAAACCGAAACCACTAATCTCTAACTAATAATTAACTAAATAATGGTCTAGTCTCTAACCAAAATATCTAACATGTGGGCCATGGTTAGCTAGTGTGTGGGCCCGCTAAGGTCAAAATACCCCGGGTCTCCGAAACAAGTCAAAACAAGTCGAAACGAATTGAAATTCGAACCCGATTCAAATAACCCCAAAATAATACAAATAATAAATAAATAATTTCAAAATAATTTTTAAAGTGGAAAATTACCAAAATACCCCTGTTTGTGAAAACTGGGGGTGACAAATCTATCCACCTTAAAAAAAATTTCGTCCTCGAAATTAAAACAAAGCAATCACCGAAAAACACATGCAGAAAACAATCCCTCTCGAATACCTCAATTTTTTTTTTTTTTTTTTTTGCAAAAATTAAAATCTCTTAAGACACAACAACACTTGCAAATAAAAACTGTTACGTGTCCGACACGGACATGAAACCATCACAAAATCTTACCTATCAAAAGCCAAATCAACAATCACTAATGCAAAATATCAAAATAAATCAAAGAGATCCAATGACCAAAATACCCTTGGGCCAGAAATGATACTGAAAATATCCTAATCACATGGTTAGGCTCTAGGTCAAACAGTCTCTAAGGTTTCACTAGTAAAACATCAAATCACAAATCATGGCTTAAAAATTTAAAATGATTAAAATCTCCGAAATCAAAGCATGAATTAAATCACAATAATTAAATGATTAAAATTATAGCATTTTAAAATTATACTCAAATAGAAACTAGGTGCTACAAGCCTATCCACCTTAAAAATTTCATCCTCAAAATTTAAAACAAGTAACTACAGAAAATTTCATGCAATTCGATAATCGTATGCGTCTGTCCAAAATTATGATACTTAGAATCTCTGTCATGCCAGTGAGCAAGGCTACGATAATCACAGAGTCCTCGACAATGGTACATACCTCTAGAATCATGGTATTTAAAATTTTCGTATTGCCGCATGCTTGGCAGCGAAAACCTTAAATTCCCACACCCGAGAAATACGACCATAATCCGACTATATGTCCTCACTATGCCTGCTAGCATGACCCTAGAGGATTCTAAAATCTCATAATCGAGACGACCTAGCCCATACGACTTATCTCAAAAAACCACATCACAAGAGCAATTTTTCATCAAACAGACAAGGAACAGATGGAATCGAATTTCAAACAGTAAATAAGGAAGCAAATGCGGAAAGGAGATCGAAAGATCGGAACCTGCACTCTGCTCTGCTCTGCTACTACCTGAGAGGGCTCAACTGCCATGACGAACGCACGTCCCTGCTGGCCTCCTCTATCCTGCCGCACTCTATTCTGGCCCGCCTGTCTGGCTGTACGGGCAGTACAGTCCCTCATCTGGTGATCCGGAGCTCCACAGAACAGACAAACTCCCAGCTTCATCCTACAAACATCCCGGGTGTGCCCTATCTTCTTGCAGAAAGCACACTGGACGACCTGCCTCTTGTCCTGACCCTGCTGCTGGTCGTCACGTGCTAGTGCCTGACGTACTCTGTCCGCACGGGCTCCCCTCTGGTGCTGCTGAAAACACTGCTGCTGCGTCTGAAGTGGAGGACCTCTCTGCTGAACTACTGGTCCTCTGGCCGGCTGTGCTCTGTCCTGAACTCCTCGGACTCCCCGGGAACGGCAGTCCTTCAGCTGGTGATCGGACGCCCCACAGTATAAACAGGCGCCCGATCTCTTCCTGCACACCTCTACAGTGTGCCCTGGCCTCCCGCAAAAGCGGCACTGTGCTGCTGGCCTCTGTCTCTGACACTGATACTGAACTGGGGTATCCTGAACTGTACCCGGTACAACCCTCTCTACTGCTGCCATGGCTAACTGGTGCGAGTTCTCCATGGTCTGTCTCAGCACCTCTGTCTGGCACTGCTGCGTCTGCAACATCTGCTGCAGGAGGGCCATCATCCCCTGGGTGTCTGTCGGTAGCTGGGGCGGCGGTGGAAAAATGTCTGGGATGACCATAGACGGTCCCGCTGCTGAAGGTGGAAGACCTCCAGGGATCGTCGCTGCTGGTACTGCTGCTGCTGCTCCCGCCGGAAGGGCAGGAACTGATGGGGCTGCTCCCCCAGCTGGAGGTGGAAGACCTCCGGGAACTGCCACCTCTACTCTTGCCTGAAGGGCAGGAATCGATACTGCTGTACTCTCTACTGTCGGTCCCGTAGCCGGAGGTGGAAGACCTCCCTGATCTGACCTCTCTAGAACTGCGCTAGAACCCGCTGCTGGAGAACGAGTGACTGTCATCCTGAAGACGAATTGAACCCAAGAGATCAATATGGCACATGATAGGACATTATCAAAGGAGGACAATTGAATTCAAATACAAGAAGAGTTGTCATGGTAATCAAAAGATCAGAATTTTTCCTAAAATGTGATTGAGTAACTCCTATCATACCCTAGTCCTATATCCTAATCGCAGGCTCGTAATTAGCACTCTAAGTCGAGCACCATTACGAGATCGCACTAGTTGCGACACTGACCTGCATGGGCCACCACAAAAACGTGTCACGACCCGTACCCTGATTAGGGGCACGAGAAGCGGTTACGTCCAGCCTACGCCGCAGAATCGGCGGTAGAACGCTGTATATAGGGTCTGTAAATACCTACGTCTAAACAGATAAATGTACCTGTGCAGTATATACACTCCGAACGGAGGAATAGGGCAATACTGCCTCAATCACATAATCAAAACTAAGGTAGAAAGCATGGAAAGAGATATGATAGTAATAAACAAGAAACGAGTCCAGAAAGTATCCACAAGTCACAGCTAACACAAGTCCAAAGTCTCAGAAATAAATATAAGTACTACAACTGAAATATAAACTGCTGGCTCGCAGGCCAGGCAAACCTACTAACTAAGCTACTCCGGGTGGGCGAAGTCAAGAGGCTCTACTACTAAGCCCCTATCTAAATCAAGCTCCTCAGTCTCTACCCCGTAATAAGTCGGGCAATCATCCTCTAAGTCATCTGTAAAATTTGTCAACGGTATCCTGTCAGAAAAATGAGCAAGTACAAACACCAACAGCAGTTCCATGTGAATTGAGAAATACTATAAGAAACAGTAATAATGAAATACAAGACAAAGAGTAAAGGCGACTTGGAAACCATTCGAAAGCCGAGTTACAACCCTTAAACCAAACAAGGACCGGGGTTGTAACCCTTCTTCCGAACAGAACCTAGTCCTATAATCAAGTACAGTATAAAAGACAGGTAGAGCATATGAGAAATGAATCATAGCAGGGTGAAAGTACAGTAAGTAAAGCTGAAGCTGGAATATAAGACATGACAAAATAAAGTAAAAGTGGTTTGAATTATTAGAGTGATATGTGATCGGCTAAAAGGTAGTATGGCCGCGTTATCCACTTGGCTCGGCAATCCACGGAAAACTCAACGGAGAATCATGCCGCCCAACCTGGATAACCGGGAATGGTATCTGCGACACCCTACGTGGAGTGAGGGTGACGCTAGCAAATATAGTTACAATAGGGTTTGATCACATACCCCCAATAATTCCCCCATTTTCCCCGAATAGTATAAATGGATCTGGTCATGGCACGTCATGACGCAGGATTCCCCAAGAGGGGAGCTAATCCTCTTCTGGAATCGGCGTCAATACAAGTACAAGAATCAAGACCAATCAAGTACTAATATCCCAAGAGATCCAGGAATGACATCTCATGACCAGAATCCGTTAATACTAGTCCGTGAACTATCGTGTCGAGAATCAAGTAAGACACTACGACTGAATCGGATATAGTAGATATCAAGACAATGAAAACTATCAGTGAATGTACTCGCCTGTGGTCCTGAGCTGATAGAGTGAACAGATGCTCAGAGCGATCACAGACCTAAGATAAGATACTATAAGTCAAACAGGACTAAATGCTGAAAAAGGAAACTAATACAAGCCATGAATGCAAGTCTAAGTCAAAACTAGGTCAATCTAGGTCTAATTGAGTCATACTAGGTCTTACTGGTTCATACTAGGTCATACTAGGTCACTGGAAGTCATTCCAAGTCAAACTAGGTCAATCGGGATCAACGGTTGACTTACAGTTGACTTTGGTCAAAAAGTCAACTCTGGTCAACCCTGGTCAACTATGGTCAACTCTAGGTCAAGTCTAGGTCAAACAAGTCTAATGTTGACCAACTGTTGACTTTCAGTCAACTGGTCAAGTCTGGGTTGGTTTCGGTCAAATCGGGTCGCTTTAAGGCTAAGTTTGACCTTCGGTTGACTTTTGTTGACTTTTGGTCAAAACGGTCAACCGACGTCAAAACTAGTCTTAGAGTACCATATTTGATCATTACCAACCACGGGGATCAAGTTCTAACACTATCTTAGGCTTCTAACACAATATCCCACTTCTAGGCAAAAACTAGCATTTACCCTTTTTTTCTATTTCTACGTCATGAATCTACCCTTCTATCTACTACACTCACCCACACTCATACACAACACTCACACACAACACCTCACCCTCACATAGACCTCTCTACAAGTCTCCTAATAGGTTTCCTATTAGTTTGCACATAGGCTAACTATAGACACTCACTAATAGGTTCTCACACACACACACAACTCACAAATACTCCTCACAACTACACACACACACAACTAACTAATATGGACTGTTTTTGGACAGCCCCTAGCCCTCTCTCAACATCACACAACACCCACCATAATCTATATATATTCTCACACAATTAAACCACATATATATACCAATATATATATAACAACATATATATATATCAACATATCTAATACTAGTTGTCTACCCAAATAGAATTGAACTCTCAACCAACCCTCAAACAAAACTCCCACAAAATCTGAACCAAACCTGGGATTAAGTTTTCCCCCCTCAAAAACACCACACAACACCATATATTTCATATAAATATACCCCCTATACAACCATATATATATATATATCAATATATATATATATAGATGCATAAAACTAATAGTTCAACACCATTAACTCCCAAAACTTAACCAACTCCAACCATATCAAATCTGGCCGAAAATGGACAGCCCCATATATGTCCCACAACCATCACAACATCACATAAATTAATCACCATTTATATATATATATATATTTTATATATATATATATATATATATATATATATATATATATATATATATATATATATATATATATATATATATATATATATATATATATATATAGAATGATATATATATAACTATATATACACCAAAACACATAGAAATAATATGATACATTAAGATACTCTCATGGATCATCTCTACAACATTAAAATCTGAGATTAAATGGAAAAACACACAATAGCAATATTTTAACATCATTCATGGATCAAAAAGGGGGCTTTTTCCTAATAGGACACAAGCCTACAAGTGGACACTCCTAAAAATGTCTAAAGGACACAAAATGGTTTCTAATGGTGGAATCACCCTAAGAATCATCATGGGGGGTTCCTACATGATCTACATGAGAAAAGAATAGGTTTTGGGGAAGGAATCACCTTGGTTTGAGAGCTAAAATCAATGGAGCTTTCAAAAGCAAATGGAGCCTTTGGAGAAGAAGAAGAAAATGTGGATTAGAATGAAATGATAAAGTGATTTCTCTCTCCACCCTATCTACATGATGTGGCCGACCATACATGGTATTCCTCCTATTTTGTCCTATATGAATAATTACAAGTTTGCCCTCCAATTTATTAAATGGTCCAAAAATGGGAAATGGTTAAACCGGGGGTAGTTTAGTCAAACCGAAACCACTAATCTCTAACTAATAATTAACTAAAATAATGGTCTTGTCTCTAACCAAAATATCTAACATGTGGGCCATGGTTAGCTAGTGTGTGGGCCCGCTAAGGTCAAAATACCCCGGGTCTCCGAAACAAGTCAAAACAAGTCGAAACGAATTGAAATTCGAACCCGATTCAAACAACCCCAAAATAATACAAATAATAAATAAATAATTTCAAAATAATTTTTAAAGTGGAAAATTACCAAAATACTCCTGTTTGTGAAAACTGGGGGTGACATGGCCTCTTCTTCTTCAGTCTTTCCTGGTTCAAGCAGGAAGTCCAGAATATCTCGCGGTAGTTTGGGTGCAGACGAACCTTCGCCTGCCTCTGCCTGCTTTGGCTGAACTAGTTCGGCCGGACGTTCTTCAACGCCCTCTTCAACCTTTGGAGCGAGTTCAGCCTTCTTAGATGCATCTCCAGACGACATTTTTATGTTGGAAAGGTGGAAGTGTTCCTTTCTGTCAGATTTCTGTTCTATTTATAGGCAGAGATTCTCCAAATAACGAAGCGACACATTCATCTGACGGTTTATCCGTTTATTAACATTTATCATCCGATGGTTCATCCGTTTATCATCATTATCTGATGGTTCGCCCGTTCATTATCATTTATCATCCGACGGTTCATCCGTTCATTCGATTCATCTGACGGTTCATCCGTTCATCATTCATCAGACGGTTCATCCGTTCATTTATTATCACCCGACGGTTCATTCGTTCACATTCATCAGACGGTTCGCCCGTTCATTCACCATCTACCTGACGGTTCGTCCGTTCATTCATTATCACTTGACGGTTCATCCGTTCACCATCATTCGACGGTTTATCCGTTCATTATGACGATTCATTTTCGTTCATTTTTATCCATATCAGTAACTGATCATCCTTGATTAAGTTATCTATTGAAATAATCATATTCGACAAATTATATTCTGCCACGTCCATATGACCTCTGAGCAGATATAATGAATATAATTATTTTCTACAAAATCATCAAGAAATATATCATGTCCTGTACCTCTGAATATATTTTCTATCGCTATTATTTGTATCTGAATAAGATACGCAAGAAATAATAGAGCCACAACAAAAAAATATCTTTTTATTGATCAAAATTTGAGACATTACATGCATAGTATAAAGAAAGACAAAATGATACAAAATGATCTTTCTACTAAGACGGAGGCTTTATCAGATTAGCAATTTACTGCTTCAGAATCTGCAGCCGTTCTTCACGTGATGCCATCACTTTCCTCCTGGCCTCTTCCATTCCCGATTCTTCATTAAAAACGGGCATGGAAAGCATTCGACGAGTGATTTCCGCATCATGTGCTGCTACATACTCGTTTCTTTCCTGAGTAAGAGTATCAATTTGTTGGACTGCTGTCTGGTGCTCTGTAACTTCATTTTCTAGTTCCTCTTCAAGACGAGCAATCTCCGCTCTCAGATCAGTAATTCTTTTTTCTCTCCTCTCAGCAGTTAAGATCACCGATTCTAAATTGGAATTATATTCAGCAGCTTTTGTAGTATAAGCATCCAAGAAATTTTGGAGGTTCACCCTTTCAATTGCAGCTGCCTGAGCCATTTGTTCGAACTCTGCCTGCACCAAAGGTTCCACTTCCCCTTTGTTGAGATCTTTATAGTTCTTCATAGAGATTTCCAGCTCATTCAGTATATGGTCAAGGAAAGTGGCCTGAGCCTCGTCACCTTGTTCCCGAATGGCATTCACCAAAAAAGATGTTGGGCCTCTAACCATGTAAAAGTCAGCATCTTATTTGTCCATCATTCTGTTGATCAATGGTCCCAACGACTCGAAGAAGCATTTGGTGAATGATTGGATGACAAGCTGATTAGTCGCCACAGCACCAGGAGTTGTAGCAACTCCTGTTGATAATGAAGCAGCAGGACGCTCAATCTCTCGTGTCTGAGCAGCATGCTCTCTGAATAAGGGAACCAAAGTGGAGCTGGTTGCTCCTCTTGGTTGATCCTCTACAAAATTAAATACTGTCACTTTGTCTGTCATTGGCTATTATCAAAGAGAATCAAAAGTGAAAGCAGTCTTACCATGGGTGGATTCAGCAACAGGTCTATCATTTGCAGGCACAGACTTTAGTTGAGCAGAAGTGGCTTCAGACGCTACGGCCTGGCTATTTCCTGCTTCAGAGTCACAAGACAAATGGCGGCTGCTACTGACAATTGTCGTTGCCAGTACTATATCCATACATGTTGGAGGAGCAGAAGAAGATTCGGGCTCTGTATGAATAAAAGTAACGATGTTAGCTATCAAATTACTTATTAAAAGAAGATCACTAATTTCATTTCAATACCTTCGGGAGCAGCAATTGGAGTTTTCTCCACATCTACCTCTTCATCAGCAATCTTATCAGGAGATCTCGGCACCTCAGCCTCCTTTTCAGGAGTCAGAGTGTTTCGAGGGGATGTCTGGATCTCAACATTCTCCTCCTGATTTTGTGTCTCATCAGCAGCTTCTGATGAAGTACTCTCCTCGTTCTCGCTGTCTTCGGGAACTTCTTCATTAACAGCGTCAGCGGTATGATCAGCTTCTTCCCGATAACCGAAGTCACAGCCATATAAAGCTTCGATCATCAAACGATCTTCTTCAGCAAAGGTTGCTCCAGGTGTAAGAGGAAGTTGAGTAGTCTCCGCAGCAGGTAAAGGAGATCGTACAGCATTATGCTCTTCCTCTACAATGTTATCTCTGGGCTCTTCAGCCTCATTTCTTTGGTCCAGCTCTTCCCTTTGCTCAATATCCTCTCTCTGTTCCGGACTAGGAGTCTTATGTCCAGTCTCAAAAATAGGAGTGGGAGAGGGCATGGTGAGCCCCGCTGCTGCGTCTATCATGATTGAAGACGAAACTTTTCTTCTACGGACCAATCTTTTCCTTCTATGCAGAGGTCTCTCAGGACTCTCTGCGTCTATTGTCTCGACTTGTTTCTGAACGGAAGTCGGTGTAGCGGCTTCATCTCGAGTGGACTCAGCCAATTGTCTGGATTACGATCTGGTGGTAACCTTCTCTGAAGAATGTTCCAATGTCAATTTCTTCTTCATAGCAGGAGAAGAAGGCTCTTCTCTCCTTCTTTTCTTCTCCTTAATTGGAGACTTAATAACCTTCAGAGAAATTCTTAAAGGCTGGTTAACTTCCTCAGGGAAATTGACTTCCCTGGAAGCTTCTAAGGGATCGTCCATTGGCTTATATTCTTCATCGTTATTTGGAGCCAATGTATCAGTTGCTTTTCTCTTCAGACGATTTGCTGTTGTAAAACTATCAACAAGGCTATAGTTTTCAGCAAATGTATTTGCAGCTGTATAAAACCGAGAATAAGTATACAGCATTCTTGGAACAGCATCAGTTCTATTGGGCATCGAGAACACAGTCTTTGTGTCTCGAGCATTATAGTAAGCCCAGGCCCGGGCACCATCAATCAAATAACCTTTTCCTTGTAGGCACGTGATGGCGTTATCTACATGAAACTGGTCATACCCAAATTGACGAGCGAAGCGGCTCGGCAGATAAGGTTCAAGAAAGCATTCTTCTTCAAATCTATATACTAGATGGGATGGCCTGATTGTCTTCAGCCATTCAAAAGATACCCGACCTATGGGTTGCCTCCCTAGGTCGATCAGATTCGCTGCCATGTGTTCATAACCAGTTGGAGGGGGAGTGCAAAGAAAATTCCATCCCTTGCCGAGGTTTAGAGTTCTTCTTGTTTGCAAAAACAAAATTGTAGAACTTTATTGATACAAACTTTATAAAGATTATAAGAATTCTGGGAAAGGTACAACTGTAGGAATCCAATCTAGAAGACGATTGTTTTATCCCTTGGACGATGTGAACTGTGAAGACGATAGCCTCTGAAGTTGACTTGAAGGCAAAAGCCTCGGAAGAATGCAGCAGCACTTGGACAAGAACTCTTGAACTCTCTGAACTTTAATGTCTGATCTCTGATTTATGATCTCTGATCTCCTTGAATGGAGACTTGAAACTCTATTTATAGAGTTCTGGAAATAACTAATTTTTAGTTATTCTGTACTGCGTATGATGGATTGCGCATGGATTGGATTACGCAACAGTGGACTGCGCAGGCAGTTGTTGGATCATGGGCCAACTGTCTTGGACACATGGCATCTTTTGACTGAAATGCGCATGATTGTGCATAAACAGTTGCCATGTAGTGAGCAATTGATGGCATGAGTGCCACGTGTACTTTATCAGTTATTATGATGGAGTGCGCAACCTGAATAGCGCAAGCATTGGATTGCGCAGGAATGGACTGCGCACAGAGTAGTAGACCGATTGCGCTGCCAGCTGTCCAGCCGTTCTCGAGCGCTGTGCGGCGTAATAAATAAACAGTCTCCTCGTTCTTCGTGCTGTCAGCTGTCAGAAAGATTTGATTTTGTCAGATAATGATGACACTGCCACGTCAGCCTGCGCAGTTGAAAGTGTGCGCAGTCGAGTGTGCACAATCTGATTGATGCGTAATCTGATGTCTACGCAGTTTATTTGAAAGTTATTTTTCTTGATTTTCTGACTTTGTTGATAGGTGCAACTTGATTTTTTAGGACCTACAGCGGGACGATTCAAGTCGTCAGCGACATCTATCCTAATACAAAATGGACAGTTACTGTAGGGAACGCTCAACCCTGTGTCACGCCCCGACCCAGAATCACCCGAATCATCTTCCTCGCAGGAGGCGTGATGCCGCACGAGCCTGGAGTTGTACTCGTGCAAGGCAAGATGACAAGTTCTCAAATGGTTATCTTTTGATTCGATTATAACAACGAAAGGAAAACAGAGTATACGAAACAATTCTCTTTATTGATATCCAAAATTGAGATTACAATGGCTTTCGATAGCCTAACAATATATGCCAGATTGGCTACAACACTCAGGTTCTCTCTTGCCCACAAAGGATTTTACCGTTCCATACATCATGCCTTCTATATCTCGGCCGTATCAATCCAGCTGCGTAGTCCGAGCGTCAATGCGATCGCACGCTTCAATGCGCTTCGGTATTCCAAGCCTTAATGCGTTCAAGCAATGCTTCGTCACGAGCAATCCATTCCCTGCACCCTGTATGAAGCTGGTAGGGGATCAGTATGTTCGTCCTCGCATGTACTGAATCAAAGATCTTCTTTCCAAACCAACATCTTTAATATTTACGTTGAATCATGCAACTTAGCTTATGATCTTGCTATGTTCTCCTTAGGGTCAATTTCATGGCATCTTCGAAAGCGTAAAGCATGTTATCATAGCAGCATGTTATCGAATTGAATAGGCAAGCAAACAAGCAATCTCGTGTTTGATTCGTGGCACGACTTACCAAGTCGACGCACTCGCCCTTGCACCGACGCAAGGTGAATACGCTGCATTCCATCCCTGTCATGTTATATGTATATCTCTAAGCAGGATCTCTATGCGGGACGCATACGCGCCTACACTTTCAACCCATCGTTCCTTAACTATATGAAGGTCGTGGGCATATCCGCGCTGGAATGGACTAAATGATTTTCTCTTTTATCTTTCCTTACTTTCTTTTCTCTCCTTCTTTTCTCTCTTTTGTTTGGGTAGCCCGGCGTTTTACGGGTTGGGTTGCTATCCCAACAACCGAAACTTACCGCGTGCCTACCATCATTTGCGGCTTCTCACATTTACGACCGAGTGCTAATCGGACTTCGCAGATGTGCGCCTATCAAAGATTATCATCCCTCCTAGGCCGAACGGTCCCGGTGCCCCGGTGCGCCCGTTCGGAGGGAACGTTCCGTGCACGGAAGATATCATCGCAATTATCTCAGGTCCATTCCATTCGACCATGCAACGCTGTCACTCCCAGATTCCGGTATACGTATTTTTAGCACGTATACTGCTTATTTGTAATTACATATATTTATACGATATTTATTTTGTTGTATTTCTTCATGTATATCCCAAATTATTTGACCAAATAATATTTCATAATTTATTTTCTGTGATTTTAGTTTACAGTTTTGGCTCTAATTGGGTGACATGCTCTCGGTTCACTTGAACCCGTTGGGTCATCATGAACCAACTTGGTTTAGATTTTATATAAAACTCATCTCCTTCTCTCTCCTCTCATTATTCCTCTCATTTATTTCCTCCACCAACCAAGGCAAGTGCCAACTTGCTCAAGAGATGGATTTATATTTTGTTAATGATTTCTTACAAAATTATTTGTCGAAATATGTTCTTCTCCTCAATCTATACTAGTTTAGAACTTGAAAATTTCCATTTTGAAGCTTTGATTTTTGTAGATCTAAGTTTTCTCCATTTTCGGATTTACATGGTTTTGATCTATTTTTGTTAGGATTTTGTGGGTTTTGATGCTTCCATGTGGAAGAGAATTCAATTTTACTCAAGTTAGAACTTTGAAAATCTAGATTTGGTTTTGATTTGGTCAAGTTAAGGAAATTGGAAGTTTTTGGTGTTCTTGAGGAGGCTCTCGGCCTGGAAGAGAAGACCCTTCAGCCTGCGCTCTTTAGCGCAAGTTGAACTGCGCAGCTCGCCTTTTGACGAATTGCGCAACCCTTCGGCCAGCGCATTGCGCTGAGCTGAACTGCGCTGGCGCTCCTTAGCTCCAGCGCCATCCGATCCTGCGCAGTCTAATCCCTGCGCAATCTAACCCTGCGCGATCTGATCCTGCGCAGTCTAACCGCTGCGCAGTCTGATCCATGCGCAACCCGACTCTGGCGCAATCCATCTTCTGTGCCATCTAACCGCTGCGCAGTCTAATGCCTGCGCAACCTAACTCTGCGCGTTTGACCCCTGCGCAGTCTAACCCTGCGCGTTTTGACTTCTGCGCATTTGACCATGCGCATTCTGACCTGGGATCTTATATATTATATTTTCTTGTATATATATAGGTAAATGTTTGTGTATGCTATATATCCTTACGCCTTTTGTCCCGAGCATGATATGAGCACTGATGTGACCCCGGAGAACAAAGTGTTCCTTCCTGATACATGTACCTGAATGTTCCAGTTCTTGTTCACGCTCAACAAATGACTCGTAACTCCACGTGGCGTATTTGCATTGATACATTACACTAAGGAGGGTAGAACATGTTGACATACTAATTGACATGGATCCTCTTTGGGGTACTCGTACCAAAGTACGACTTTAGGAGGATAATCATGCAGGCCACAGCATGTGAGTCCAAGATTTCACCTAGGGTTAAACTAGGCAACTAAATATACTAGATGCATGGGGAGGGCAGAATCCCGAGATCGTGCTACACCAGCCGCCTTGAGATATTGTCTTGACGCGCCGGCTGGTCTCCACGGATGCTGTGTCATCTGCAACGAGTGGATGACTGTATCCGATTAATTCCTGCTATATATTATATGTTTTGGCAAGGTGGCCTTGCGAGGGACCTGTGCTCAATCATACCTGTCTACGCGAACCCCTGCGTTGGCTAGCCTTGCTGGAAAGATACGATCTGAGGATTTCTTAATAACATGATGCGAGGATAACCTCGTCCCACTAGAAACTCGTAGACTTGATTGGTCGTGAAAATGACTTGCTTGTATTTTTCTTTTACTTTCCGCGAGTAACTGAGGAAAGCAGACTGTTATGGTGCGTGATCCAACCCATGTTCTTGTTTGATTGTTGGGTTGGTTATCGTACTATGACAGATTGCGGACCGAAGTTATGAACGGAAGCCTTAATTTGATTATGATGTGCTACTCCTGTGAATGACTAAGGAACATGGCCCACCGCGGTACGTGATCCAACCCATGTTCTTGTTTGATTGTTGGGTTGGTTATCGTGCTGCGATGGTCTGTCGACCGACGTCACGACCAGGAGATCTTCTTACTTATATCTGTAAACTTATGTGAAGGTCATAGAGTGCGACGCGTCCCGGCTCCATGTGGCACCTTTTGTCCTTGTTTGGTTGTAAGGGTGCCAGATGGGTCCGACGATGTAGCGCTACCCTATAGCCGCAGCATAAGCTTTATCCTTATCATTATAACTGGGTTTTATCTTAACTCTTGTGCCCCTTTGGCGGTACTTGCTATTCGGGGCTGACCCCGCTGGTTTTGTTTGGCCAGATCTCGTAGCAGAGCCAGGGGACGCGATCCTTCTTCCTGACATCCATGGTGCATACTAGGGGCATGGCTGGTCGGGGACTCGAGTGGGTTTCTTCTCCACCACTCCTGCTTATACTTTTGCGGCGTTTAGCCACCGGCACCTGTTAGCCGGATTACTCGATATTTTGTGTCAGTACATAATTGTAATTAAACAGACTGCAGCTGTATATAGTTTTGTACTCCTGACTCTCTGAGATAGCTAAATTATAAAGCTAGTCTCTCATGATCATTTTGATGAAGCGTCGGGGACGCCTTACTGCTTTATCTTTAATGTTCATTTATTTGCTGATGTGATTTGATTGATTGAGACATTGAACTCTGTGGGACCATAGGAGACTCGATTGTAGCATGTACCCCCTAGTCTCTCGACAGCCACGATCGTCGTATGACGTTACGTACCTCATATGGAGTAGCTGGCCTAGTCCGTCTCCGTATTTCGGTACTGGGGCGTGACAAGGTTTTAGTGGTGGCCCATGCAGGTCTGTTTTTCAGACTTGTGGGGTATTGCGATTTATTAGGAGTCTCAATCAAAACTTGTTCCCCTTGAAATTCTTTTTCGAATTCTCTGTCCTTGCCTTGATCTCTAACCTGACTTACATCCTCGAAATCTTCCTCGTCCGGACTTGATAATCTTATATTCTTCTCTATAGGGGTGCTTCATTTTCAGTAGCGGGTGAGGCCCATGAGGAAGAGCAGCAAGAGCATGGCTCGACTGGGCAGCAACAGGGGAGAGAACCTTCTCCAGTGCAGGCACGAACAGAAATGGAACCAGAGGCAGTGCAGCCGCAGGTTATTGAAACTCCTGCAGCACCAGTAGCGACGACAGTACGAGATGCCGTAGCACTCCTGGAGATCATCCGGGGGTTTCTTGTCACTAACCAACAGCAACAGACTCGGCAGCAGGAGCAGAACGTGCTGCTGAACCAAGGGATTCAGTTAGCTCTTGAGAGGAGTGCCGGGGTTGACTCGGGAGCCTCAGGAAGGTTCCGTCGCTTGAACCCGAGGTATTTTGATGGCACGGAGGATGCCATCACTGCGGATGCATGGATTCAAGACATCGAAGCCATTCTTGTGGCAGCCAAGGTTCCAGACGATGAGAAGGTTGATCAGGTCAAACTGGTACTTCAGGATCTTGCCCGCGACTGGTGGGCATCAGAAGAAGTTGGTACAAGACGCCCTGTTCGTTGGACCACCTTCAGTGACAGATTCAAGGCCAAGTATTTTGGCGTAGTAGCTCGATATGAGCTCCAGCAGAAGTTCATCAATCTCAAGCAAGCAGGCAAGACCGTAGATGGGTATGCAGCAGAGTTCTGCAGATTGTGCCGTTTTGCACCATCAATGGTGGCGACGGAGCCAGAGAAAGCTATGAGATTCCAGCAGGGACTTCATTTGGAATTATTGTAGCTTGTGGAAGGGCACGACTACCAGACGTTTGACGCTGTCTTGACAGCAGCTCGGAGGCACGAGCTCACCCAGCAGAGGTTGGCATCGAGGACAGGAGGTCAGAAGAGATCTCATTCCCAGGTTGGAGGAGGAGCCATGCAGCGAACATCGGCACCAGCACCCGGTGTTCGTATTCATGATACAGGAGCTCCGCAGAGGACGGCCGCGTCAACTATCACAGCGCCAGTTCGACAGCAGCAGCCGAGGAATCAGCAGCAGCGTCAGAGGGCGCCCTAGGGTTGTACCTTCTGTGGTAAGGGAGGACACACTAGGGATGTGTGTCGGTCAGCGAATGGCTTGTGCTTGAGGTGTGGTAGTCCAGACCACCGCATTTCGACTTGTCCTATGATGCAGAGGCCAGGAGGGCCAGTTCAGCAGTTTCCAGCGTTGCCAGCTCCAGGGGCAACCCCGAGTGGAGGGCCAGCATTAGCAGTAAGGCCCCTAGCCCAGCGTCTACCAACGCAGGCTCAGATGTTTCGCCAAGCGCAGGAAGCCGAAGGCCCTCAGAGGCAGCAACAACATGGTCGAGGAAGGCCGCAACAAGGGGCTCCGCGGGGCCAGACTCTCACATTAACCTTGGGAGAGGCTCTAGCGTCTAGTGACATGGTGGCAGGTAAAATTCTCGTCACCTCATTTCCTGCTGTAGCATTATTTGATTCAGGCGCTACTCATTCATTCATCTCTGCACAATATGCTACACGGATTGGATTAGAGTTTGAGGCATTGCCGGAGAGGATGGATATACTCACCGGTAATGGGCTCGTAGAAGTTAGCAGAGTACGCTTTTCATGTCCGGTCGAGGTGTGTGGGCATTTACTGCCCGCATCATTGATTGAATTCCCTATGGAGAATTTTGATGTTGTTCTTGGCATGGACTGGTTGAGAGACAGTCATGCGACAATTGATTGTAGAGGAGGTAGGGTCATATTCAGCGTTCCTGGGATGGAACAGTTCATCTTTACTCGAACCTTGAAGAATCAGGCCGGAGGCGTCATCGCAGCAGCAGTGTCAGAGCCAGGACAGATTCCGAGAGTGGTCGAAGATTTTCTTGATGTATTCCCTGATGAGCTTCCAGGGATGCCCCCAGTCAGAGAGGTAGAATTTAGCATTGAGTTGAACCCTGGAACGAGGCCTATTGCAGACAGAGTTTACAGAATATCGCCGTCAGAACAGGATAAGTTGTATCAACATGAAGAAGAGTTGAAGTCTAAGGGATTCATCCGAGACAGTAAATCGCCCTGGGCCGCGCCAGTGATTCTAGTTCCCAAGAAGGATGGGTCGACGAGGATGTGCATCGACTACCGCAAGCTGAATGCAGTAACAGTGAAGAATAAGTACCCGCTACCGAGGATTGATGACCTGTTTGATCAATTGAGCAAGGCCCGCATCTTTTCCAAGATCGATCTTCGTTCGGGGTACTATCAGGTGAGAGTCCGAGAGCAAGATATTCAGAAGACGGCATTCAGATCAAGATACGGGCATTATGAGTTTTTAGTAATGCCCTTTGGACTAACCAATGCCCCTGCAGTATTTATGGATTTGATGAACCGCATCTTTCTTCCATATTTGGATAAATTTGTGGTAGTGTTCATAGATGACATTCTTGTCTATTCCAGCAGTGTAGAGGAGCATGAGAAACATCTTAGGACTATCTTGCAGACATTGAGGGAGCATCAATTGTATGCGAAGCTCGACAAATGTAAATTCTGGTTAGATCACATTTCGTTCCTGGGGCATGTAATTTCTGGGACAGGAGTGTCAGTAGATCCGAAGAAGATTGAGGCCGTAGAGCATTGGCCAGTCCCGAGAACGGTTGCAGAAGTGCGAAGTTTCTTAGGACTAGCTGGTTACTACAGACGGTTCGTGGCGGACTTTGCCAAGATCTCTGCGCCCTTAACGCGTTTGACGCACAAGGACGTAGAGTTTGTTTGGTCAGCTAGCTGTCAGGCATCATTTGAAGAATTGAAGAAGAGATTGATCTCAGCCCCGATCTTGACGCTTCCAGTGGGAGCGGGAGGCTTTACAGTATATTGTGACGCATCTGGGAAGGGTCTTGGATGTGTATTGATGCAGCACGGAAAAGTGATAGCATATGCGTCTCGGCAGCTTCGAGACCATGAGAAGAATTACCCGACTCATGATTTAGAGTTAGCAGCTGTGGTGTTTTCACTCAAGTTGTGGAGGCATTATTTATACGGAGATCGGGTAGAGATCTATACTGATCATAAGAGTTTGAAATATGTATTCACGCAGCGAGATTTGAACATGAGGCAAAGAAGGTGGTTAGAACTACTGAAGGATTTTGACTTAGATCTTCAGTATCATCCAGGCAAGGCGAATATCGTTGCAGATGCACTGAGTAGGAGAAACAGTGCCTTTATCTTGACCTCGCAGAAGCATATTTTAGAAGATCTTCAGAGTATGGGAATCGAAGTAGTTTTGCCGAGGGATATAGGAAGAATGACCAGTATGCAGATTCAGTCAACCTTAGTAGAGAGGATAAAGGCAGCACAAGCAAGAGATCCACAGATTCAGAAGTTGCGGTCAGAGTGTGAATCAGGTCGTAGGAAGGAATTAGTAATTCATGAGGATGGTACGCTCAGGTTTGGAAATAGACTCTGTGTACCGAGTGGAGACCTTCGGCAGGAAGTTATGTCCGAAGCTCATAGTTCCATTTATTCCATTCATCCAGGAGGAACGAAGATGTATCGAGATATCAGGCAGTACTTTTGGTGGAATGGCATGAAAAGAGAGATAGCGAGATTTGTATCCAAGTGTCTGGTATGTCAGCAGGTGAAAGCCGAGCAGCAGAGACCAGCAGGATTGCTCCAGCCGCTTCCTATCCCAGAATGGAAATGGGAGCACATCACGATGGATTTTGTGACCGGTTTACCTAGATCCCCGGCTGGCAAGAATGCGATCTGGGTAATAGTAGATCGACTCACGAAGGTCGCTCATTTTCTTCCCTTCCGAGTTGGACAAACTACTGAGCAGTTAGCAGAAATGTACATGAAGCAGATAGCAAGGCAGCACGGTGTTCCAGTTAGTATAGTATCAGATCGGGATACGCGGTTTACTTCCCATTTTTGGCGGAGCTTGCACCAAAGTTTGGGAACCATGTTAAGATTCAGTACTGCTTATCATCCACAAACTGACGGGCAATCAGAAAGAACCATTCAGACGTTAGAAGATATGCTACGGGCGTGCACCTTGGATTTTGGCGGATCTTGGGAGGATCACCTTCACCTAGTGGAGTTCTCCTATAATAACAGCTATCAGGCTAGCATTCAGATGGCCCCGTTCGAAGCATTGTACGGAAGGAAGTGCAGGTCCCCTTTGGCATGGGACGACGTCGGAGAGCGAAAGTTGTTGGGGCCAGAGATGATCACGCAGACTGTGGAGATAGTTAAGTTGGTCAGAGAGCGCCTTCGAGTTGCACATGACCGACATCGTCATTGGGCAGATCAGCATCGTAGGCCTCTAGAGTTCAGAGTTGGCGACCAAGTGTTTCTGCGGATTTTGCCTACTCGGGGTATCATCAGATTTGGAACCCGAGGAAAGCTTAGTCCAAGATACGTTGGTCCTTTCAAGATTCTCGCTCGGGTAGGCGATGTGGCTTATCGACTTGCCCTTCCGCCTTCGTTAACTGGCATACATGATGTATTTCATGTGTCCCAGTTACGTGGGTACGTCCCGGATCCGAGTCATGTCCTCGATCATTCAGAGCTAGTCGTTGGTACCGACTTAACTTACGAGGAACAACCCGTATCTATTTTAGACCGGCGAGAGAAGGTACTCAAGAATCGGACGATCAGCCTTGTCCGTGTTGCTTGGAACCATCACTCTCCGGGAGAATCAACTTGGGAGCACGAGGACGAGATCCGATCTCGGTATCCGCATTTGTTTGGTTTGTGAGGTATATCTTTATGCCATAATGACACGATCCCACATTCACTGCACCTGCTTGTATTGTACTTTTGTGATGTAAATAATAACTGCTTGTTAGTTAACTTGCATATGATTGTGCCTTGCTTATCCTGATCTTTCAATCCTGTCTTGGCTGGAAATTCCGAGGACGGAATTTTTCTAAGAAGGGTAGAGATGTCACTCCCTGATTCCGGTATACGTATTTTTAGCACGTATACTGCTTATTTGTAATTACGTATATTTATACGATATTTATTTTGTTGTATTTCTTCATGTATATCCCAAATTATTTGACAAAATAATATTTCGTAATTTATTTTCTGTGATTTTAGTTTACAGTTTTGGCTCTAATTGGGTGACATGCTCTCGGTTCACTTGAACCCGTTGGGTCATCATGAACCAACTTGGTTTAGATTTTATATAAAACTCATCTCCTTCTCTCTCCTCTCATTATTCCTCTCATTTATTTCCTCCACCAACCAAGGCAAGTGCCAACTTGCTCAAGAGATGGATTTATATTTTGTTAATGATTTCTTACAAAATTATTTGTCGAAATATGTTCTTCTCCTCAATCTATACTAGTTTAGAACTTGAAAATTTCTATTTTGAAGCTTTGATTTTTGTACATCTAAGTTTTCTCCATTTTCGGATTTACATGGTTTTGATCTATTTTTGTTAGGATTTTGTGGGTTTTGATGCTTCCATGTGGAAGAGAATTCAATTTTACTCAAGTTAGAACTTTGAAAATCTAGATTTGGTTTTGATTTGGTCAAGTTAAGGAAATTGGAAGTTTTTGGTGTTCTTGAGGAGGCTCTCGGCCTGGAAGAGAAGACCCTTCAGCCTGCGCTCTTTAGCGCAAGTTGAACTGCGCAGCTCGCCTTTTGACGAATTGCGCAACCCTTCGGCCAGCGCATTGCGCTGAGCTGAACTGCGCTGGCGCTCCTTAGCTCCAGCGCCATCCGATCCTGCGCAGTCTAATCCCTGCGCAATCTAACCCTGCGCGATCTGATCCTGCGCAGTCTAACCGCTGCGCAGTCTGATCCATGCGCAACCCGACTCTGGCGCAATCCATCTTCTGCGCCATCTAACCGCTGCGCAGTCTAATGCCTGCGCAACCTAACTCTGCGCGTTTGACCCCTGCGCAGTCTAACCCTGCGCGTTTTGACTTCTGCGCATTTGACCATGCGCATTCTGACCTGGGATCTTATATATTATATTTTCTTGTATATATATAGGTGAATGTTTGTGTATGCTATATATCCTTACGCCTTTTGTCCCGAGCATGATATGAGCACTGATGTGACCCCGGAGAACAAAGTGTTCCTTCCTGATACATGTACCTGAATGTCCCAGTTCTTGTTCACGCTCAACAAATGACTCGTAACTCCACGTGGCGTATTTGCATTGATACATTACACTAAGGAGGGTAGAACATGTTGACATACTAATTGACATGGATCCTCTTTGGGGTACTCGTACCAAAGTACGACTTTAGGAGGATAATCATGCAGGCCACAGCATGTGAGTCCAAGATTTCACCTAGGGTTAAACTAGGCAACTAAATATACTAGATGCATGGGGAGGGCAGAATCCTGAGATCGTGCTACACCAGCCGCCTTGAGATATTGTCTTGACGCGCCGGCTGGTCTCCACGGATGCTGTGTCATCTGCAACGAGTGGATGACTGTATCCGATTAATTCCTGCTATATATTATATGTTTTGGCAAGGTGGCCTTGCGAGGGACCTGTGCTCAATCATACCTGTCTACGCGAACCCCTGGGTTGGCTAGCCTTGCTGGAAAGATACGATCTGAGGATTTCTTAATAACATGATGCGAGGATAACCTCGTCCCACTAGAAACTCGTAGACTTGACTGGCCGTGAAAATGACTTGCTTGTATTTTTCTTTTACTTTCCGCGAGTAACTGAGGAAAGCGGACTGTTATGGTGCGTGATCCAACCCATGTTCTTGTTTGATTGTTGGGTTGGTTATCGTACTATGACAGGTTGCGGACCGAAGTTACGAACGGAAGCCTTAATTTGATTGTGATGTGCTACTCCTGTGAATGACTAAGGAACATGGCCCACCGCGGTACGTGATCCAACCCATGTTCTTGTTTGATTGTTGGGTTGGTTATCGTGCTGCGATGGTCTGTCGACCGACGTCACGACCAGGAGATCTTCTTACTTATATCTGTAAACTTATGTGAAGGTCATAGAGTGCGACGCGTCCCGGCTCCATGTGGCACCTTTTGTCCTTGTTTGGTTGTAAGGGTGCCAGATGGGTCCGACGATGTAGCGCTACCCTATAGCCGCAGCATAAGCTTTATCCTTATCATTATAACTGGGTTTTATCTTAACTCTTGTGCCCCTTTGGCGGTACTTGCTATTCGGGGCTGACCCCGCTGGTTTTGTTTGGCCAGATCTCGTAGCAGAGCCAGGGGACGCGATCCTTCTTCCTGACATCCATGGTGCATACTAGGGGCATGGCTGGTCGGGGACTCGAGTGGGTTTCTTCTCCACCACTCCTGCTTATACTTTTGCGGCGTTTAGCCACCGGCACCTGTTAGCCGGATTACTCGATATTTTGTGTCAGTACATAATTGTAATTAAACAGACTGTAGCTGTGTATAGTTTTGTACTCCTGACTCTCTGAGATAGCTAAATTATAAAGCTAGTCTCTCATGATCATTTTGATGAAGCGTCGGGGATGCCTTACTGCTTTATCTTTAATGTTCATTTATTTGCTGATGTGATTTGATTGATTGAGATATAGAACTCTGTGGGACCATAGGAGACTCGATTGTAGTATGTACCCCCTAGTCTCTCGACAGCCACGATCGCCGTATGACGTTACGTACCTCATATGGAGTAGCTGGCCTAGTCCGTCTCCGTATTTCGGTACTGGGGCGTGACAAACGCACTATCATTCAAACAACCAAGCATAGCCTTGAGTCCAAGACTCAGACTTTATCATCTCGCATCTCTTTTGTTAACTTTCTGTGTTCTTAGGTTTCGTACTTCATTTCAATGATTCAATGGCATCGTGCCTCAACTCAATGCTCGTCAATCGAACGACCCGAAGGTCTCGAACACCTTTCGAGGCACCATGCCATATCCGACAGTTCCGCCACATTCATGCCACAACTGTATTCTTGTCACGCCCCAGAACCAGAATACCGGAGAGCGGGGGCAGACATAGCCAGCTACGCAATTCCAAAGTACGTTAATACTCTGAAATCACGTATAAGCTGTCAAGACATGGGGGTTACTCTACATGCCATCAGTCAATCCTATGGTTTAACAATCCTAGGTATCTCAATCACAGGCAATTATACAAAAGCAAGAGTACGATCATCATACATACAATAGTAAGGCGTCCCGAACCATATATACATGACTGATCATGAAGCCAGTACCACAGAACTGATGACTAGCTAGAATATTAGTCGTACATGATAAGGACTAGCTATAGTCTAGAATACACATATCATGTTTATGCCCGTAGGCTACAATATCAAGGAAAATACCAAAACACGAGCTAAACACGTGCTCGGGGCTAAACGTTACAAGAAGAGAATTTACATATCAGTGGAAGAATGAAAAAGAAACCCACTGAGGCACTCTGGTGCTCCGGCTGGTCACCGTCGAGTAGATGGTGCGGTAGATCCTTCGGGCTCTTCTATCAGAACCTGGCCATGCAAAACCAGTGGGGTCAGAACCCAAATAGCAAGTACCACAAAGGAGGCCGAACTATGAACTTAAAACCAGCAATCATTAGCAAACAACAAGCAAGTAAGTAAAGGAGGATCGAGATTTGTGCAGTACCAATGCACTTGTCCCGAACATAGGAAGACAGTAAGTAAATCATCATTGAGCATAAAGTAAACTGGAGAACATGTTAAATAACTAGAACTGGGAAGGTGATATACGATGGGATGACCATGGGACTATTCAGATAACCAGGTTACAACCCGTAAACCAAACAAGGACCGGGGTTGTAACCCTTCGTCTGAACGGAACTTGGTTTCCCCACCATTTATCGGCAAGATAAAATAAGAAATCAGGATATGTAACAATCATGTACAAGATCAAGACAAGACTAGACAAATTGAACTCCATGCAACATTCACGGCCAAGCAATAAGTACGGCTTGATACTTTAACTAACTAGGGTTATCACAGGCCTAATTACTAGCAAGATGCAGCAAGATTCTTCCAAGTCCAGTTACCCGCCTGCTGCTACCTGAGTGACCCCAGCAAAGAAAAGGAAAAAGATAGCATGATATAGCAGACACACTGTAGTAAGATACATGTGTCCTAAGGTACCACACTCGACGGCGGGCTGGAAGTGCGCTCATCTCGACGGATAGCAACAAATCCCATGTGTATATATATATAAGGCCGGGATCAAAGAGGCAACAGGTAACTGGGAAAGTCTCTTCATGAACTACTGAATTATTCTAGTAATTAGCCTTAGTCCATTTCAGTGGGTAACCCTGACCGTGGTACTCAGGGGTCCCCGTCCTAGACATGATGCAAGACAAGACGGGTTCATTTGTACAAGCACAATCGTCCACGGTGTCCAGGTCATTCATACTTATCATGTCAGGCAGCCGTCGCAACGGCTTTACCAGAAGTATCATGTCAGGTTTATCATGTCAAGAGTGCGCCACGGCGGGCCACTATCAAGAATTTTCATGCCAAGTTATCATGTCAAATTATCAGTTCAAGTCTATTTGTCAGGAGTGCACCACGGCAGGTCACTATCAAGTCATGCCAGTTATCAAGGAGGAGAGAAACTTGCACAATTAAATAATAATATATTTATAATATATATATATTCTTGAAGCCAAGAAGAAACTCTACAACTGTTATGTTTTGAGTTTTTCAAGATTCTAGCTACAAAACAACTTAAACAGGCAAAAACAGTGAAATAGAGCAATTTCGGCGCATGGGATTCCTGCACGAATCGGCGCATGGGATTCCTGCACGAATCGGCGCATGAGATTCCTGCACAAATCGGCGCATGAGATTCCTGCACGAATCGGCGCATGAGATTTCTGCACGAATCGGCGCATGAGATTCCTGCACGAATTGGCGCATGGGATTCCTGCACGAATCGGCGCATGAGATTCCTGCACGAATCGGCGCATGAGATTCCTGCACGAATCGGCGCATGAGATTCCTGCACGAATTGGCGCATGGGATTCCTGTACGAATCGGCGCATGAGATTCCTGCACAAATCGGCGCATGAGATTCCTGCACGAATCGGCGCATGAGATTCCTGCACAAATCGGCGCATGGGATTCCTGCACAAATCGGCGCATGAGATTCCTGCACGAATCGGCGCATGAGAAACTCACGTTGCGTCTTCAGTACATGCGCGTAGGGAACCTACGCGTATGACACGCTCGGCGTTAAGGGATGCGTTGCCGGGACTTCACGGCGCATGGCCTCCCGGCACATGGCCTCCCGGGCGCATGAGGTTTATCGTCCCCAAACAGCAAGTTCAGCCATGAAAGTTCCGAAAACTTATAATGTCCATAACTTCCTCATCCGGAGTCAAAATCAAGCGAAACAAAAGCCAAAACTGCATGAAATCAAATTCTCTACAACATGGAACCACTAGTTTTTGGAAATACCAAGTTTTTAGAGATCAAAACCAAGAAAACTAAACAAGAAGGAACTTAAAACTTTAGATCTACAAAAATATAACCATCAAAACCGAAAACTTCCAGTTCTAAAGAGGCTTAGAATCTAGTAAGGAAGAGAATGGAACAATCAAAAGTAAATTTGTTCAAGGTTCGGCAAGGTGTACTTGCCTCTCCTCCTTGGTGAAGAAGGAAAGAAGAAGAAGATGAAGATGGAAAATGAAAATGAATAATGGAGGAGAGAGAGTGGTAGGTGGCTTATATAACAAGCCCAAGCAATCTCCACCATTCATTCCTCTCCACTCAATCTAAACCATATACCTCTCTCATAAGAAGCCAACTAAACCAAACTAAGTCCAAGCCAAACCAAACCATGTTAAACCAAACCAATAAAACCAAGTCAAATCAAATTAAAACCAAGTCATGATTCATACCAAAATAAATGAAACAAGCCAGTATACGGGTCACCCGACAATTGTCAGAAATCCGTACAATGACAATTCAGCAACTTTAAATATTCTCAAAATTCAGGAAATACGAAATACAGCTCAAATAAATATGTATCCGTATAAAATACTGATACGGTGAGGCGGGCCTCACAACTCTCCTCCCCTTAGAAAAATTCCGTCCTCGGAATTTCCTGAGGCTAGTCGAGCAAGATAACAAAACAAAAGCTCCAGAAACTCAACAATCTCAATAAATCAAGCACGGCATATAAGTAAAGTAAAACAATCAGTAATGTAATTAAATGCATAAGCGGTAAATAAATGCACAAGAACAAATACAATCATGATCAAGAAGGGCTGGAGGCATATGGATCAATATGTCTCCTGAGACAGTTGTGTTGGAACCAACGTACTTGTTGGCCAAAGCTGACTCCCAAAAATGGATAAAAGTCATGCCTCAAGGTAAGTCGGAACCAATGACTTAGTTCAAGACATGACTCTACCCAGGACATATCATCGTAGTTGAAACAGATGCATGAACTTATCACCTGTCTCAAGATACGAAGACAGAAGAGACTGGCTGATCGAGATGGACTGATATCTCTGCCTGCATGCTGAGACTGATCCTCCATAACTGGCCTGGCTAAAGAATGCTGAGCTGCCCTCGGCAAAACATGAACAAGATAATCAGAGGGATCAAGAACAGTGCCCTTGAAAGTTGAAGGACACAAGATCAAATCATGGGAACAGGAATGACCAACGATCAAAACAGATATCAAGTCAAGTATCAGAGATAGAGAATAATCCGAAGGAGATCAATAAAGATAATCGTGATTGAGATATCTAAACATGGTAACCCCCACAAATCTGAAAATCGAGATTCAGACCTGCATGGGCCACCACTAAAACCATGTCACGCCCCAGAACCAGAATACCGGAGAGCGGGGGCAGACATAGCCAGCTACGCAATTCCAAAGTACGTTAATACTCTGAAATCACGTATAAGCTGTCAAGACATGGGGGTTACTCTACATGCCATCAGTCAATCCTATGGTTTAACAATCCTAGGTATCTCAATCACAGGCAATTATACAAGAGCAAGAGTACGATCATCATACATACAATAGTAAGGCGTCCCGAACCATATATACATGACTGATCATGAAGCCAGTACCACAGAACTGATGACTAGCTAGAATATTAGTCGTACATGATAAGGACTAGCTATAGTCTAGAATACACATATCATGTTTATGTCCGTAGGCTACAATATCAAGGAAAATACCAAAACACGAGCTAAACACGTGCTCGGGGCTAAACGTTACAAGAAGAGAATTTACATATCAGTGGAAGAATGAAAAAGAAACCCACTGAGGCACTCTGGTGCTCCGGCTGGTCACCGTCGAGTAGATGGTACGGTAGATCCTTCCGGCTCTTCTATCAGAACCTGGCCATGCAAAACCAGTGGGGTCAGACCCCAAATAGCAAGTACCACAAAGGAGGCCGAACTATGAACTTAAAACCAGCAATCATTAGCAAACAACAAGCAAGTAAGTAAAGGAGGATCGAGATTTGTGCAGTACCAATGTACTTGTCCCGAACATAGGAAGACAGTAAGTAAATCATCATTGAGCATAAAGTAAACTGGAGAACATGTTAAATAACTAGAACTGGGAAGGTGATATACGATGGGATGACCATGGGACTATTCAGATAACCAGGTTACAACCCGTAAACCAAACAAGGACCGGGGTTGTAACCCTTCGTCTGAACGGAACTTGGTTTCCCCCACCATTTATCGGCAAGATAAAATAAGAAATCAGGATATGTAACAATCATGTACAAGATCAAGACAAGACTAGACAAATTAAACTCCATGCAACATTCACGGCCAAGCAATAAGTACGGCTTGATACTTTAACTAACTAGGGTTATCACAGGCCTAGTTACTAGCAAGATGCAGCAAGATTCTTCCAAGTCCAGTTACCCGCCTGCTGCTACCTGAGTGACCCCAGCAAAGAAAAGGAAAAAGATAGCATGATATAGCAGACACACTGTAGTAAGATACATGTGTCCTAAGGTACCACACTCGACGGCGGGCTGGAAGTGCGCTCATCTCGACGGATAGTAACAAATCCCATGTGTATATATATATAAGGCCGGGATCAAAGAGGCAACAGGTAACTGGGAAAGTCTCTCCATGAACTACTGAATTATTCTAGTAATTAGCCTTAGTCCATTTCAGTGGGTAACCTTGACCGTGGTACTCAGGAGTCCCCGTCCTAGACATGATGCAAGACAAGACGGGTTTATTTGTACAAGCACAATCGTCCACGGTGTCCAGGTCATTCATACTTATCATGTCAGGCAGCCGTCGCAACGGCTTTACCAGAAGTATCATGTCAGGTTTATCATGTCAAGAGTGCGCCACGGCGGGCCACTATCAAGAATTTTCATGCCAAGTTATCATGTCAAATTATCAGGTCAAGTCTATTTGTCAGGAGTGCACCACGGCAGGTCACTATCAAGTCATGCCAGTTATCAAGGAGGAGAGAAACTTGCACAATTAAATAATAATATATTTATAATATATATATATTCTTGAAGCCAAGAAGAAACTCTACAACTTTTATGTTTTGAGTTTTTCAAGATTCTAGCTACAAAACAACTTAAACAGGCAAAAACAGTAAAATAGAGCAATTTCGGCGCATGGGATTTCTGCACGAATCGGCGCATGGGATTCCTGCACGAATCGGCGCATGAGATTCCTGCACAAATCGGCGCATGAGATTCCTGCACGAATCGGCGCAGGAGATTTCTGCACGAATCGGCGCATGAGATTCCTGCACGAATCGGCGCATGGGATTCCTGCACGAATCGGCGCATGGGATTCCTGCACGAATCGGCGCATGAGATTCCTGCACGAATCGGCGCATGAGATTCCTGCACGAATTGGCGCATGAGATTCCTGCACGAATCGGCGCATGAGATTCCTGCACAAATTGGCGCATGAGATTCCTGCACGAATCGGCGCATGAGATTCCTGCACAAATCGGCGCATGGGATTCCTGCACGAATCGGCGCATGAGATTCCTGTACGAATCGGCGCATGAGAAACTCACGTTGCGTCTTCAGTACATGCGCGTAGGGAACCTACGCGTATGACACGCTCGGCGTTAAGGGATGCGTTGCCGGGACTTCACGGTGCATGGCCTCCCGGCGCATGGCCTCCCGGGCGCATGAGGTTTATCGTCCCCAAACAGCAAGTTCAGCCATGAAAGTTCCGAAAACTTGTAATGTCCATAACTTCCTCATTCGGAGTCGAAATCAAGCGAAACAAAAGCCAAAACTGCATGAAATCAAATTCTCTACAATATGGAACCACTAGTTTTTAGAAATACCAAGTTTTTAGAGATCAAAACTAAGAAAACTAAACAAGAAGGAACTTAAAACTTTAGATCTACAAAAATATAACCATCAAAACCGAAAACTTCCAGTTCTAAAGAGGCTTAGAATCTAGTAAGGAAGAGAATGGAACAATCAAAAGTAAATTTGTTCAAGGTTCGGCAAGGTGTACTTGCCTCTCCTCCTTGGTGAAGAAGGAAAGAAGAAGAAGATGAAGATGGAAAATGAAAATGAATAATGGAGGAGAGAGAGTGGTAGGTGGCTTATATAACAAGCCCAAGCAATCTCCATCATTCATTCCTCTCCACTCAATCTAAACCATACACCTCTCTCATAAGAAGCCAACTAAACCAAACCAAGTCCAAGCCAAACCAAACCATGTTAAACCAAACCAATAAAACCAAGTCAAATCAAATTAAAACTAAGTCATGATTCATACCAAAATAAATGAAACAAGCCAGTATACGGGTCACCCGACAATTGTCAGAAATCCGTACAATGACAATTCAGCAACTTTAAATATTCTCAAAATTCAGGAAATACGAAATACAGCTCAAATAAATATGTATCCGTATAAAATACTGATACGGTGAGGCGGGCCTCACAATTCTCTCACAACAAAGCCATCTTTTATTATCCCGTGCACGTAGGTACGTTTGACCGTATATCCATGTTCTATAACTTAGCATTCAATGTTCGGGGCTTGCGCGCTAGGGCGCTCGCCTATTGTCTTCCAATGTTCTAGCCGTCTAACTCGTACAGCAAAGGTACGGTATGGTTCGTGCACTAAGGCACTCGCCGAGTACAGTTATCCCATTTTCTTACGGCTTGCGCACCGAGGCGCTCGCCTTTACGATATCCAATGTTCCGTAGCGACTCGTGCATTTGATGCACGTTTCATTTCAATTGTTCTAACTTAGTGTTCGACTCACACTATGATTTATCTCCGATCGGACCATGCCCGTGGCGTCGATAGGTTAACTTAGCATACAATGATATATTCGACTTATCGAATAAAGGAGTAAAAAGAAGTCAATCCTCCCACCTTGAGTCGATACGCCTTTGTCGTTTCGCCGAACCGATGCGGCTCGATTCCCTAACTTCATTGCACGGCCACTCTCCTGACTTAGCCATTCAAGCACTTCGTGCTTTATTTAATCATACGTCTGATTTGCCTTAGCGTGCCCAAGTTACAGCCCGTCGTAAGGTGACGATTTGATTTCGTGGACCCCTTACTAAATATGTCAAAAGATCGACCTCTAATATTTTTCCGTCAAAGTATAACCTGCACACGAAACCAACTAAAATCAATACTTGCATCGATTCGGACTTGCGCCTTGGTCGATTCGATTTCTTAGAATCTTCGAGTCGATTCAACGCACTCATCCTTCGGGGCAACACGGCACTTCGCATCGATTCAACTCGATGCATTCTTTCGGGGTAAGGCAACTCTTCGTATCGACTTAGTTCGATGCGTTGTTTGGGACAACGTAACTCTCGTATCGGTTCGCATCGATACATTTCATTCCGTCAATGCGACTCGTTGAGTCAACGCTTCAGCGTAATGCACCGTACGGAACGGGACATTACACCCTGGACACATATATATGTTCTGATATGTGGGAGATTGTTGGTGCTTTCTTTACATGGAGAGAGCTTGCTCTCAACATGCCTTGTAAAAGTTTAGTCCCACATCAGAAATGCACCATAAGTTATCTCAACATATATACTTGGTTGTGTTGTTGAGAGATGCACATGGAGTGGTGACCCTAAGGAGGGAACCATGTGGGTGATTTTACTAGGAGGTAAGAATAAGGCTCCAAGGATTAAGCATTAATGCTTTTGTCATTCTCTTGGATTAATTCCATTTGGAGCTAAGCCCCAAAGGGGCTTAGCGACTAGGACTCGGACTCGGACTCGGACTCGGGCTCGGGCTCGGGCTCGGGCTCATGGGCTCATGGACTCGCACCAGGCTGACTGTGCAGACTACAAGTCAGTTATGGAAAGACTGATTCTATGCGATTAATTCAGATCCACTTTTTGTGGGATTTAATTCAATCTTTTCATAAGATTTGAATTAATTTCGTTGCCATCTTTGTGGGATTTAATTCAATCTTTCCATAAGATTTGAATTAATTTTGTTGGTATCTTTGTGGGATTTGAATTAATTTCGTTGCCATCTTTGTGGAATTTGATTCAATCTTTCCATAAGATTTGAATAAATTTTGTTGCCATCTTTGTGGGATTTAATTCAATCTTTCCATAAGATTTGAATTAATTTTATTGCTATCTTTGTGGGATTTAATTCAATCTTTCCATAATTGAAGAGGCGGTTAGGGTTTCCACCCTCTCTCTATATATATTCTCTTCTGGCCTCCTTTGTGGGTACTACGAATTTTACAAGTCAGAAAAGAGAGAGAGAGGGGGAGCTGCTGCCGCCATTGCAAGTCCATCCGAGGAGTCAGAACAGAGGTGACTTCGAGCGTTCCACAAGTTCTTCAACTTGCTGGTTCCTGAAAGCAATTCGTGTGGGGCGAATCTTGCTTTGAGCAACGGTATTTTGACACCCCAACAACTTTTCTTCATCTCATCTTTCTCTACATAATTGTAACTCGTTTTGTCCCAATTGTAACACGTTTGCAAAGAAGAACGAGAGATCTTCTCTTCTCTATTTCCCTCATTCATATTGTAATCTGGCTATTTATTTTTTTGTATCATCGTAGATCTTGAGTTTGATCACTGCAAAGTTTTTTGTGTGACATCTCAGATCTTGATTGCATCAGTTTTCCATCTTTGGTCAAGCCCCGGGACTAACATGATACATACTAGTTCTGTTGTAGGTAAATTCATGTTGGTGTCCCCTTTCGCCTGGGGGCCCTGGACCGTCGTCCGACCTACCCATGGCCAGGGCCGTCTCTGGCATTATTTAATTTTGGACCGAGAACTGAACTGGATCGAATCGAATAAAAGATTCGATTCGGTTTAAAAAAAATTCAATCAATTTCAAATTTAAAAATACTAAAAATATATATTCGATTTTAGATTTCGATCCAAAACCTAAAATCTAATAAGACTTGTGCAATTATTAAATATCCTCAATTTTATGCATATTTTATGATCCAAAATGTTTGTATTCTGAGAACAATAATTCTATATAAAGTCTTAATATTTTGCATAATGTAGTAATAGAGGTTGATTCAGCATGCAATTATTTAGCACCCTTTTTCGAGAGCCTAACTTTGATAGTTTAACTACTAATCTAACTTTGAACCGTATATAAAAATTTAAAGTTTAAATATAATTTAAACACAATTCCAACTTTGACCTCGAGATATTAAACGATAAAAATAGTCTAACCGAATAAACTTAATGGTTGGGTTCGATTAAGATTATGGCTCGTTTCAATTCAGTTTGGATTTCGAATTTTTAGAACTTCATTTTATTAGATTTTGACTCTTTCGACTCGGTTGAAACCGACTAAGGGGATGTTTGGTTTGTGGAAACTGTGCCAGATTTGAGCTCTTTTGTGAAACTGCTAAGAACTCTACAGAGTTCCAGCATTTGGTTCAACTTTGAAACTCCACCAAAAATGTGTGAACTGACGTTTCGCAGTTCCTGTCCTCCAGTTTTTTCAACACTTTCACATCCTCCAAATTTCTAAGAAACTCCGGAAGAGAAACTGAGAACCGCAGCAGTTGCAAAAAAGAAAAGAAAAGAAAACTCATGGTTTGTTACGGTCACCCCCTCTACGGTCGACAGCTGCTGCGACGGCGGCGGAGCCTCAAAAATGAACGGCAGGGGCTCGTTGGATCCGGAGGCCACGTTTCTGCACGCCAAACCTCTCCACCACTGCTCGCCTGATCCGGCAGCGGCAGGGGCTCGTCGGATCCGTTGGCCACGTTTCTGTGCGTCGAACCTCTCCGCCACCGCTCGCCTGATCCGCCGGTTGCAAGGGCTCGTCAGATCCGGTGGTCTCGGTTCTCGAGGTCGATCGTCTCCTTTTCGCACACGGGATCGTGGTCGCTCGCCATGGCACTGGCTGGATTTAAAGAGAGGGGTTGAAAAGGGAGGGTTTGGTGGAAAAACTAGTGATTTGGAAAGAAGCAACGAGAAAGAGTTGAGAAATGGGAAAGAGAAATGGAAAATAAGTCTAGAAAGAAGTCTGAGAAATGGGAAATGTCAATAAACTTTGTCTTCAATAAATTTTTTAAAATTTATGTCATTTTTTGTTCATATTTTAGAAATTTTACATTACTAATTATATGTTAACTAAATAAAAAAATTAATTACAGTTTAACCTGTTTAATCATAATAATTGACTTAATTATCATAAATAATTTAATTTGTCTTTAATATATGTTTTGTTTATTTATGAGATTTTTATTTATTTTAGAAATTTTGTATTTATTAATTATTTTGGAGGTAACTATACCTAGTGTTACCATATCTCCAATCAACATCCACTTTCAACAACCATCCAAACAACTAAACTCATTTTTTTCCCACTTTTAAAACCATCCAAACACCAAACCCATTTTTCCTCCATTTGCAGGAGACAAAAAGTAATACATCCAAACACATTTTGGAAAGTGCCACTTTCACACTTTCAACTGCAACTCATTATAACGTAAGTGCCACTTTCACACTTTCAAAGAGTTACATCTATCCAAACAGCCCCTAAACCAATCACTTGTCACTACAATCAAGAATTAAAAATCTATTAAAATAGCTGAATAAGATCCCATTCAATTATAAAACTAAAGCTGAAAATTTAGTTCTTTTTCAATACACCAACTATTTTAGTAGGAAAATAAAATTTCCACCCTTGTAGGGAAAAAAATTTGATATTAACTATTATTATTTTTCATTTTAACCGAAAGACACAAATATTAATAAATGAAATTTTATTTCTACAGTTTTTTTTTTGTGGAATGAAAGTGACTTTTACAATGCCCATGAATTTTGAAGATGGATTACCAAAACTATTCTTAATTTATTACCGATTTTTAAAAATAATATATAAGATAAGAATTTATTTGGTAACATATTTAAAAGATCCGTGGACATTGTAAAAAAAATTTCAATGATCAATACTAGCTAAGATTACAACCAAATGTATTACAATTCATTTACAACGGACTACATAGAAGCAATTGGGTCCCTCTCTCCATATGGGATAGAAAGAGAGAAGAAAACTATTTGTCAACCGTCATGTAGACGGTTCTAAATGTATTATAACATATTTAGTTGTAAAACATTTTTGTTTCTTAATTACAGTTCGCATTCTTTTCCCATTTCCTTGCATTTATGCTGGATCCATATCTATAATATAGAGCACAGTGGATTTTTGGTCCGACCCGTGTGCTTTGGTTCAACGATGATGAAAGGACTAAATTGTACCTCTCTCTAAAGAAAGGCTCACTAAGTCGCCGCTCAAGAAGCCAACATTCGGGTCATGTTGCATGGAGGGAAAGATCCAACTACCAAACTTGAGAGTACCACCCGAACAACTAAAAGAATTTTATGAAGGAACTGATGAACTCGCAAGGAGTTTTCGGTAGTACATTCGGAGGTAAGAAACATTCATATATACACCGCCATTCTTTCACGATAACACGATTACATCATGTTAGAACCTGAACTGAATGTTAGGACTCACGAAAGACAATGTCTTGGTTAGTGGATGAGTCTGTTAGACAGATTTATAATAGTCTGTTGTGTATGTGTAACAAATTCCTTTCTCTATTGTTGTTATAATTAGTTCAGGTTCTAACACATTCCATTTAATGTATAATAATACCTTCTACATATATACCATTAACATAATTATTTTTTTAAATCAAACCAACACAGGTACAACACGTCAAACGCATTCACGAGTCTGGGATGCACGGTAAAACCACGAAAACTCAAAGGAACTCATTTGTCAATTGATGTTCATTTTGTGTTAATAGATGACACTTAGAACACATGGTGTGTTTGTCGTATATTCGACTAAACAGTTACGATGAGTTCAAATAATTTTTGGTACTCAAACTTATACTGCATGACACTTACATTATTATCAACTGAACACTTATACTCTTATCAACTGAAACTCTGAGAGTATGAATGTAACAGGTCTACATTGTAAAAAAACTGTTCATGTCCGTGCCATTATGTCACGTCCCGCTCCCGTAGGAGCGATCGTCCTCGCTAACGCGTGATGCCGCACGGGCCTAGGTTGCGCCCGTGCAAGGCCAAGTCCCGAAACAGCCAATTTGAGCTAGGCCACAGAGTGTGCCCATTTGCAGTGGAAAGTAAATGAACACAAATTGAAGCGAATTGAAACTCTTTATTGATATTCAAGAAGTTTACAAGCGGCGCTAGGCCGAGTTTACAAGTCGCTCAATCTCTCTCTATCTGAAACATAAAAGGCATACCAAGTGGCTTACAAGATGGAATGATTCATGACGATGTTCTGATACATTATGTCCTGTATATGGTGTTTCAGCTCCTTGCAACGCTCCAAGGCTCCAGAGCTAGCTCCGCGCCTTAGCACGTTCGAGGGAAACTCCGCACCCGATGACGTCTCCTGCATCCTGCAAGCAGACTGTGGGGTTATCAGTACATTGTTATGCACTGGTGGGGAGGGTAGCTCGCCCACAATGCTATTATTACCAAACACGTTCTATTTACTTTTGTGCACCGTCTACCATTCATTGTCTTTCTAATCTTGCCTTAGGATCAGTTTTATGGCATATTCCATAATCTATCTCGTGTTGCCGAATTCAAGTGTCGCATGAAAATACATGCACGACTTACCCATACTTACCGTCCGGCCTTCCCTGTCCAGAGTAAACCAAGTTAGTCAACAATTCACAATTAGTAACTTAACGTGATTCATGTAAACATTCAATGTTAGGGGCGTGTCCCTGCCTCAGGTTCTAGCACGTCGTAGGCACGTTCTAGCACGTCGTAGACATGTTCAGAGTGTTACATTTCAGGCATGTTCAGAGTGTTACATTTCAAGCATGTTCAGGAGTGTTATATTTCGAGCATGTTCAGGACGTTACATTTCAAGCATGTTCAGGAGGCACTTCATTTAGTTAACTTAGACTACTTGTTTCAATGCAAGGACTTGCATGTGGATTGCCACCAGCATAGCTCACTTAATCTACATGCATGGGTCGCTGGCATCATAAGCCATTTTAGACATATCACTTAGGCATTCTCACCTATCGAAGCGTGATGGCTGGTACACCTTGATAGTCTCTTGAAATGACTGGCCTTACGTCTCCTTGAGTGGCCAAGCCCCTACTCAAAGCAGCCCGTAAGCCCCATGTCTGATTCCACCTAGGCCGGCCACGGTATTCCCCCCATCGTCCGTGCCGCAGAATCCTTCCTCATGACGGCCACGGTATTCCCTCCCATCGCCCGTGCCGTTTGTCCACGACCATTTCGTATTGACTTATCATTTAACTTAACGACTGTCTTGGAGCCATAATGCGTTATCGACCATGTTGGCGTCCGTGCAGCACGGGTAGCGAGTCCCGTTGCACGTGCCCGTCATACCTGTCGCTAACCATTCTTTCATGTCTTATCTTTTATTCACTCTTTCATTTCTTTCTTTCACTTGTTCGTTCATTCATTCATTTTTTACGTATTCATTCATTCATTCGTGGATTCATTCATTCATTACGCAACTCCCCGTGCGGGAGTCACCTTGGCGACCCATCGGTCCCGAAGACTTTCAATGTTGCTATACTCTACTCGGAACGACTATGTCGACAGTCTTCCGTTTCTTTGTTGTAAACCGTTTATTGTTTCAATGTTGAACGCATAGGAAACTTGAACGTAAGCTTGTGCCTTAACAGAAGCGTAGAGCGCGGTACGAGAGTTTCTATATTTGCCGAGTTCTTTTCCATATTCTAACAAGCATGCAAGATGGGATTATTCCCTTAGCTAGGTGCATTGAGTCATTTATTTATTAGCATGCGCGGTGTAGTGCCCCGTCCCGCTCAGTCAATCGGAGGAATCGAAATGTCGACGGTGTTCTGACTTAGCCTTACAACGGCTACTCGGAGACATCGCTCGGTCGAAGCGACCGCTCGCTCAGGTGGAATAGTTTCGGTGAACTCGTCTCATCTTTGCCTTCACATAATAAATTACATATTTTCAACTTGCACAAGTAGGCTTGATAATAAAAAAGACAAATCCACATAGTTAAAGGGATTAATCCCGACGGGTCGAATTGAGTTAGAATATGGAAAGGTCCAACGGTCGGCTTAGAGTTGGTGCACGGCGTGCTTTGAAAATGACACTCGGTTCTTCGTCCCGTGGCTTAGGAGAAGGAAAGTTGGTTGAGTATGCGAAGTCATGAACGTAGCCTAAGTCATAGGCATCGCCCGCATAAATGCTTCATAAAGCATGCACGGTCCTGTCGTCCAAGGCTTGGCATAGCCTTGGCTTGCCCCATGAGATAAGTTGCGTTGCACAGCTTGTGCCATAAGTCTAGGCACCCAAATGACTTGATCGTTCAGAAGTCGAACGCATGTGCGGCACATTTCCGCAATGCAATGCAATACTTGACGCAGCCTTTGCTCGTCGAGTCGTTGTGCGTTAAGTCAAGCAAGTTATGTTAGGCTATCAAAGTGGTAGCAAGCACGGTCCTACGAGTTCTACGGTTGGGTATAACCACAAAGTCTTACGGTCTCAAGGCCCGTCATATAAAGTATGACTTGGGCAGGAGTGCTGCGTAGAGCACGATCGGCTTAAGGCACGGTGTACGGACTTAGTATCTAAGGCATGAACCACGGTTGATTGAATGAGTTTTGGAGAAAGGATTATTGAATAGGCATTGAGATGAATGAAATGATATGGTAACATGGAAAGAATGCTCGCGACCGTGGGTTGTCGATGTTTTCCATAAATAAATTCTATTTATTTATTGTATTTCTCAGAAAATTACAACTGTAGGAATCTAATCTAGAAGACGATTACTTTATCCCTTGGACGATGCGATGAAGAAGGCTCGGATCTCGAAGAACTTTAGACAGCAACTGGGCAATCTCTCTGTGCTCTCTGAATTGAATGTGATATCTGTTGAAGATGGAGAAACTCTTTTTTATAGAGTTCTGGATAACTGCTCTGGGCATACGCTCAGTCAGTTACTTGACGCGTGCATAACTGCAGGGACGCGTGGCAAATTTTGGTGAAGACACGTTGAAGTGCGGTTGAGAGTAGTAGAGTATATCCAGGAGAGATTGATGGCATGAATGTCACGTTGCATAACTTCTGAATAAGTGGGTAACCGAGTACAGGACACGTGAGGACGTATGTTGACTGTACATTTGAAATCATTTTGAATACATTTGCTTTGATACGCTGTCTTGTTGAAGAGGAGTCGTATGGAGTCCATACGATACCTTGATGAGGAGTCATATGGAGTACATATGCTGCCTTGATGAGGAGTCGTATGAAGTCCATACGCTGCTTTAATGAGGAGTCGTATGTAGTACATACGCTGCCTTGATGAGGAGTCGTATGAAGTCCATACGCTGCCTTGATGAGGAGTCGTATGAAGTCGAGTCGTATGTAGTCCATACGCTGCTTTAATGAGGAGTCGTATGGAGTCCATACGCTGCCTTGATGAGGAGTCGTATGAAGTCCATACGCTGCCTTGATGAGGAGTCATATGACTGAGGAAGTAGACACGTGGCTGTCCTCAATCTTCTCGAATACGCCATATCTCTCAATAACTGACAAATATCTCTCGAGCGTCGTGTTGCGGATATGACGGCTGACAGACTGTCAGAAATGACAGTAATGATGGCTGTACATTAATGATAGCTAATGAGCTATCCTTGTAAAAGACAAAATTAATTCTCAAAAATCCATACGACTGTTAATTCTCCTAAGACAGCTATCTTTGCACGAAAGACGAAGTGTCAGATTCATCCCCCACTGAACGTATGCTGTGCTGTCAGTCGAGAAACAATAAAATATTCACTGAGCGTATGACTTTTGCACTGAGCGTATAGCCTTTGCACTGAGCGTATGGCCTTTGGCTGAGCGTATGGCCTTTGCACTAAGCGTATGGCCTTTGGCTGAGCGTATGGCCTTATGTCAGCGTGTCAAATTTTTTTACACCCTACAAGACCCCCTTCAAAGTTTTCGAACTTTATGATTTTCAAAAGTTCGAAATTACTTTGAACTAAAAGTGGGAATAAGTCTTGACACGCTGGCACGAGTTTGTTATTTCCCCGATATCAGTACATATCTCTAGGGATTCTGCATTTGAAAAACGGTTGCCGTTTGGGCTTCTCTTTCTTTTATAAATAGGCCTTTAAGAATTTAATTCTTTTCTTTACTTTTGCCTTTGTCTTCGAGAGAGACTTCAGAACTCAAACTTTCTTCTTCTCCAACCTAATCTTCGTCAATGGCACCCAAGCTCGATGCTGCTGCGAAGGGGAAGGGCAAGGCTCCCGCAGAGTCGTCTCAACCCGCCGCCGCCGCCGCAACCACTAAAAGAACCGCCGAGCAGCGTCTTCCACGGGACGAACTTTCTTTGAAACCCCTATACGGTGAGGATGGGGACGATGAAACATTAACCATCCCTTTTTAGGGCTCTGGTTAGGACAAAATCAGAAAACGTATCCCCTTTTTAGGGTCAATACGTCAGAAAATACACTTCTCTCTTTAGGGTTTAGTCGTATTCCATGTTTTTCGTCTATACGAAAAATATGTTTTGAGCGTATTTCTGTAGGATATGCGTATCTTTGATAGAAATGTCAAAATACGCTGATCTGAAGGAATACACTATGTCAAGTTGTCTCGTTGAGATACGCTGACTCTCTTGTTAGCGTGCTGAACTGAGAATCTGTCATACGCTTATGATAGACTGAGCGTAGGTTGATCTCTGAATCTGACATACGCTTAAGATGGACTGAGCATAAGTTGATCTTGGAATCTGACATACGCTTAGGATGGACTGAGCGTAGGTTGATCTTTGAATCTGACATACGCTTAGGATGGACTGAGCGTAGGTTGATTTTTGAATCTGATATACGGTTGATCTTTGAATCTGACATACGCTTAGGATAAACTGAGCGTAGATTGATCTCTGAACTTGTCATCCCTTTATACTTTTCTAGAGTTTTAAGGATTTTAACCTCTTATTTTTTCTTTGCAGTGGATAATCTGGCCCAAGAAGCGCAATTTGAAGGATGTGCAGGGAGCAATTATAAGAGTGACCTATCCCATGTCCACTTTCCCCAATTTGATGAACCTTCCACAAGAATAGCCATTCTGAAAAATCAAGAGAGTGAAACCCTGCTGAATCTGATAAGTGGTCAACCACTGCAGAGTGTGGACGGTGCTATCCACTCAAAACCAGCATTTCTATTTGGGGATGCTATTGACAAAGACTCCCAGCCAGCCTCCGACAAAGTGTCATATTCGTATTACCGGGATGGTGATGAGAATCAGCCGATGTATTTGATTGGATTGTCTAAGGGTATCAACATAGCTCGCTTATTCCATGCGAGTCACCAAAGGCACATGAAATGGGATATTACTCCAACCCGTCAAACAAAAGCTGGATGGATAGGGTACAGCCAAAGAAGATTTCGCAGTGGTACTGAACCGCATATTTCCGTCTTGCGAGGATTATTGCCAGCCACAATTCCTCCTGAGGACTCTGCACTTCTGATGCCGGTCAGAGTCTCGATTTTTGCGAACGAATTTGCACAGCTAGAAAACGCTGTCTATCCGAAACAGTCTATGAGACTCACTGGTCTCGTGAACCCAGAGAATACCAGATGGACTGCTCTCGTGAGATGGATTCTGAAGGATTATGGAGAACATTTGAAGGTGATAGGCCTGTACAATGCCATCAAGTGTACTGCTTATGGTTTTAGGCCGAACCCAGATATGTTCTTGGCATTATCAGAAAGGTATATCTACCGCACTGGAACTTTTATGACTCCGAGAGGCGAGATGGGATTCGCTCTCTACGAAATGGCGTACATTTCTCAGCTGCCAACAGGAGATCTACCGTATGAGGAGTATATTCCGTTTATTGATGAAATGAACAAGATCTCTGACGCCAACCCGCTAATTCTTTATGTATTCGAAGAATTAATGTGCCACTATAGTATCTGTAAGGCCTTTTATAAGGCAAAAGATATAGATTCAGGCTGCTATACTTCGAAGTGGATGGCCTACTTATTCTAAGGCCGCACCGAAGAAACTCAGAAGAAGAAGAAGACCGAGCAATATATTGGTCATTTTAAACCTCTGAGTCAAGCCGAAATTGACAAATTAATTCGGGAGACCACCCATGATGACATCATAATCGAAGAAGATGAAGGCACCTATAAAGCTGGTGATGGGTTAGAGACCTACATAAAGCAAGGTGGCCGGGCTTTATCTAATGAAGGTCATCTGGCCGGGTTTCTATCCCTTTGGCTGAGAAGATTCGTAGTACCTGGCACCTGTTCGGCAGACATGATGCACCGAGGAATCGTATTTACAGCAGTCCGTCTGACGTTCGGGTACAGGATGGACTTGCTAACGGTGATGACATGCCGTCTGAATGCTGGTTTAAGAGCATATGCGGACAGAATATTTACTCTGGCGAAGAAGAAACTTACAACTTTTCCTCGGGTAGAAATGCCCTTCACATATTTGTACGGATGGCTGCTCCTCCACTTTGAGTCTCTTATGAGTGTTGGACTGGCCAGACCAGATGACACTTTCTTAGAAAGATACTGTCATACGCCAAAGTGGAAATATGATACCCTGACAGACTGCAGGACCATACTGAATAGAGGAGAACTATGGAGTTTCACCTGTGTTCCTCCGCCTATCGGTTATGAGACTATGCCTACGAAGATGATTGATGGCACCGGTGCTAATGAACTGGATGATGTTCAGCACGAATGGCTGAAGAGAATCAGACCATCTCACCTGGTCTGTCGCCATGATGACATCACTTATTTGGAGCCATATCTTTCGAGTAGATTTGCTCGACAATTCGGCTATAATCAGTTGCATGTAGGGAATGCAACGACATGCTTCAACCATCAAGGCGGCTTGATCGACGGTGCGAGAGCCTGGATATATTATATTACCAAAGGTACCGGAGCTACCTTGACAAGGCCAGATCCGGTGAATCATCGGAAAGGAGCTAGGATGTTGGCGTCTTATGCCAAGTTCTATGTATCTGCGAATACATTTGATGAGAAGTTCAGCATCTTGGGTAAGAGCTTCATTCATGTTACTAAGAAGTCAGCCAAGTCAACTCTACCGGAAGATTGTCACGACCGAGCGGATCCTCTCGCTACTGACAAGATTTATGAAGTCTCAATGGGGAATCTCTTTTCCGATGAACTTCATCAGCCACTACACGTACCGTTTGGAAATGTCGAGAAGAGTGTATCTGCTGAAGGTACACCAAAGAGAAAGCGTGGCAAGGGTGCTCCCGGGCCCGCTCCAAAAAGAGTTACTCGAGCAGAAGGTCGTAGTCGCGTAGGAATTACTATCCTGGAGACTTCTCCTGCTAAGAGTCAACAAACAAAAGATGCTGACGAAGAAGGTAGTGATCCCAAAGAAGATTATCCTACCATTCCATTAATGAAAAGGATAGGAAAGAGAAAAGTGGTAGTTTCAAAGACTAAATCTATAATTTGTCTTGATGCAGAAAGCCCCACCAATCGTGCTGAACGATTGGCTCGAGAGAAACAAACTGTCCTTGCTCCTCAGCAAGGAGTTGAAGCGGGATCTTCTACTGCCAAGAAGATTATTGAAGTTTCTTCGCCTACACCCACGGAAGCGCAGCCCACGCAGGACGCTAATATAGAACCTGCTGCAGAGGATGTGCTAGAAGAATCGGCAGCTAAGCCATCTCCTGATCGAACAATACTGGCTGTCGAAGATCTTTCCAAGGTAGTGGATGAGCATACCGAACCATCTGAAGAAGAACAGGTTGACTATGAACCTTTGTCTCATTCCTTTGAAGATGAGGATATGGAGATTGAAGATGAGTCACCAACTGAAATCCATGTCGATGAGTTGAAGACGGCCGGCCAACATTCGTGGTTGACTCCAGAGCCAGAGAACCTTCTAGAAATAGAAGTCCATGTTCCGAGCACCTCTGGGGCAGGAAGCAGTGAAATAAGACCAGTGTCAGAAGACACTTTGAATAGACTGCGAACAGGGCTAAACGATCCTAGAGAAATAGAGTATGAGCCCACTTCAGGTAATATTTTATTCAGTACAGTTTTGTCTTTTCTTGCTTTTTATTGTCTTTAATTCTGATCAAGCTTCTTTGATTCCAAAAGTTATAGGAACTACACCAGCGATGAGCTCGACTCATGCTCCACCTGTTTGGACTGAGGTTGGTGAGGGAAGCTCGCATTTACCAAGTTCTCCAAAAGCACATACTTCTGTTTCCAGAATAGAGTCCATTCCGGCTTCTTCTTTCACAATGGAAGCAACTTCCAATTTTGAAACGGGGATAGCAAGGACCATGGCGATGTATTCAGATATTATTTATTCATATCTGGATACATTCTCCAGGCAATTTATGAAGGACGAGACTATGCCTTTTTCCAACCTCCGAGCAGCGATTAATTTCCCGCTCTTAGCTTTACGACAGGCTGGTTATGAAACTCAGTGTACTTTCTTTGAGCATCTCTTAGATGATTTGGAAGTAACCATCCACAAATACTGGGAGATCAAGAAAGAAGATATTAAATCCTTGACCGTGGCTGAGATTGCTCAACTGGAACGTGAAGCTCAAATCCAGCAAGCTGCTTTGAAAGAATTCTTCGCTTTGTCATCTAAGAAGTTAATGGCGAAGGATGAGGAAATAGTATCAACTCGTCAGAAGATAGAATGTCTGGAAACTGAGGAAATATCTAGAGCTGAAGAACTCCAGAAGCTAAAAGAAGAATTAACTCGTCTCCAGGAGCGCATTGCATCCGCAGAAAAAGAGCAATCTGATATTATCGCTGCTCGTATAGCTGAAGCTACCCGCTATCAAGTTCTCTACAGCAAGAGCGGGAACAGATGCAGACTGATCAGATAGAAGAAACCAATCATCATAGTTCTATTATCATTAATTTTGACCAACAAATAGTTGCGATTGAAGCAACAGAGCGAATTCGTAAAGCTCATGAAGAGAAGATGAATAATGTACTTGCTCATATTCAAGAGATTATTAATCCTTCTAAATAGATTAATACTCACTTGTAATCAATATTTTGATTTTGACTGAGGAAATGAGCATTTGATCTGATTTCGATTTTGTGTATGATGTTTTTGTAGAAAATATGTTCAGAGGTAAATAATATATGACATATTTTAATAGAATGAAAGATACAAATGAATTTTGTAATTTCATTAGATGATATTAAACTAAAAAAAATTAGTTTAATACTGATTAGAGAAAATAGAATTTAGATATAAAGATATCTTTGAACTCAATTTTCCATGATCTTTGGACTCGGAAATCAAAAGACTAGATATCATTTTCATAGAATAGAAAATATGATACTGAGATAGAAAATTCAGAGGTAATATGGACGTGATTTTCTATATGAGATCTTTATTAAATCCACTGGGGATCTAATAAGACAGAATATCAAATTCTCTGGGAAGATGATATGTGGTAGAATATCAATTTCTGCTGGGGATAACGATATCGAGACGACTTTTGTGAGGAAGAATAAACTCTAATTTTATATTTGTTGGAGAATAATCGCAGCAGATGAAAATATTATATATTAACAACATTTATACATAATATTTCTTTAAGAATTTGCCGTTGATAGGCATCATCGTGACTTTACCATCCATAGAGGTAAGCTGATATGCTCCGTTTGAGAAGACTTTGTTTACGACGAATGGGCCTTCCCATTTCGTGTCAAATTTGCCTTTGCTCATATGTGTCATAGTCATCGGACGTTTAACGGTAAGAACAAGTTCTCCTTTCCGATATGCTCTGACTTTCACCTTCTGGTTAAAAGCATTTGAAATTCGAGCCTGATAAAGTTTGATATTTTGTTGAGCGTACAATCGCTTTTCGTCTAGAGCTTCTAGCTCTTGAAGTCGAAGATGATCATTGTTCTCCATTGTAAGTTCATTAGAGATTGCGATTCTCAGAGAAGGAATCTGGATCTCGAGGGGAAGGACAGCTTCACACCCGTATACCAAAGAGAAAGGCGTACACCCAGTCGCATTGCGAACTGTGGTACGGTAGGCCCATAAACATTCACCAAGCTTCTCGCTCCAGTTGCGTTTGTTAGAAGAAATGAACTTTTTCAGGAGTTTGATGATGGTTTTATTGAAAGCTTCTGCCAATCCATTAGCTGCTGGATTATATGCTGTAGAAGCTAGGTTATTGATTCGATGGTCGTTACAGAATCGAGTAAATTTCTGACTGACGAACTGTGGTCCATTATCATGAATAATGCACCGAGGAACACCAAATCGATAGATTACATGATGCTTGACGAAGCTGATGACGTTGGAAGTTTTGACTTCGGATAGCGAAATTGCTTCAGCCCATTTAGAAAAGTAGTCGGTTATTGCTAGAATAAACCGATGTCCTTTTGATGACGGTGGGTTGATGGGACCAATGATGTCCATGCCCCAGGCCTCGAAGGGCCATGATGCCGCTGTCGGGTGTAAGAACTCTGACGGTTGATGGATGAAGTCTGCATAGATTTGACAGGCTTTATATTTTCGGGCATATTGAATGGTGTCAGCCACCATCGTAGGCCAATAATAACCCATACGTCGGATGCGATCTTGAAGTTTAGGACCTGGTTGATGGGCTCCGCAGACACCATCATGTGCTTCACGGATAATCTGTTGCGCTTCTTCACCAGCGATGCATCGGAGGAGAAGACCGTCATAGGTCCGACGATATAATGTCTTTGTCGTACGATTATAATAGAATCTGAGAGATCGACGCCGGATAGACGCTGCTTCGCTCGGATTATCGGGAAGTATGTCATACAATACAAAGTCTAGAAATGGACGTCTCCAGTCTTCAGTCATGGCGTCTGTTTCGTTGGAAAAGACGTATTCCATAGTAGAATCGGAAGAAGATGAGGATGCTCTGTCAAACCCTAATCCAGTATTAAGGTTAAATTCATCAAGGTTGAGAGAATCTTCGTTTGGGTCATGGAGAAAACCCAAAGCCAAATTATTCTCGACGTAGAATAGCTCCCTGTTATAAACCACTATCAATTGTTGACGTCTGACCGGTATGGCTAGCACAGCGACAAGATTAGCCAAAGCATCGGCTTCTGTATTACAGGCTCGCCGAACGTGTTCAATAAAGAAACCTTCAAAGAAAGAAGCCATAGAGAGTGCTGCTCGGTAATAAGGTATCAAATCCTGATGACGGACTTCGTATGTACCTCTGATTTGATTGACGATAAGTTTAGAGTCTCCGTAAACTTCTAAATATTGAATATCCAGATGTTTAGCAAGTTGAAGACCGATGAGTAACGCATTTTATTCGGCTACATTGTTTGAACACGATTGATCCAAAGAATAAGCCCTTTGAATAGTCAGCCCTTCTGGGGATACAAGAACAATCCCGACTCCGGCGACAATATCGCCATTGGGACCTATTCTAGACGCTCCATCAAAGAATAGACGCCAGGTAGGAGTTTCTTCAGAAACCTGATTTGAATCCATAACTTCATCTGGAATCTCATCGTATAATTTAGAATCCTCTGGAATTGTATGATCTGCCAGAAAATCAGCAAGAGCCTGTCCTTTAACTGACTTTTGAGGAATATAATATATGTCATATTGAGCTAACAAGATTCCCCAATTAGCCAGTCTGGAATTGAGAATACCGGGTTTCTTCATCATAATCCTGATGGAACTCACTCTGGAAATAACATGAATCGTTTGACCGATGATGTAATATCGCGTCTTCTGAACGGCAAATATTAATGCTAGGTATTCTTTCTCAATTGGAGAATGACGCGGTTCAGCACCTGTCATTGTGCGACTAAGGTAATAAATAGCCTGTTCATGGCCATCTTTATTTTTCTGGACGAGCAATGCACCGAGAGAATGATCCATGGCTCGAACATATAGAAGGAATGGTATTCCCGAGATGGGAGGTACCAAAATCGGAGGGTTCATGAGATACTGTTTGATGTCATCAAATGCTTTTTGACATTCTTCGTTCCAGACGAAGGATACACCTTTCTTCAGAAGTTTGTTGAACGGTCTGCAGCGTCCTGATAAGTTAGAGATGAATCTCCTGATGTAAGCAATTCTTCCTTGAAATCCTCGTAGCTCTTTTAAGGTGCGTGGAGGACGCATCTCTTGGATGGCTTTGATCTTCTCGGGATCCATGTGTATACCTTTAGTGGTAATGACGAAGCCGAGAAATTTACCACTAGTGACACCCGGGAAAGACTTAGTAGGGTTTATTTTAAGTTGATGTTGACGCATTAAATCAAAGATAGTCTTCAAATCTTGGATGTGATCCTCTTTTTGTCGACTCTTGACTGTAATGTCATCAACGTAGCATTCGACTATTTTCTGGAGATGTTCGCGGAATATAGTGCTCATTGCTCGCTGATATGTTGCTCCTGCATTTTTGAGACCAAACGGCATCACTGTATAACAGTATGTACCGATCGGCGTTCTGAAGAAAGTATGTCTCTCGTCGTCTGGAAACATTTTGATTTGGTTGTACCCCGAATATCCATCCATAAATGACATTCGTTCGTAACCACATGTGTTATCGATCATGACATCTGTGATTGGAAGAGGGAACTCGTCCTTAGGACAAGCCGCATTGAGATCGCGAAAGTCTATACAGACTCGGATCTTGCCGGTCTTTTTGAGGACAGGAACAATGTTAGCCACCCACTCAGGATGTTGTTCCTCTCGGATAAATCCGGAAGCTATAAGCTTGTTAAGTTCAGCTTCAATTGCATCCATAATGTCTGGACGAAATCGTCGCTGTTGTTGTTTGACTGGTTTAGCATCAGGCATGATATTAAGTTTGTGTGTAGCGATCTTCGGATCTAGCCCTGGCATATCCTCATAGCTCCAGGCGAAGACATCGATGTAATCATGAATAAGCTTGATCATGTCTTGCTTATCTGTTTTCGAAAGACTTTCGCTGATGAATATTGGCTTGGGGGATCCCTCCTCACCAACATCAATTTGGATCAATTTATCTTCAGTGGGAGGTTCTCTTTGCTCGAACCTGAATTCCTATTGGTTGTCTAATCTTTGAGCCCATTGTTCCGATTCGGGTGATATTTCAAAATCATCTTCATCTTCATCATTTTCTTGCGGACCGTCGGCGGCGACCATATTGGCAGATAGAGTAGAACGATAAAAATTGCCAATACTTGTGTCAGAATCCCAAGAGAAGGAATCGAAAGAATCAGATCGTTCGTCTCCATCGGAGTCTAGATTCTCATGGACTGTGTTGATGAAGGGAGTAGGAGTAATGTAACCCAATCCGCATTTTGTCCTTCCGTATTTTAAGAGAGGAATTCGAACAGACATTCTTCTTCCTTTTCCATTATTGAGGCCGGTTCTGAAGTCATAGCCCATGTTCTTGATGATGTTTTTGGACTGCTGACTGTAGCGACGTAGTTGTTGTAGTGCCCCGACCCGCAAGATGCCTTATGATGGATGGTTGGTTCGATGAAGCCTTGTTGGACTTAGGATTATGCGAAGGATCGCTTGGAAGACTATGCGATCGTGGCGGGAATCGTCCTATGAATGTGAGTAGTGTTGAACCCTTCAAAGATCCTTTAGCTTCACGCTTAAAATAAGGATAGTGTGCTATATTTCTTATTGTGTTGCTCAATAACACCTTGTATGGAATTCGGAAAGATAATGAAAGATAATAATCACATGAACGTAAACTGTTGTGGCTAAATGAATTGTTTGCTTGTACGCTGTCGCGATAAATTATATGACAGGTGAAGGCAAAGTCCCAAATACTTGGGCAGTGAGTTTATCGAGCTTTGGCTCAATGAATAAGATGGCAAAACAGATGTTAAGACCCAAGAACTGGGCATTGAGTATGCTTAATTTGCATTCGAATGAATGTATGCTAAACAGATGCTAAGTCCCAAGATTGGGCGGTAATTACATTGAGTTGGTTGGAAAGATATGGCAAAAGAGATTTGGAAAACAATATTCTATTATCCTGTGCCGATGTAGAATGTTGGTTTCACTAAGACCCTGGATGGGCAGATGATAATGTGAGCATTGGCTCAAGGCAAGATGGCTAGATGGCAAGATGGATGAGAATGATGGTTTTGCTTAGTTTTCCTTATCATGCATTATATGTTTTCTTCTTAGATAAGTTGCATATAGTTGCATGGTCATGGACAACTTGTCGACAAGGTTTCGTTCCTCGAACGGTATTCCTGGGCCATGGAACCCGGTTCGTCCTAGGGGGAACAAGGATGGTGTCGATGTACTGACATCGGGATTGCAGGACTTGCAGTGGGGGCTTGCTACCGCCCACTGAAAGGACGCTGAAATCCCATGGTGCTGAAGTAGTAGCACGGTGTTTCGGAAACCTCCCATGGATTCGCACCCCATTTGGAGTTAGCCGTTCACCAGAAGATGATCCAAGATGGCGTGTCGCCAGTGACCTTCATATAGATAGGTCAGGTGCTAATGATGTCTTATACAGGCAGAGTAAGTTATTACTCAAATACAGGAAAGGATGTCGGCTGTTGGTAAGAATCACCTGAACGGTGATATTCATATTGAATCATGATATTGTTCCTAACAATGTCTTGTGCAGGCAGAGTAAGTATTATAAATATACAGGGATGGCTACACGACCGTGGGTAAGAATCACCAAAGGGTGATAACTGCATGCTTTAAAATTATGTTGGCTATGAGATTTGCATGCTTTACTTCTTGTCGGCTATAACATGAAATTGACCCTAAGGCAACGAGAAAGACCACTGTTAATAATGTGCTATAACATGATTACTTAGTGTTGTCTTCTTAGGTGAGTTGGGCCAGCACCGCTCGCCAGTACATTGATGATGTACTGACCCACGTTGTGGGCAATATTACAGGTGTTTGCTTGGGGGAAATCCTGTGAATCAGTGCTTGGCATCGATGAATCGGATGGGTGTGCAGAAGCTCTTCTTTCACGATGATGTCTTCTGCTATACGGGACATAATGTATGGAACAGGGGAACTCAGTTGTACCAGTGAGATTGTAGCCATATTGGCAAGTTCATTGTAAAGAAGTCGGTATATTCATTGTAGCCTAAAGGGCAAGTGTATACATTCAGTTGGCTATACTAAAAGTCTTGTAAACAGTTGTAAACTCTGTATTCTGCTGCAAGTCTTGTAATCCATTTTGATTATCAATAAAGAGATACATTTCTATATAAATTGTGTGACTTCAATTTATCTGCTTGGTTCCGCTGCGTTGTCGATGTTTTCTGAGAATTACCAGGAACTGTAATGGTTTTGCCTTGTACAAGTGCAATCTAGACTTGTACGGCATCACGCCCAGTGGCTTATTTTCGATCCTCCCGGATCGGGGCGTGACATAATGGTATCAGAGCACGGCTTTACGTCCTTGGATTCCTATTCGATTTGTTTTGAATCAACGTTGCTACTAAGATGATTCTAAGCTGCTTCCGCGATGATTCAAAGATTGCTTCCGCGATTATTCAAAGTTGCTTCCGCGGTGAATCAAAGTTGCTTCCGTGAATACTCAAAGATGCTTCCGCGATGAAATCAAAGTTGCCTCTATGATGACTCATAGTGCTTCTGCGATTATTCTGTGTTGCTTCCAAACTATTCTATGTTGTACCCTTGACTAAAAGTCCGTTGATCATTCTAACCTCTCACTGGGTGTTCCATACAATAAGTCTAAATATGTGGGCTGTGATATGTGTGCTTTGTTGAATTTCTAAAAAGATACCAAAAAGAATAATAATGATGCGATGCGTAAGTTTGTGATGTATGCTGGATGTCTTATGTGTGGGATTCTTTGAATCGATTGTTATGCAGCAATCGACAGTGGGTGATGGCATGGTATGTCGGAACAGAATGTGCATGGATTTCAGTGAATGAGAATCGACAGAATCTTGAGTTGATATTTGTGGTCAGCATAACCACTGCAGGATGGATTATACATATTGGACGTTGGTTTGATGCGAGGAAATATTGTGTTGGGAATGGCTTGAGCTCTGAGTGGTATATTGCATATACCCTTGTCGTAATAAAATGTCCCTTGACCCTTGATGTGTTTATGATTTTGTGATTGCTTTACCTATAAGGTATTGGGTGGTATCGAATCGTAGTTGAGCTTACGATTGATACATGTCGGCTAGGTGTGTCCCCTGATTGTTAAGTTGGATGACCCATTGTGAGATTTTGATGTGTTCAGATGAACCATCGCAAGACCTTGTCGGTTAGCATTATGTTGGGTAATAAGAGAATTGAGAATATGAAATGAATGACTTGGTTGGGAATGAAATGAGTTTCAGTTTCAAGCGAGTACTTGAATCAGTTGGATAAAAGGATGGTAGGCTTGGTAACGATAGTGTGGTGTTGCTATTGAAAGATTTTGCGAGAACAACTATGGACCGAATATTGAATGATGTTGGAATTGAGTATAAAAAAATTGCATGTTGGATATCGACAAAATTGTTGGCGATGTTAGACGCTTATCGGGATGTTGCAAATAATTTTAGAAGATGCAGAGAGAGTTGCATCAACTGCCGAAAAGATTGGAAATGGGATTGAGGAATAGATGATCTTAGCACGTGGTGCAGTGTGCTTGAGAGAAATTGATGTCCCGAATTAAGAAGTTATGACCCTTGAATATTTTGAGGCACAGAGAATGAGTACTTGTCCCTTGATGCATGAAAGGGTAGATGTCCCTTATGAGAGTCGAATGGCTGGAATACAAATAAGTATCGAGGTGCAGCGATATGTAATAGACCCTGTCAAATGATGATGTTGTCGCATGGATAACAAGTTTGGTGGAATATAGAATTGTGGGATTATGACTTAGCTAATTAAGTTATGTCATATGCAATTGGATGATCAAAGTAAGAATGCTAGATGATTGGTGCTATAGAGATTTGGATCGGTGCATGAATAGTAAATCTTCTTATGGGATCACAAGGAGGTGATGCAAAACTAATATTGGTGGTTAACGTGAATTGCTAAGAGATGACCGTGTTGGTGCTAGAAAATTTATAAATGATGCCTCGGAAGAAATATGATTGTGTAGTTGCCTTATTTTGTTGGATAAGAGAGTACAGACCGTATCGATGATCTAAAAAAATATGGGAAACGAATATGTCGCGAAGAGACCGTAGGAAAGAGATTATAAGTGATAAAGTATTGAGATAACAATGTCGGATGATGATTCAGAATAGTTGACCCGATTGAATAGACATATGAGTACGATATGAGGATGCAAGTCGAATTGAACAAGTGATGCTGTGTCTATGCAAATGGAAATTGAAAGTTGAATATTCTATTGAGGAGTTTTATATGATAGCTTCGAGATTGACCCATAGATTGTTGGATAGAATTGTCGGATAGATTTGGTCGGTTGCGGGTAAGTCTAGAATGAGACTTCATTGGGTATGACTCGAGTATGAGTACGGGTAGAAAGACTTGATCCTAGATTGTTGGCTAGTTGCCTAGATTGTCGGTTGGTTGCCTAGATTGTCGGTTGGTTGCCTAGATTGTTGGCTGGTTGCCTAGAGTGTCGGTTTGTTGCCTAGATTATTGGTTGCTTGCTTAAGTCTCAGATTGGTTGGCTATGTTCTTAAGTTGTCCGTGTTGGGTATAAGTTCATAAGATTGGGGTGGCGTCCCATGTCCCTAAGTTGGTCAGACCATAGAGTTGCCCTATGTTGAGAATTGGTTGCCTCTAAGATAAGAGATAAGTATGTCCCTGATAGCTATCCATCTCATATGTGTTAGCTGAATGTCTGGTTTAGCTTAGATTAGCTGACCGTAGAGACTTGACTGTATGCTAAGTTGACTGTTGGAAAACCGTAGGATGTCCCTATTGGTGTTGCGTGAGTATAGTTGGAATGAATAAGATGTGTTGGAAGGTAGGCTTTGGAATGGAATAGATATTTAGGAAATTTTGATGTTATAATGTTGGATGGGATGACGGATCATGTTGATTTCGGAAATTGAGTTGCCTTGGTTGAAATGTTGGAAATTGTTAGAACTGGTTGGGTTGGTTGATTAATATTGAGCTGCGAAAATTGTTGGTAGTGCTTTGAGATAGTTGGAATAATTTCATTGACCGGATCAAGATTGAGGATAAGTATAATGACGGAATTGGATAGTGCTTGTAGCCGAGATCGGCGAATGTGAATATGAATGACCCTCAGAATTAATGTTGCTGGAATATGATAGTTGCCTATACGAGAGGATAAATATGTTGGCTTGATCAATATAAGAAAATGTTGGAGGACAGCAAGAAATATTACTAGAGTGGGATGATGGTACAATTTGATGGATGAATCAGGATCGAGAGAATTTATGAGTTGCAAACAATGTGTATGGATGCGATCGATGATGAGTATAAGATTTGACCGATGAGAATCGGGGTATCGAAATAAAATATTGCTATGGGATTTATCAACTTTGGTGGCATGGATGACAATGAACTTGAAAGGAATACTTGATACATCTAAGTTTGAATATTTTGAAATGTTGGATCGGTTGAGGAAAATTTATCGAATTGGAATTGGCGACATCTATCGTCTTAGTAATTGGTTGGAATATTGAATAAACAAAGTAGGATTATACGAGATGCTTAACAAAAGCATTTCATATCGAATAACTGAGAAAAAGAGAAGAAGTATGCTGACCAGACGTTGGTGCCAATGCAGGTGCTAACGCGGTGAACCTCGGGTGACGTTGCGTGGAAGACCTCTTTCTCTCGGCAATTCACCAACAAGTGAGTGGCTTTGATCCTTCGACGATCCTTGATCTTCGCGCATAACAATGGTAGACTTGTTATTGCGTTCGGTGCTTAATAAAAGATGCCTAGAAATAATATGGGAAAGATAATGAAAGATAAATTATCACATGGCTAGGCTTATGTTGTAAATCGAATGATGTTCGTATGCTATATGAATTGTTTAACAGGTGATGCAAAGACCCAAGTATTGGGCGGTAAGTATATCGGACTTCGGTTCGAAAGAATGAGTTAAACATGAATAGTCCCTTGGTTGGATGAACGAATATACGAGCCTGTGGCTCAAAGTAAGATGGTAAGATGGCAAGTTGGAAAGATGGGAAAATGGCAAGATAAAATGAGAACTACGACTATGTGTGGAAGATGCTATTATCATGCATGTCATGTCCCTTATTAGTTAAGTTGTATTGCATGCATGGTCATGGACAACTTGTATACAAGGTAGTTCCTCGAACGGTACTCCGAGGCCACGGAACCGATTCGGCCTAGGAGGAACGCCGTGCTGAAGTAGTAGCACAGTGCTGAAGTAGTAGCACGGTCTTTCGGGAACCTTCCGGATGGGCTAGCTACCCACCGATGAAGGGGAGCCGTCCGACCAAGATGTCCCAGATGGCGTGTAGTCAGTGACCTTCATATAGACAGGTGGCATAGCTAACATTGTCTTATGCAGGCAGAGTAAGTGGTATTCATAAATATGTACAGGGATGGCTATCGACCGTGGGTAAGATTCACCAAATTGGTGATCAATATGAACTGCTTATGTTAGAACAACATGAATTGCTTATGTTTCTAACATCACTGTATGCTTCTTATATTTCTCATCAAATATATGAATTGTTAATGGACCCTAAGGCAAGATAGAAAGAATACAAATCAATAGTGAACATTCATGTAATTTTACTACTGTTGATTTATGGTGAGATTGGTTACGGCCGCTCACCAGTACATATGTGGCAATGTACTGACCCTCGTCTCCACAGGTGCCGGGAACCTAGTGGATAATCATAGACGCTGAAGGCTTGCTGTCCGACTCTTTAGAAGCTTCGTACATCTTGAAGTTTCCACTTGAAGAAGAAGGCATTTTGCTGAAGGTGGTTATTGCTGCATTATTAATAAAGGGATATGATGTATGGAACAAGTTGTATGGAACCCGGTTCGTCCTAGGGGGAACAAGGATGGTGTCGATGTACTGACATCGGGATTGCAGGACTTGCAGTGGGGGCTTGCTACCGCCCACTGAAAGGACGCTGAAATCCTATGGTGCTGAAGTAGTGGCACGGTGTTTCGGAAACCTCCCATGGATTCGCACCCCATTTGGAGTTAGCCGTTCACCAGAAGATGATCCAAGATGGCGTGTCGCCAGTGACCTTCATATAGATAGGTCAGGTGCTAATGATGTCTTATGCAGGCAGAGTAAGTTATTACTCAAATATAGGAAAGGATGTCGGCTGTTGGTAAGAATCACCTGAACGGTGATATTCATATTGAATCATGATATTGTTCCTAACAATGTCTTGTGCAGGCAGAGTAAGTATTATAAATATACAGGGATGGCTACACGACCGTGGGTAAGAATCACCAAAGGGTGATAACTGTATGCTTTAAAATTATGTTAGCTATGAGATTTGTATGCTTTACTTCTTGTCGGCTATAACATGAAATTGACCCTAAGACAACGAGAAAGACCACTGTTAATAATGTGCTATAACATGATTACTTAGTGTTGTCTTCTTAGGTGAGTTGGGCCAGCACCGCTCGCCAGTACATTGATGATGTACTGACCCACGTTGTGGGCAATATTACAGGTGTTTGCTTGGGGGAAATCCTGTGAATCAGTGCTTGGCATCGATGAATCGGATGGGTGTGCAGAAGCTCTTCTTTCACGATGATGTCTTCTGCTATACGGGACATAATGTATGGAACAGGGGAACTCAGTTGTACCAGTGAGATTGTAGCCATATTGGCAAGTTCATTGTAAAGAAGTCGGTATATTCATTGTAGCCTAAAGGGCAAGTGTATACATTCAGTTGGCTATACTAAAAGTCTTGTAAATAGTTGTAAACTCTGTATTCTGCTGCAAGTCTTGTAATCCATTTTGATTATCAATAAAGAGATACATTTCTATATAAATTGTGTGACTTCAATTTATCTGCTTGGTTCCGCTGCGTTGTCGATGTTTTCTGAGAATTACCAGGAACTGTAATGGTTTTGCCTTGTACAAGTGCAATCTAGACTTGTACGGCATCACGCCCAGTGGCTTATTTTCGATCCTCCCGGATCGGGGCGTGACATAATGGTATCAGAGCACGGCTTTACGTCCTTGGATTCCTATTCGATTTGTTTCGAATCAACGTTGCTACTAAGATGATTCTAAGCTGCTTCCGCGATGATTCAAAGATTGCTTCCGCGATTATTCAAAGTTGCTTCCGCGGTGAATCAAAATTGCTTCCGCGAATACTCAAAGATGCTTCCGCGATGAAATCAAAGTTGCCTCTATGATGACTCATAGTGCTTCTGCGATTATTCTATGTTGCTTCCAAACTATTCTATGTTGTACCCTTGACTAAAAGTCCGTTGATCATTCTAACCTCTCACTGGGTGTTCCATACTATAAGTCTAAATATGTGGGCTGTGATACGTGTGCTTTGTTGAATTTCTAAAAAGATACCAAAAAGAATAACAATGATGCGATGCGTAAGTTTGTGATGTATGCTGGATGTCTTATGTGTGGGATTCTTTGAATCGATTGTTATGCAGCAATCGACAGTGGGTGATGGCATGGTATGTTGGAACAGAATGTGCATGGATTTCAGTGAATGAGAATCGACAGAATCTTGAGTCGATATTTGTGGTCAGCATAACCACTGCAGGATGGATTATCCATATTGGACGTTGGTTTGATGCGAGGAAATATTGTGTTGGGAATGGCTTGAGCTCTGAGTGGTATATTGCATATACCCTTGTCGTGATAAAATATCCCTTGACCCTTGATGTGTTTATGATTTTGTGATTGCTTTACCTATAAGGTATTGGGTGGTATCGAATCGTAGTTGAGCTTACGATTGATACATGTCGGCTAGGCGTGTCCCCTGATTGTTAAGTTGGATGACCCATTGTGAGATTTTGATGTGTTCAGATGAACCATCGCAAGACCTTGTCGGTTAGCATTATGTTGGGTAATAAGAGAATTGAGAATATGAAATGAATGACTTGGTTGGGAATGAAATGAGTTTCAGTTTCAAGCGAGTACTTGAATCAGTTGGATAAAAGGATGGTAGGCTTGGTAACGATAGTGTGGTGTTGCTATTGAAAGATTTTGCGAGAACAACTATGGACCGAATATTGAATGATGTTGGAATTGAGTATAAGAAAATTGCATGTTGGATATCGACAAAATTGTTGGCGATGTTAGACGCTTATCGGGATGTTGCAAATGATTTTAGAAGATGCAGAGAGAGTTGCATCAACTGCCGAAAAGATTGGGAATGGGATTGAGGAATAGATGATCTTAGCACGTGGTGCAGTGTGCTTGAGAGAAATTGAGGTCCCGAATTAAGAAGTTATGACCCTTGAATATTTTGAGGCACAGAGAATGAGTACTTGTCCCTTGATGCATGAAAGGGTAGATGTCCCTTATGAGAGTCGAATGGCTGGGATACAAATAAGTATCGAGGTGCAGCGATATGTAATAGACCCTGTCAAATGATGATGTTGTCGCATGGATAACAAGTTTGGTGGAATATAGAATTGTGGGATTATGACTTAGCTAATTAAGTTATGTCATATGCAATTGGATGATCAAAGTAAGAATGCTAGATGATTGGTGCTATAGAGATTTGGATCGGTGTATGAATAGTAAATCTTCTTATGGGATCACAAGGAGGTGATGCAAAACTAATATTGGTGGTTAACGTGAATTGCTAAGAGATGACCGTGTTGGTGCTAGAAAATTTATAAATGATGCCTCGAAAGAAATATGATTGTGTAGTTGCCTTATTTTGTTGGATAAGAGAGTACAGACCGTATCGATGATCTAAAAAAATGTGGGAAACGAATATGTCGCGAAGAGACCGTAGGAAAGAGATCATAAGTGATAAAGTATTGAGATAACAATGTCGGATGATGATTCAGAATAGTTGACCCGATTGAATAGACATATGAGTACGATATGAGGATGCAAGTCGAATTGAACAAGTGATGCTGTGTCTATGCAAATGGAAATTGAAAGTTGAATATTCTATTGAGGAGTTTTATATGATAGCTTCGAGATTGACCCATAGATTGTTGGATAGAATTGTCGGATAGATTTGGTCGGTTGCGGGTAAGTCTAGAATGAGACTTCATTGGGTATGACTCGAGTATGAGTACGGGTAGAAAGACTTGATCCTAGATTGTTGGCTAGTTGCCTAGATTGTCGGTTGGTTGCCTAGATTGTCGGTTGGTTGCCTAGATTGTTGGCTGGTTGCCTAGAGTGTCGGTTTGTTGCCTAGATTATTGGTTGCTTGCTTAAGTCTCAAATTGGTTGGCTATGTTCTTAAGTTGTCCGTGTTGGGTATAAGTTCATAAGATTGGGGTGGCGTCCCATGTCCCTAAGTTGGTCAGACCATAGAGTTGCCCTATGTTGAGAATTGGTTGCCTCTAAGATAAGAGATAAGTATGTCCCTGATAGCTATCCATCTCATATGTGTTAGCTGAATGTCTGGTTTAGCTTAGATTAGCTGACCGTAGAGACTTGACTGTATGCTAAGTTGACTGTTGGAAAACCGTAGGATGTCCCTATTGGTGTTGCGTGAATATAGTTGGAATGAATAAGATGTGTTGGAAGGTAGGCTTTGGAATGGAATAGATATTTAGGAAATTTTGATGTTATAATGTTGGATGGGATGACGGATCATGTTGATTTCGGAAATTGAGTTGCCTTGGTTGAAATGTTGGGAATTGTTAGAACTGGTTGGGTTGGTTGATTAATATTGAGCTGCGAAAATTATTGGTAGTGCTTTGAGATAGTTGGAATAATTTCATTGACCGGATCAAGATTGAGGATAAGTATAATGACGGAATTGGATAGTGCTTGTAGCCGAGATCGACGAATGTGAATATGAATGACCCTCAGAATTAATGTTGCTGGAATATGATAGTTGCCTATACGAGAGGATAAATATGTTGGCTTGATCAATATAAGAAAATGTTGGAGGACAGCAAGAAATATTACTAGAGTGGGATGATGGTACAATTTGATGGATGAATCAGGATCGAGAGAATTTATGAGTTGCAAACAATGTGTATGGATGCGATCGATGATGAGTATAAGATTTGACCGATGAGAATCGGGGTATCAAAATAAAATATTGCTATAGGATTTATCAACTTTGGTGGCATGGATGACAATGAACTTGAAAGGAATACTTGATACATCTAAGTTTGAATATTTTGAAATGTTGGATCGGTTGAGGAAAATTTATCGAATTGGAATTGGCAACATCTATCGTCTTAGTAATTGGTTGGAATATTGAATAAACAAAGTGGGATTATACGAGATGCTTAAAAAGAATTACTGATGTTCGAAAAGGAAGGTACACCGTAGCTCGTTCGTTTTCTCTATCACTGAACTTGGCTGAAGTGCATGTATTTCGGGGACGCCTAAAATATGTGTATGATTCCGACTAAGTGGTATGCTGAATTCAAACGAAGCCACGGGAAGGATTATCATGTGCTAAGGATTTGCACGAGTGTCGGAGGAAAGATCAAAGATGCTAAACTATGTTGAATTAATTGAGATGCTATGTCGAGACGGTGTATTTACTTGAATCAATCGAGAGATTGCGGAGAAATATTAAATGGTACAAGTTGATTGTTGAGAAGTTTCATGAAAAGCTTGGTTGAAGTTTTGGGGATGAGTTTTGTTTTAAGTTTCGAGGACGAAACTTTTTCTGGGTGGTATATATTGTAGTGCCCCGACCCGCAAGATGCCTTATGATGGATGGTTGGTTCGATGAAGCCTTGTTGGACTTAGGATTATGCGAAGGATCGCTTGGAAGACTATGCGATCGTGGCGGGAATCGTCCTATGAATGTGAGTAGTGTTGAACCCTTCAAAGATCCTTTAGCTTCACGCTTAAAATAAGGATAGTGTGCTATGTTTCTTATTGTGTTGCTCAATAACACCTTGTATGGAATTCGGAAAGATAATGAAAGATAATAATCACATGAACGTAAACTGTTGTGGCTAAATAAATTGTATGTTTGTACGCTGTCGCGATAAATTACATGACAGGTGAAGGCAAAGTCCCAAATACTTGGGCAGTGAGTATATCGAGCTTTGGCTCAATGAATAAGATGGCAAAACAGATGTTAAGACCCAAGAACTGGGCATTGAGTATGCTTAATTTGCATTCGAATGAATGTATGCAAAACAGATGCTAAGTCCCAAGATTGGGCGGTAATTACATTGAGTTGGTTGGAAAGATATGGCAAAAGAGATTTGGAAAACAACATTCTATTATCCTGTGCCGATGTAGAATGTTGGTTTCACTAAGACCCTGGATGGGCAGATGATAATGTGAGCATTGGCTCAAGGCAAGATGGCTAGATGGCAAGATGGATGAGAATGATGGTTTTGCTTAGTTTTCTTTATCATGCATTATATGTTTTCTTCTTAGATAAGTTGCATATAGTTGCATGGTCATGGACAACTTGTCGACAAGGTTTCGTTCCTCGAACGGTATTCCTGGGCCATGGAACCCGGTTCGTCCTAGGGGGAACAAGGATGGTGTCGATGTACTGACATCGGGATTGCAGGACTTGCAGTGGGGGCTTGCTACCGCCCACTGAAAGGACGCTGAAATCCTATGGTGCTGAAGTAGTAGCACGGTGTTTCGGAAACCTCCCATGGATTCGCACCCCATTTGGAGTTAGCCGTTCACCAGAAGATGATCCAAGATGGCGTGTCGCCAGTGACCTTCATATAGATAGGTCAGGTGCTAATGATGTCTTATGCAGGCAGAGTAAGTTATTACTCAAATATAGGAAAGGATGTCGGCTGTTGGTAAGAATCACCTGAACGGTGATATTCATATTGAATCATGATATTGTTCCTAACAATGTCTTGTGCAGGCAGAGTAAGTATTATAAATATACAGGGATGGCTACACGACCGTGGGTAAGAATCACCAAAGGGTGATAACTGCATGCTTTAAAATTATGTTGGCTATGAGATTTGCATGCTTTACTTCTTGTCGGCTATAACATGAAATTGACCCTAAGGCAACGAGAAAGACCACTGTTAATAATGTGCTATAACATGATTACTTAGTGTTGTCTTCTTAGGTGAGTTGGGCCAGCACCGCTCGCCAGTACATTGATGATGTACTGACCCACGTTGTGGGCAATATTACAGGTGTTTGCTTGGGGGAAATCCTGTGAATCAGTGCTTGGCATCGATGAATCGGATGGGTGTGCAGAAGCTCTTCTTTCACGATGATGTCTTCTGCTATACGGGACATAATGTATGGAACAGGGGAACTCAGTTGTACCAGTGAGATTGTAGCCATATTGGCAAGTTCATTGTAAAGAAGTCGGTATATTCATTGTAGCCTAAAGGGCAAGTGTATACATTCAGTTGGCTATACTAAAAGTCTTGTAAATAGTTGTAAACTCTGTATTCTGCTGCAAGTCTTGTAATCCATTTTGATTATCAATAAAGAGATACATTTCTATATAAATTGTGTGACTTCCATTTATCTGCTTGGTTCCGCTGCGTTGTCGATGTTTTCTGAGAATTACCAGGAACTGTAATGGTTTTGCCTTGTACAAGTACAATCTAGACTTGTACGGCATCACGCCCAGTGGCTTATTTTCGATCCTCCCGGATCGGGGCGTGACAGTTGTAACCTTCCGTTATCATCATTTTTGTCGTCGTCTTCCAGATTAGGAGGATTCTGGGGCCCCTTGCAGAAGAATATTGGAGCTTCTCCTGACTTTCTAATAGGAACAAAGAAGTATGAATTTTGTACAGACTCTAATGATACTTCTGCATGAAGAGTTTAAACAACTCCTATAGTTAGTGGCTCGAAGCTATCTAACAAATGTAAATAACTTTGTACATGATTACAGACATCAATATACTGTAAAGGAGATGCTTTATTAATATCAGATGCTGTATTTACAGAAGAAGGCTGAGCCTTAGTAGATTTAGTCAAATTAATGACTAAAGGGGAAGAAGAAGGGCGAGCAGAAATTTTGTTTCGATTAAGGTCGATAACAAAAGGCTCAGAGGAGGTGAGCTCCCTTAAAGAGGATCGTGGATAGGTTGTGCGTCCACTGACTGGAATGACTAGAGTATCTGGTCTAGCCTGAGAAGATGGTGGGAGAGTGGTGTGTCCACTAACTAGGATTATCAGCGAACCTTGTGGAGCTTGGGAAGGCAATGAAGTGGTACGTCCACTGACAGGAATTATCAGTGGACTTTCTTCAGATGATTTAGTAGACTGCGGATGAGTGATACGCCCTTTTACAGGAATAACCAAGGTGTCAACTGTTGATGTCTCATCATCATCCATAGCTTGTAAAACTTTTGAATATTCATCTTTGTACATGCGAGAATCACTGTAGTAGGCTTCGACTCCTCTGAAAGGATTAATTTCTGCGACTTCCTTTTGAACTTCTCCATTTTCATCAATGTATTTGAAGCACTGGTGAAGAGTGGAGGGGACGATATTGTGTTTATGGAGGAAAGGTCTTCCCAAAAGCAGGTTGTAAGATCCAACTAACTCGATCACATAGAATGTGACACTCGACCGAAAATTACCTATTTGTATTTTTAGGCAAATTTTCCCCAGAGGTTCGCTCTTGCCTTGATTGAACCCTAAAATGGTAGTGACTGTCTTGACTAGACGATAAACTGGAATCCGTAAAGCATCCAAGAGACTCTTAGGCATAATACTTAAGGCTGATCCTGGATCAATTAGAATACGGTTGACCTTCATCGTGTCAACGTACCCAGTGAAGTATAGAGGACGATCATGACGATTGTCCTCTAGAAGCATATCGTCTTGGGTAAAAGTGATGTTTGGAATGATTTCCAAGACACTGTTGCAATGTAGGCAAGTCACCGGCTCTGCTTCCGGCTTCTTCAGATGAGTCAGGCAAGAGTCTGTTTGTAGTAGAGCTTCACTTAACGTTTCCCGAGTTTCCTTGGACAAACGTAAAAGTTCGAAGATGGACAACCTGGCTGGAGTGTTAGCAAGTTGAGCCAGAATGTCAAAATTATATGGCTTCTGCAATCCAGGAGAAAGAGACTTCTTGATTGGCTTGTCGAAGCGGGCAGGTTGCTTCCCTTTATCGGCTGCTGTTGGTTTAGGGGGAACCGTCTCAGCAGGGGAATTTGATGGTCCTTCATTAGAGGTGGGTGCTGGAGCTGCAACCGGAGGGTCGTCAGAAGTTTCCTCAGGGGCTTCAGCGTAATCTTTTAGATATGTTTTTCCTGACCGGGTTTCGGCGAGAGCTTCAGCTTCATGCTGAGGTTCAGGGTCTACCGAAACCATGTTGTAATCTTTCATCTTATTCTTGGTTTTTTGGTGCTTGATGAGAGCTTCAGTCCAGAAACCGAGGCCAACACGGGATTGATTATGTCTCAAAGTGAGGGCTAGAGGTGCTCGGAGTCCTTTGCCGGAGCTTAAACCAGGAGCAGTGGCTAGATCATAACCCATCTTCGCCATTAATTCATGAGATTGTGAACTATATAGATGAAACGCCGGTTTGTATCTGTCTTCAGATCGAGGTACAGTTTTTACCTCTGTAGGGGGTGACTTTCCTGCTAAGATAAAAGTAGAGGTTAGAGAAAGATTGGGTGTGATGCTAGAAGTCATATGGCATGACTTAGTCTTCCCAGGTTTCTTTTTAGACAGAGGAGCCTTCTGAGGAGAAGAGGAAGATGTCTCAAACTCCGTTACTAAATCGGGGTGGATCCACATAATCTCTCCCTTCTTAGTGGTGACGGGAACAAGTCCTTCATTCTGGGCTGGTGGAATATTCACAACTTCAAGGGTTGCTTTAGGGATAGGGATAATCCCACTTTCCACCAATAACGGAAGGAAGTCACCTAACTGCATTGAAATCACGTTTGCTGTGACTGTCTTGTCTTTAGGTGTTAATGTCACAGCTCCTAATTTGATCATTTCTTGGATCTTTCCTTTTAATACGAAGCAAGACCGGATTGTATGACCCAGTATTCTGTGATATGGACAATATTTCGGATGATCCGTCTTGTTGGCTTCATCAGGCTTCTTGATATCTGGCAGTTGAATCTTGTTACCTTTAAGTAAACATTCGAAGATGCCCTGAACATCATCGTCGTCGAAAGAGTATTCTTCCTTCGGCCGAGGAGGTCTCTGCTGTTGATTTGTTGGAGCTGGGGTAGCTTGGGCAGACATTACCTCTTGTTTGTTGCTTTGGAGATTGACTTCAAGAGTCTTTTTTTCTTTGCGATTGTTGGGTCACGCACTATTGCTAGTACTTTGACTTGATTCCTTGGGAGTCATGTGTACCCCCAGACCTTTGAAAGTCTCAGCACTGACTTTGACAGCTTTGGCACTGACGATGAAGGAAGGCCAATCTTGGAATTGAGTGGATCCTGTCCACATGCTGATGATTGGTAAGAGGTTCGACTTGCAAGTGTCGATAGTGACGGCATCGGAAGTTCCGAGAGGCATTTTTAGAGCTTCTCTTTTGAATCTTTCAATGAAGCTCTCAGTGCTTTCATCATTTTTTGTTTGATTCTTATAAGGGCTGACATAGTCATGTCATTGACGCCTTCATGGAATCGTTCTAGAAATATCTGTTTGAATCCGGCAAACGAAGTAATACACCCATCAGGGAGACTTCGATACCATTCATAAGCAGTTCCTTTTAGACAACCAACAAATACCCGAGTGAGGAGGGCATCGCTCGGTTGTAGCTGATCAGTCATTACCTCAAAGTGATTAATGAACTGACTTGGGGAAGTGGTCCCATCAAAGAAAGAGATGGTCGGAGGCTTATAATTTGGGGGGTACGATACCTCCTTCCATTGTATGGGGTAAGGCTGCTTGATACCTAATCTTTGTAAGCCGTCCTTTTGCTTGAACGCTTCGAATTGAGACCGAAGATTCTTCAACTCTTCAGTGACCGCTTCAGAAGATTGCGGTGTCGTTGCTTGTTAGATATAATTGGGAGGAGGGACTGCAGTATATGTACCACCCCCAGCTCCGGACTGACTTGGAGTGGGTTGTACATGAACATTAGACTGTACCCCCGGAATAGTAGAAGGTTCCAGGTTTGGGGCAACATGAGTATTTAATACCACTGGTGGTATTGTTTGTTGAACTTGCTGAGTTTGTTGCTGAGCTTGTATAAGAGTATGCATAGCCGTCAATGTATCCGCCATGGCTCATAACTGTTGTTCCAAAGAAGAAATCCTTTGTTCATGAGCCTCAGTGCTAGTTGAAGGTTCATGATTGCCGTCTACCATATAAGTTGTAATCATTCGAGGTATCGACGATGAAACAGTCTGTTCCGAATCGTCGCTATGAGAATCAACATCTTTCTCGGAGCTATTCACGGGAGTTAATACTGGAAAGTTGGACTCTCCTAGGAAGTCTTCCGTAGTCTCAGGATTATCACCTGGATGAGAAGAAGAAGAGACCCTGGTCGAAGCTCCGGTTCTGGATCTGGTGCCGAGGTAAACACCGTATTCAGAATCTGACATAGAATCAGATCGTATTCTACCCCCAGTATTTCTGGAGGTCATATTGACGGAAGCATAAAGAGGTTCGTCCTCGTCCGATATTGGTTCATGTTGAATCCGTTCGAAGACAGATCGTCTTTTCGGTGAACAACAACACTGGATCACGACCCGAGGTTGGAAGTTACAACAATGCTCTTCATGACGAATATGAGCAATGTCAGAGATAGATGGAGTGTTGATTCTTCGCTTATTTTGTAGATGTTCCCGGAGATCTGCAGAAACAGACTGGGAAGTGTTTGAAGATAGTCTCTGTGTAGAGACTTATCTTTTATCCTTCTGTCTTTTTAGTTCTTGAATGTATAAAGACCGATTGATCTGAGCGATATAGTTCTTAGCATATTGTGCATCAGGGTCCATTATACTTGTCTTAATTTGATAAGGCTTTTTTATGTCGGAAATAGAACCGAGACGATTCCGGTTGAGCTTGTTACGAAGATCCATAGGAGGTACAATTTTGGTATCAGTCTTAGATACTTGCAACTTACCTTTCTCGGATCGGGAAATTTTGAGAGAAAGAAGATGAACATTATTCCGATTGGGAGTCGGTAATAATCCATCTTTAGAGGAAGTAGCCAAAAGGCGTTTTCCTTTGTTTGATCTAGTAAGAGTTCTAGTCAATTTAACCCCAGAGGTAAAAACCTTAGGAGTAGAGGAGTTGACTAAAGAGTCGTTCTCCTTGGTTGGCACAAGATGTGCAAGCTTTGGGGGAATCATTTGTATATTCTGTGGAAGAGAACCCCCAGTCTGGCCTTAAAAAACAGTCAAAGGACTGTATTGGTTGACATACGCTGTCAATTGACTAGCATACGCTGGCTTTGGTTTAGCATACGCTGTCTGTTGCTGGCCTCTGCTGTACGCCGCCTTTGTCGTACGCTACCCTTTGACTGTCTTACGCACAGAGTCATTAATGGCTAAAGAGCCGACTGCTATCGTAGGAGTAGAAGAAGAAGAGACTTTGACATGTCCAGAGATAGTTTTCCTTGGACACGCTGATTTGGCTAAAGAGCCCATTTTATCAGCGTGACTAGGAGAAGCCACTGTTGCCGTATTCAGAGAAGCCGAGTCGTGCTTCTCTGAGGTTAGAGACGTGTTCTTGTCAGCGTGGGAAGTGACAGAAGCGTCTCGGGCCGCCGGAGAAGACTTAGGGACATAGACAGAACGTCCCTTCTTTTTGGCAGAGAGAGAAGCAGAGGAAGCAGTTCGGCCCTCCTTTGCCTTGAGCATTTCTTCATAAGCAGATTGGTCGAATTGTACGACCATCGTCTTCTTCGTCGAGCCGATCGACGAAGTATTGCATTGAGTTGTTGCTGTCTCGTTATAGGAGACAGCTCTCTCCAGCAGAGTCGCCAATTTATTTTCCATAAATAAATTCTATTTATTTATTGTATTTTTGAGAAAATTACAACTGTAGGAATCTAATCTAGAAGACGATTACTTTATCCCTTGGACGATGCGATGAAGAAGGCTCGGATTTCGAAGAACTTTAGACAGCAACTGGGCAATCTTCCTGTGCTCTCTGAATTGAATGTGATGTCTGCTGAAGATGGAGAAACTCTCTTTTATAGAGTTCTGGATAACTGCTCTGGGCATACGCTCAGTCAGTTACTTGACGTGTGCATAACTGCAGGGACGCGTGGCAAATTTTGGTGAAGACACGTTGAAGTGCGGTTGAGAGTAGTGGAGTATATCCAGGGGAGATTGATGGCATGAATGCCACGTTGCATAACTTCTGAATAAGTGGGTAACCGAGTACAGGACACGTGAGGACGTATGTTGACTGTACATTTGAAATCATTCTGAATACATTTGCTTTGATACGCTGTCTTGTTGAAGAGGAGTCGTATGGAGTCCATACGATACCTTGATGAGGAGTCGTATGGAGTACATACGCTGCCTTGATGAGGAGTCGTATGAAGTCCATACGCTGCTTTAATGAGAAGTCGTATAGAGTACATACGCTGCCTTGATGAGAAGTCGTATGAAGTCCATACGCTGCCTTGAAGAGGAGTCGTATGAAGTCGAGTCGTATGAAGTCCGTACGCTGCTTTAATGAGGAGTCGTATGGAGTCCATACGCTGCCTTGATGAGGAGTCGTATGAAGTCCATACGCTGCCTTGATGAGGAGTCATATGACCGAGGAAGTAGACACGTGGCTGTCCTCAATCTTCTCGAATACGCCATATCTCTCAATAACTGACAAATATCTCTCGAGCGTGGTGTTGCGGATATGACGGCTGACAGATTGTCAAAAATGACAGTAATGATGGCTGTACATTAATGATAGCTAATGAGCTGTCCTCGTAAAAGACAAAATTAATTCTCGAAAATCCATACGACTGTTAATTCTCCTAAGACATCTGCCTTTGCACGAAAGACGAAGTGTCAAATTCATTCCCCACTGAACGTATACTGTGCTGTCAGTCGAGAAACAATAAAATATTCACTGAGCGTATGACTTTTGCACTGAGTGTATAGCCTTTGCACTGAGCGTATGGCCTTTGGCTGAGCGTATAGCCTTTGCATTGAGCGCATGGCCTTTGGCTGAGCGTATGGCCTTATGTAAGCGTGTCAGAATTTTTCACACCCTACAGTCGAGGGGTCTCAAATGATAGAAAGAATGCTCGCGACCGTGGGTCGTCGAGGGGTCTCAAATGATAGAAGGTTTGATATTGGTTTTGAAAGAGATGGTAACATTGGAAGAGGAATGATTGTGTGAGACATCAGTTTGTGTCGAGTCTTGTATGGTCATTGGACAACTTGTCGACAAGGAGGAGTTTCCACGCGCGACAACCCTGGGCGCTATGGGACCGCGACGTTCCGGAGGGAAACAGGTATAGCCGTAGCTGGACGAACCGCTCGGGTCATTCGAAAACTTTCAGCGGGGCTAGCTACTTGCGCTGAAAGGGTCGCCGAATGGCAAGGCTATAGTCCAGGATAGCTTGTGATGTTATGTAAACCACCTAAATTTCTACTTAAATTTTTTTTATAAATTGAGTATTTAAATTTTTTTTACTTGGTATTGTACGTCGTATAATCGTATTATACGTCACCTACGAGTTCGCATTTTTGTACGTCTCGTCGAGTGCGAATATGTGCGAGGTACATATTTTTGTAAAATATTTTATTTTAGAAGTTTGAAATTTTTGATAATAAATAATAAATATTTCGATTACTAAAGGTTGTAAATATGTCATATTGGAATTTTTCAATTCTTTATTTACGTCATGAAGGGTTATATAAATAGTAAGTTTAAAAATGAGGTTTTTTGCAAATATTCATACATACGAGGTGCATAAATTTAAATTTTTTATATTTTCAAAATTTATTTAATATTAATATTTTATTGTTCGAAAAAGTATTTTAAAATAGTGTTTTGGTTTAAATTTAAATTTGGTTGTGATAATTTGAGAGAATTTATTTGACTTTATTTTAAATGGATTTTACCTATATAAATTTAGATTTGATTTATCTAAAATTTGAAATTGATTTGGAATTGATTGGAGTAATTTTAAATTGATTTGAATTAGTAGATAAATTATCTATTGGGGATTTAAATACTCCCAATTCCTATCTAACTGGAAATTCTCACCTCCAATAAAAGGAGAGGTACTCCTCCAGCAAATTCTACCATCCACAAATGTGTATCGTGTCTGTGTCTACCATTCTTATTCCATATTATACAAGTACATCAATTCCCGTGTCGGACACACCCCGACACAAACCAAATCCTAACCCTACCCCAAAACTAAACTCTCGTCATCCCAACAACAGCTCTCCGATGTCGCGACTCCCTGATCATCTCTCCGTCGTACCACCATCAGTACCCCCTTCCGAAACCGCGGCAGCCACCCACCGGAAACCCCGATCAACCCGACAAACAAACATCATCACCGTGACCTACGACAACCACTCCTCCTCCTCTTTTCCCCAAACCCAGCAACCCATCACCATCATCGACACGACCGCCGAAAACCCAAAACAACAAAAGAAAGAAGAAATAAGGAAAACCTCACCTCGCGCAACCGTCTCCGGCGACCGCCGCAGCGTCGAGAGCCATCCGCCCCAACCGACGAACCAACCTCCGTTGATCCCCTCCGAAGTCTGCCTCGAGAGCGCCAGGCGCGCCGCCCTTGGCGCCGACCAACTCACGGCCGCCCGCCGCCGTCCGCACTGGGCCGCGCGCGCCGCCCGCGCGCAGCCGACCACCGCCGAGTCCGACACGGCCACCGCCCCTAGCTTCTCCGCCACCTCCTTCTCTCATGTCCGCGCTGCGCCGACCACGAGGACCCCCGTCGGCCGCTCCGCCCCAACAGAAACCCTCGCCGTCCAAAAACCGAACCGCCTCCGACGCACAGCCGCGCGTCCCTCCAACTCCTCCGTCGAGCGCAGAGTGTCCGCCCTTCCGCCCGGAGAGTCGACGGTAGGCCACCGCCACCTTGCCCTCACGATCATCGCCACCCGCCGCGATTTCCCTCTCTCCAGGCCGCACGTCGCTCGGGAACGAGCCGCCGCCGCCTTCCCGAGTATCAGGCGCCGCCACGGGCTCTTTCCTCCGCCGCACCCTTCCGTGCCCCGCCGACGGCAGCGCCGGCAGCGCGCCCCCTCCGCCGGCCTCCGGCGCCGGCCACCGCTGCTGGTAAAAACCCTTTCCCTCGATTTTCTCACTCTCCGCACTTTTTCTTCTTTCTTCATTAGGAGCAGCAGTTGCTGTCTCCAGTAACAGCTATTACTCCTATTTCTATCATAATAATAATAATAATAATAATAATAATAATAATAATAATAATAATTATTATTATTATTATTTATTATTTTTAATATTATTATCATTATTATTATTTTGGAGCAGGTGATTGTATTAGTATAGTATTAATAATAACTATTATTATTATTATATAAAACTGTTATTAATATTTAGGGTATATTTGTATTGTGATTATTTTTGGTATAGATAATTTTTAGTATATTTTTTATTATTACATCATGATATTTACTAGTTATAAAATTTTTTTTAAAAATTTTCTTTAAAATATATACATAGTACTATATTGGCTTGGCCTATATTCTAAATATCGTTTTAAAACTCTAAATAAGAATTTCTAAATTATTAATATTATTTACAAATATTTTAGTTTTCAAATTATAATTTCCTACTATTTCAAAGAAGTTAAATTACTTTTGCCTAAAAATCATATTTACAAGTTTTGAGTTTTCTTGTCTAAAAATTAGGAAGGGTTATATATAAAATATTCTATTAAGTATATTCTCCTAAAAAATTGTAATACTATTAAAACCTAGTTTTCAATTATTAAGAACATCTTCTGCTAAAAAGTAATTATTTCCACAAATGCTCTGATCATGACTAATCATATCCCTTATTCCCTCGTGACTTCAAATGTCTACCCAGCAACTAGGGCAACCATGGCTATTGGACATCCTGACTTGTTGGATCACACCATATCAGGTGACACACCAGGCAAGACACCTTGCCTTTATTGTTTAATTTCTTGCTCAATATCATGCATGCTTTATCTTTATGATTGTTCTTTCAAAAATATATATATATGCAAATTATTATATTTTATGCAAATTGCCTAGAGTTAAGGGACCACCGTATGATTTATGCATCTCATAAACTGTCACGATGTGCCACAGTTTGTGTGTGAGTGGTGAGTCGCATATAGCTTCGGACTTGCGTACCGACCGTACATCGGTGCGTATAGGCCGTGCGTTAGGATATAACTGCCAATAGATTGTGTAGAAGACTTGGCAGTTATTAGGGATTAAACAGTGTTGTGGAGTCGACACATGTATAGTATCATTGGGGGGAGGGGACAGTTATTAGCGTAGGGGCTACATTTATTTTTATACACATTTTGGGCCGAGGGTGACTCTCATGAGCACTACCTTCTGCCCAGGTCGATAGCGTCTCGGATGAGCGCTACTTGCTGGCCACTCTCTATTTCTTGCTTGCGTGAATCCGTTACAGCCCCTGCGTAGAACGTTGTCATCTGAAGTGCATTCCACATAGAATGGTTAGGACCCTTTACTCATGCATATTTTTCTGTTGAGCTTATTTATTCAGTTTATTGGCATGATATTATGTGTCTTGTTACGTCCCTCTGAGGACCTGGTTATCTCGCCAGGTGTGTGTGTGTTCTTGTATTTTGCAGGTGTTCTAGCCGTGGCCATGATTGTCACTATTTTTTCGAGGATGATTGCGCTTTGATCGCCTTCGCTTCGCCCGCCAAACATATTGTATTTTTCCATGTATTTTTCCTTCCTTGTTGGTAGTGGATTTGTCTCCGCCCAACGATTGTATATATGACAAATTCAAAGTTGCTTTTATATCATTATTTATCTTTATGGATGAGATTTAGTACCTTGGTTACTGTATTTTACAGCTTATGTATATACGAGGGTCCATATACTTCGTATGTATACAACTGGCATGATTACGTTCTAGTCCTACATATTTTGGGACTGGGGCGTTACATGTTTTTGTGGTGGCCCATGCAGGTCGAGTTTGCCATTTCGGTTACATGACTGTACCGAACGGGCCTGCAGCATAGGATTAGAGTTTAGAATCTCATCCACCTACTTGACATCCTTTCTTGACTTCAAATTTCGAACTCTCGTTCGACCTCCTTGAATTGCATCTGCTTGACTCCTTCTACCGTAAATTTCTTAGTTTCGTGTTTAGTAAGATGACTACACTAGTATATGTCCATAGGTTAAACATATGGCTTGATAGATTGCATTGACAATTTATATCCATTGAGGTTATATTTGAGTATAAAGACATTTATTTTTCCTAGAGATATGATCATAGGGATTAGTTAATTCCAAGTTGGGTAGTAGCATATTACCGCCATCAAAGGATAGTTGAAATTTTACTTTAAATTTACAAGGTGGTATACACAAGAGGATAGTGTTTTCCATAAATAAATTCACTTTATTTATTTTGTATCTGAGAAAATTACAACTATAGGAATCCGATCTAGAAGACGATCGCTTTATCCTTTGGACTATGCGAAGAAGAAAAGCTCTCAAAATTTTGACAGTAGATATCAATGTATCTGTACAATGAATAAAAAAAAGAACTCTATTTATAGAGTCAAAACAGTAACTGAAAAGATAACTACCTCACCACTAGTGTATTTGAAAAGTCACGCAGACTCTAAATACACGCAGGATTAGTGAGTAGTTACTGGACGTGGCCCGTAACTGTTGGACACATGGCATTAGTGCATGGGTCGTGTGCAAGTTACTGGGCACGCGAGAGAGAGATCGGTGGCGTGGCTGCCACGTACTCCAGTTGAAATGAAATCCACGCTGTCTTGCTGAAGGCAAAAATCCACGCAGTTTCGTTGACGCAGACTCGTTGAAGGCGAAATCCACACAAGCTTTGAAGAAGAATACTTCAGAATTTACGCAGGCTTTGAGAAGAATAACTCAAAAATCCACGCAAACTTGAGGAAGGAGAAGGTTCAGAATCCACGCCAACCGCCAGCTGTCTTGATTTGGCACGCTTCGTCTGACACAAAATCTCTGACATTGATTATATTGTCAGTCGCATTAAATGAAGATAAGACCCAAAGTCACGCCAACTTGGTGAAAAAGTGAGTCTTGCTAAGGAAGATTTCGAAAATCACGCAAAAGACGGCGATGATCTCTCGAATTCTGTGCATACGTGGCATACGAGGAGACGTTTCTCGACTGCTGTGTTGTCAGTCATTATGATTCTGACGTATGGCTGAGCTGTCTCTGCATGACTTCTAAAGGAGATGGCCAGGCAGAACTTTAGCGTATCTTTTGTGCTGCTTCTTGGATCACTCTGCGTGACTTGTTCTGATCAACTCAGCGTGACTTTCATTTTTGAGGCCTACAAAAACCCCTTCAAAGTTTTCGAAAAAATGATAAAATATTTTCGAAATACTTTGAAAATAGAGATGATGAAATGAGTTAAAGTCATGCTGAGATGGCTCCAAAAAGATATTTATCCCTAAATGATTGGACTGTTGGGATTCTGTGCAGTTAGGATCCCGTATCAAGCTCCTAAATCGAGACGAATCATGATGGGCCGTTTAGAATGAACCTATAAATAAGCCATAGATTACTTCTTTCCTTCTTTACTTGCTTTTGAAAGTGAGAACCCTCAGAAGAGAACTCCATCTTCGCCGACGAATTCCTTCCTCCCCGACTTCCTTTTCTCCTTTCTCAGTCGAAATGGCTCCCAAGAAAGCTGATGCTCAGGCCAAGGGGAAAGCCCCTGTAACTTCTTCGCGTGCCACTACTGACAAACTTCCTCGGCAGGAAGTTCCGCAAGCTCCTATGCATCGTAAGTGATGGAAGAACATGATCTGTTGAAGATGAGTTTGATGAAGATGAACTCCACATAGAACTTTTTCAGTTTGATGAAGATGAACTCCACATAGAACTTTTTAGGGTCTTTAAAATAATAAACTTCAGAAATATATCCCCCCTTCTTAGGGCAAAGGATATTAATAAAGTATGCCTCCCTCTTTAGGGTCGGCCATACTTCACATCTTCGTATTTACGAAGCTCTGTGTTCCACGCAAAGGAGCATGACTCTCATGATTCTGCGTGACTTTTTACGTTGGCAGAAATGTCCATGTTAAAATAGTTACGCTGCTTTCAAGATGATGCTGCGTGATTTTTCACATATTGACAGAGATATCAATGTTGAATTATTCACGCAGACTTCTGAGAGTCATCTTCTGGATAGATTTAGTCTTCATCCTAATCTGTCTGGACTTTGCGTGAATAACTCACTCAGTATGTTATGGTAGTATATCCATATAGATTTAGTCTTCATCCTAATCTGTCTGACTTTGTCTTCTACCATTTCTTGTAGTGAACATCCGAAGCGAAGAAGCAGATTTTGAAGGGTGCTTGAATATCTCATTTAAGCATGATTTATCTCATGTAACATTCCCTCAATTTGATCTTCCTGAAGCAAGACTATCATTGTTGGCCAACCAAGACCACACAACCTTACTCTGCTTGATGAATGGACAACCTTTTCAGAGTCTGGATCTGGTATCCCACAAGAAACCAGCATTCTTATTCGGAGATACTATAGCACAAAAATCTCAGCCGAAGGGCATCAGGGAAAAGGTGTGTTTCTGTTTTGAGGGGGATGCGAAACAACCTATGTACTGGCCAAAGGTTTCCCGGGGTTTATCAATCATGAGATTTATGCATGCCAGCTATCCGAGAAAGATGTCCTGGTATTTGACAGAATATCAGCAGGCGAAGGCAAGCCGTATTATTTACAGGAATGAGGGATTTTTCAGTGTCCCGGAGGATCATGTATCAGTATTTCGGGGTTTGAAGCCTGGATGCATACCACTTGAAGACTCAGCCATATTGATGCCATTCAGGATGCCCATTTTCATAAATGAATTCATGTCTAACAAGAATACATTCTATCCCACTGACTCGACACCGAGGATGAACGGCCTGATGAATCAAGAGAATATGAGATGGAAGACTTTGGTCAACTGGACTTTGGAGAATTTCGCGACTGAGCTGAAGAAGATAAATCTCTATGATGCCGTCGTCAATTCATCCTATGGTTTCAAGCCTAACCCCTTCCTATTCTTAGCTTTGGTTGAGAGATATAATCACAGGACAGGGACCTTTATGACTCCGAAAGGAGAGATGGGCTTCGCCCTTCATGAGATGGAATACATCTCACACCTGCCTTCAGGCTCGCTGCCGTATGAGGAATATGTTCCTACAACAGAGGAACTGAACTTTCTGTCAGAGAAGAACCCAGAGATGGTCCATCTATTTGAAGAGATGATGTGCCATTTTGGCACATGCACTCTATATTACAAGGGTTCCAAGGATGAAGCTGGCAACCACATTCAGAAGTGGATGTCCTACCTTTTCATGAACCGTGAGAAGGATGAAAAGAAAATAAATGAGAAGAGATGGTATCGGATCAGCAACTTCAAACCTCTTTCTGAAAGTGAAATCACTCATTTGCTGGAGAAATATGATTGCAAAGATTTCACGATTACTGAAGACTGGTACGAGTTCAAAGCCGGAACCACCTTCAGCTCTTATGTTAGACAGAGCGGAAAGAGCCTGTCAAGGAACGGTCATCTGGCTGGATTCCTATCCCTGTGGTTAAGAAGATTCATCATTCCTGGCTCCAGCTCTTTGGACAGGATACACAGAGGTGTTATCTTTGCAGCAGTGCGCCTCGTGTATGGTTACAAGCTGGATTTGTTATCGGCGATGACCTGTAGGCTAAATGTAGGTCTCTGGAATTTTGTCACGAATATGTTGTCTGCTCAGAGGATGATGACTGAAGAATTCCCAAGAATAGAGATGCCCTTCACGTATCTTTATGGTTGGCTTCTCCTTCATCATGATGGTCTGATACCTCCAGGGGCAGGAGAAAGTAGCAGTCTTTTTCTGGAGAGGTACTCCGGAGAGACGTTCTGGAAGGTTCACACCCTTCCAGAATGTAGAAATGTTTTGAATAGGGCGTCACATTGGTTGATCCAATGTGTCCCTCCACCATCGGGCTATGAGAGTATGCCCTTAAATATGATGGACGGAGATATGGGAGACCGACTAGATGATGTAGCCTTCCAATGGTTACAGAGGATCCGACCTTCTCATCTAGTATATCGTCACGAAGAAATGGCATATCTGGAACCATATTTACCAAGCAGATTTGCCAGACAATTTGGGTATGACCAACTCCATGTTGGGAACGCCACTACTTGTTTATCTGCTCGCGGAGGACTCATTGATGGAGCTCGAGCTTGGAGATATTTTGCAGCTAGAAATACAAAAGTCGTATTCTCTATGCCTAATCCTTTATCTAGCTCGGGGCCAAAGATGCTTTATATGTATGCACGTTTCTATGTATCGTCGAGCACTTTCAGACCGAGTTTCAATCTGAAGACCTTTGTTGCAGAGGATGATCCAGCTCCATCGAAGAGGTCAAAGAAGAAAATTGTTATTCAGCACTTTCCTTCAGAACCCGAAGATGAGACAACAGAAGTTGAGTCTCCCTATGAATTATTCCAGGAAGGAAATTTTTCTGATGAGGTCCTTCCTCCTATATTTATATCTCTTTCTAAGAGGAAGAGAAGTGACGAATCTGAGACCATTTCTAAGAGGAGTATTAAATCTCCAACATCTAGAAAAAAGAAGAAATGAGTCTCAGTGACTGCTACATCATCTTTAGGCGATATCTCGGTTGATGAGGACGATGCCGCTGATAAAGACGAAGAGACTGATGAAGACGACGCTCCTTTGATAAGGAGGTCAAGAGGCAGATATGTCAAGAAGTCTGCCAGCAAAGTTAAGGGCAACAAACTCTTAGAAACGATCATGGGTGGAGGAGTTTTGCCAGAAATCAGTGAAGCAGCTTCTACTGAGAAGACCGAATCTGATGATATTCACCTTGCAACAGCTTCAACTGAACAGACTGAAGTAGAGTCTGTTCAAGTTCAGGAAATAGCTGCTCCGACCACAAGTGGAGTAGCTATTGAACCCTCGGAGACGAGGGTAATCCCATTTGAGCATGGGACAGAAGGTGTCATTCAAGCACTGGATGACCAGATTGATTATTCTGAAGAAGCAACACCTTGTCATTTATTTTCATGTATTATCTTGATTTACTTAGACCCATAACACCTTTTACTCATCATGCAATATTAGCAACACTTACTCCTTGTTTGATTCCCTTATGCGAAATGAAATTTGATCATGACAATCTTGGGCTAGTAGAGGTTAGATTAGAGAATCCCACAACATGGATAAATAATATAGTGGTTAAGATAATTACAAGATTACGAGCTATAGATGGGACATAAATAAATGTGCGATAAAACCAAATAGATGAAGTGAGAAATGTTATATTGTGTTGATAAAACAATCAAGGGTAAATAGACTTCTCAAATTTATAAAATTTGTTTCGAGGTAACTAAATATCGAATGAAGAATTTTCTGAAGTGTTGGTGGTTTAAGAACCAAATTTAAATACTAAATTTATGGATGCAAATTTTTGATAAAGAAAAATGTTGACATTGCCTTCGATGACATATAGTGTTATGATGATATTTTCAAGGATAACCAATTATTGAAGAAAGAAACCTTTACCTTTTTGATGAATGGAGAATTAAGTTGTAAGATGATTATAAATATGAAGTTAAGATGAGTTTCATTTCTACCATCAAGAAACTAAGATTGTTGAATTCAAATTTTGAGAGAGACTAATAAATATTATAGAAAAAATTTCAATTATGATGATAGAAGATTGAGTTATGAAGATATATCGTTAGTTTTCGAGGTTTATCGAACATTGCAGACGGACTTTTATTTTGGAATCTAAGGATGCATTGTATATTGAACAAGAAATACAAATCGTAGTAAGGAGATTTTAACTCTTACTTGGGCCAAATTGGTTGAAGATTTTGGAAATTTTAACTTGGAAAGATATATAAGTGAGCTAGTAAAATAGAGATTATGGGATTCAAAATTTGAGACTATTCTATGACGAGATAGAGGAAGTTGGAGTACATTTATAATCATATTTGTTTTGTTTAATTTTTAAGGGGGCGTAGTACGAAAGTAATTCTTGGGAAGAACGATTTATGATAAGTGAATATTGATGATATCAAAGGATTAAGGAGTTATTGCCTACTTGTGAGGATGCCCTGTTTTTTTTTAAAAAGGTTAGTGTTAGAGTTGATCGAGCTTAGTCATTGATTGATTGTCATATATATGATCGTAATCTAAAACCATCAAAATTTTGTTCTAGTCGATCGAATGACACATTGCCATTGAAATGTCACTCGCCTCCTCGGCGAATATTTCGTTTACATTCTCGTGATCTCGTATATCTATTCGAATAAACTCTTTCCATCCCGTTCGCCTTACTTACCCTAATTTTTCCTAAATTTCGAGGACGAAATTCTTTTAAGTTGGGTAGGATGTAAACCTCCTAAATTTCTACTTAATTTTTTTTTTATAAATTGAATATTTAAATTTCTTTTACTTGGTATTGTACGTCGTATAGTCGTATTATACGTCACGTACGAGTTCGCATTTTTGTACGTCTCGTCGAGTGCGAATATGTGCGAGGTACATATTTTTGTAAAATATTTTATTTTAGAAGTTTGAAATTTTTGATAATAAATAATAAATATTTCGATTACTAAAGGTTGTAAATGTGTCATATTGGAATTTTTCAATTCTTTATTTACGTCATGAAGGGTTATATAAACAGTAATTTTAAAAATGAGGTTTTTTGCAAATATTCATACATACGAGGTGCATAAATTTAGATTTTTTATATTTTCGAAATTTATTTAATATTAATATTTTATTGTTCGAAAAAGTATTTTAAAATAGTGTTTTGGTTTAAATTTAAATTTGGTTGTGATAATTTGAGAGAATTTATTTGACTTTATTTTAAATGGATTTTACCTATATAAATTTAGATTTGATTTATCTAAAATTTGAAATTGATTTGGAATTGATTGGAGTAATTTTAAATTGATTTGAATTAGTAGATAAATTATCTATTGGGGATTTAAATACTCCCAATTCCTATCTAACTGGAAATTCTCACCTCCTATAAAAGGAGAGGTACTCCTCCAGCAAATTCTACCATCCACAAATGTGTATCGTGTCTGTGTCTACCATTCTTATTCCATATTATACAAGTACATCAATTCCCGTGTCGGACACACCCCGACACAAACCAAATCCTAATCCTACCCAAAACTAAACTCTCGTCATCCCAACAACAGCTCCCCGTTGTCGCGACTCCCCGATCATCTCTCCATCGTACCACCATCAGCACCCCCTTCCGAAACCGCGGCAGCCACCCACCGGAAACCCCGATCAACCCGACAAACAAATATCATCACCGCCACCTACGACAACCCCTCCTCCTCCTCTTTTCCCCAAACCCAGCAACCCATCACCATCATCGACTCGACCGCCGAAAACCCAAAACAACAAAAGAAAGAAGAAATAAGGAAAACCTCACCAAGCGCAGCCGTCTCCGACGACCGCCGCAGCGTCGAGAGCCATCCGCCCCAACCGACGAACCAACCTCCGTTGATCCCATCCGAAGTCTGCCTCCAGCGCGCCAGGCGTGCCGCCCTTGGCGCCGACCATCTCACGGCCGCCCGCCGCCGTCCGCACTGGGCCGCGTGCGCCGCCCGCACGCAGCCGACCACCGTCGAGTCCGGTGCGGCCACCGCCCCTAGCTTCTCCGCCACCTCCTTCTCTCATGTCCGTGCTGCGCCGACCACGAGGACCCCCGCCGGCCGCTCCGCCCCAACAGAAACCCTCGCCGCCCAAAAATCGAACCGCCTCCGACGCACAGCCGCGCGTCCCTCCAACTCCTCCGTCGAGCGCCGAGTGTCCGCCCTTCCGCCCGTAGAGTCGACGGCAGGCCACCGCCGCCGTGCCCTCACGATCATCGCCACCAGCCGCGATTTCCCCCTCTCCAGGCCGCGCGCCGCTCGGGAACGAGCCGTCGCCGCCTTCCCGAGTATCAGGCGCCGCCACGGGCTCTTTCCTCCGCTGCACCCTTCCGCCGCCGACGGCAGTGCCGGCAGCGCGCCCCCTCCGCCGGCCTCCGGCGCCGGCCATCGCTGCTGGTAAAAACCCTTTCCCTCGATTTTCTCACTCTCCGTACTTTTTCTTCTTTCTTCATTAGGAGCAGCAGTTGCTGTCTCCAGTAACAGCTATTACTCCTATTTCTATCATAATAATAATAATAATAATAATTATTATTATTATTATTATCATTATTATTATTTATTGTTTTTAATATTATCATCATTATTATTATTTTGGAGCAGGTGATTGTATTAGTGTAGTATTAATAATAACTATTATTATTATTATATAAAACTGTTATTAATATTTAGGGTTTATTTGTATTGTGATTATTTTTGGTATAGATAATTGTTAGTATATTTTTTATTATTACATCATGATATTTACTAGTTATAAAAATTCTTTTAAAAATTTTCTTTAAAATATATACAGAGTACTATATTGGCTTGGCCTATTTTTTAAATATGGTTTTAAAACTCTAAATAAGAATTTCTAAATTATTAATATTATTTAAAAATATTTTAGTTTTCAAATTATAATTTCCTACTATTTCAAAGAGGTTATCTAAATTATTTTTGCCTAAAAATCATATTTACAAGTTTTGAGTTTTCTTGTCTAAAAAATAGGAAGGGTTATATATAAAATATTCTATTAAGTATATTCTCCTAAAAAATTGTAATACTATTAAAACCTAGTTTTCAATTATTAAGAACATCTTCTGCTAAAAAGTAATTATTTCCACAAATGCTCTGATCATGACTAATCATATCCCTTATTCCCTCGTGACTTCAAATGTCTACCCAGCAACCATGGCTATTGGACATCCTGACTTGTTGGATCACACTATATCAGGCGACACACCAGGCAAGACACCTTGCCTTTACTGTTTAATTTCTTGCTCAATATCATGCATGCTTTTTCTTTATGATTATTCTTTCAAAAATATATATATATATGCAAATTATTATATTTTATGCAAATTGCCTAGAGTTAAGGGACCACCGTATGATTAGTGCATCTCATAAACTATCACGATGTGCCACGGATTGCGTGTGAGTGGTGAGTCGCATATAGCTTCGGACTTGCGTACCGACCGTACATCGGTGCGTATAGGCCGTGCGTTAGGATATAACTGCCAATAGAATGTGTAGATGACTTGGCAGTTATTAGGGATTAAACAGTATCGTGGAGTCGACACATGTATAGTATCATTGGGGGGAGGGGACAATTATTAGCGTAGGGGCTACATTTATTTTTATACACATTTTAGGCCGAGGATGACTCTCATGAACACTACCTTCTGCCCAGGTCGATAGCGTCTCGGATGAGCGCTACTTGCTGGCCACTCTCTATTTCTTGCTTGCATGAATCCGTTACAGCCCCTGCGTAGAACGTTGTCCTCTGAAGTGCATTCCACATAGAATGGTTAGGACCCTTTACTCATGCATACTTTTCTGTTGAGCTTATTTATTCAGTTTATTGGCATGATATTATGTGTCTTGTTACGTCCCTCTGAGGACCTGGTTATCTCGCCAGGTGTGTGTTTCTTGTATTTCGCAGGTGTTCTAGCCGTGGCCATGATTGTCACTATTTCTTCGAGGATGATTGCGCTTTGATCGCCTTCGCTTCGCCCGCCAAACATATTGTATTTTTCCATGTATTTTTCCTTCCTTGTTGGTAGTGGATTTGTCTCCGCCCAACGATTGTATACATGACAAATGCAAAGTTGCTTTTATATCATTATTTATCTTTGTGGGTGAGACTTAGTACCTTGGTTACTGCATTTTACAGCTTATGTATATATACGAGCGTCCATATACTTCGTATGTATACAGCTGGCATGATTACGTTCTAGTCCTACGTATTTTGGGACTGTGACATTACATGTTAGTGACCAATTCATATAGATGGGTCGGCACGAGCGGCAATCCGCGTGTGTGCCTTTGGATTCAGTCTAGCGAATGTGTGTATGGTTGGAACACAAGTGTTTGGGCCTAAGAATGGCTACAACATAGGCAACATGCTTCGGCACGAGATGTGGTGTCGAGTCTTGAGTTGTCGGCATATAAGTTGCATGAGTTGGTTTGAGTCATCTTGAGTTTAAGTCAGGAAATGCTGCAAGGCAAAGTCGGTCGAGTGATACTTAGTCCAGAAGACTTGATTGGGTCTGTTCGTTTTCGAAGTAGCAAGGGCCGCGAGGCGGCGATATGGTGAAGTCACATTGAGTTGCGAGGCACGGTATGATGGATTTGTAGCACGATCACAAGAAATTAGGTACTATCGCGTAGTTGCGTCTCTAATTTTGGCCGAAAGGCAAGCAGACTTGATAGGTTAACGTTGTTTGAGTCGACATTGTTGTTGCAAGAACGAGATGGTCTAGAGGCACATAATAGGCCAAGGCGTCGGTCCAAAAACTAATCCTAAAACAAGATTAGAAAGACAATTGATAAGAAGTGACAATGTTGCACAAAGTAAATCAAACGTGTTGGGTTTTGTATGGATGGGCGAGGAGCTCATTCCACCAGTACAGTTGAGTACTGACACCCACATAGTTTTCATGTGCAGGCACAGGTAGAAGCTCATGACGCGGAGCTCACTTGGATGCGTCGAGGTACGGAGTTCCTTGGCGATTCGAAGCGTGCGGCCGTATGAAGTAAAGACTTATACGGGACATAATGTATGGACGTCGCCTTCCAAAGCTTCCGCTGGATCAAGGCTTGAAATCGATAGATGAGAGAGAGCTGAGTGACTTGTAAATGTGAGATGAGTGAGCTTGAGTGATTGTAATCTTGGCCTTGCGCCCCCAATGTAACCATTGTTTCAATATCAATAAAGAGTTCTTTCGAGTAACTTGCATTTTGTTCTAATTTCCGCTGCTATTATTCAATATCTCTGCTCGGGACTTCTGTGCGACGATCCCGTCGCAGCCGCTAAAATCGGCCGTTATGGAACCCGCCTTGCACGAGCGCAATCTAGGCTCGTGCGACATCACGCCTTAGCGAGGACGATCGCTCCTAAGGGAGCGGGGCGTGACACGCGGTGTTGACGCCTAGCGATTCTAGCAATAGTGTCCGTATTGTTATGTGTCTAGGCTAAACAAAGACGGGTTCATCGGACCCACCTTAGCGATGTTCGCATCGGTCGAGCGATACTTCGAGTGCGTCTTTGAAAGTCTAAGTCTGGATTCATCTTGACGGGCCAATGTAAGCCTTGCATCGATTCTTCATCAGGTCGATGCCAACTCTTAGGGTCGACGGCTCGTTTGAGTCGTTGCACTTGCCGTTTGAATCGACGTTCCGCTAGGGTGGAGTGGGTTGTTACATAATACACCACTCAAAATAAGTCTCGTCCTTGAGACTTCCTGAGTGCAGGTCATCCTACCATTCCTTAACTTGTGTAGTCGTATTTCTTAGACAATTTCTATCGAATGGCTTTACGGCTCGATGGCATCGAACTATACTCGATACCTTTCTAAGTTCCGTGTCGCATACGTTTGGTCGATTTTATTGAATAACTTTTCATTCATTTTAGAGTTGATGGTACTTATTCAATTCAAGTGTTTCTTCGTCTTGGTTGCTATTTTTTCATGTCATGGGACTGAAATGGTCGTACGAGGCACGTTGTAATTCGTCAAATACGAGGGTCGTAGGCTGAGGCAAACTCAATTTCATTTATCTCGGTCATCGAGATGACCCGATGCGCTTCTCAAGCGTTCTTGTCCACGAAATCAGTATGATTTCTTCTTAGCGGGGTCGACCAAGTCTAAGTAATTTTCGTCCGATTCGAGACCAAGTGTTATACTATTATCGAGTATATCTTCCTATCAATGGTTCAATTCGTTATACCAACTTTTACTCGCACGATATAGATTCCATATCATTCCTTCGTTTGGGGCCAATCTCGTCGTCGTTCACGCACACTCTACCTACACGTTTCTTTGATTCCGAGACACGCTCGTACTAGTATCATTCCTTTCTTTTAACACGATTACAAGTTCTCGACACTCTTCTATTCCTCAAGTCATGCTTGAACTCAACGTATCACTTGGCTGGATCGTGCACGCATTCCAGGCGTCCCCGAAATATATGTATTTAGCCAAGCCGCATGATAGAGAATTCGTCATTCTCATTCGAGTCGCATCGTACACATACTCAGGCATCCCTGAAATATATGTATGTCAGCCGAGTCTCGTGAGCAGGGTTTCCTATATTCGTGATTCATGCTATCCATCCATGCCAATCCTCAAGATCAATCTTTTGATTGCTAACACATGAAACAGGGGCGTCCCGCCTAAACGCTAGGCCATCTTTTCGAGGCTAAGTCAATGTCAGGATTGGAATCATAGTTCCCCAACAATAATGCCAACACTGACCCCAATCCTAGGGTCAAACCAAAGTCGGTAGTACAGGATTTTCTACCCAAGCTCGCGTCACTCAGATTTCTAAACATCGAGCACGATCACCTATTCGCATCAATACATTCGTTACGTATATTCAAATCTATTACAAATCATCAGTTCTAACCAATTGATGTATTCGATCACGAGTTCATCTAGCCTTGACAATATGTTGCGTCCCAATCTCACGCGAGTCTGATTATCTACGGTGGTTCATGAATCACCATACAACTCTCCCGTGGAATAATCATTCTCATCGGGGCGTAACTCTTGCTTGCGTCTAGACTAATTCATTCTCGATACGCAGATTGGACCTACGCAATCCTCAAGCTCAATCATTAAGCACACCAAGTCATTCTCAAGTTTACCTTCGCGTCACCACAAGTCGAAGCATACAAATTGCCATGCCATGCTAGTTCAATTACCCCCGCTGTATGAATCACCATACCAGCGCTCACACGGAGTGATCGTCCTAATCGGTGTGACGCATGTGCGAGGCTGGAGTTGCACTCACATAAGACAAGAATGTCGACGTTGGGGTTATCGTCGAAGCAAATCCAAATATTTCCTTTTCTATCCAAGCCAAGATCGATAGTCCATTCGTCATTTCGTTCAACTAGAAAATCCTCGAGCCACGTCTATATTTTCCTCGACACGTTTCAACATCACGAGTATAGCATCCATCAGAACAATGACATTTGCACGATCGTCATTCGCCGAGTCAGAGTACCCCCGAGTTATCGTATATCGATCTTTGATACGCCTCAATACCATCGATGATACGCGTAACCTGACGATCTTCCTTTGCAACCAATTTCGAGTCGTGCGTTGATGCTGTTGTCCGAGTTGGATATTCCACAATTTTTTCGATATTCAAGATCAAGTTCGATCGCTATTCCTCAAGCTCGTTTCAAGATCGTTGTTCAAAACTCAAGTCACATTTCATTTGAGCCAATCCGAAATCGCAAGTGCTATCCTCTAGCTTCCTCGATCGAGACATACAACTTTATTCATCGTTCAGAGTCATTTTCTAACACGCGTTGCCCGTTCACAAGTTGTCCGAACGATATCTCGTTCGGGACATTCGAAGTCACGACCAACTAAGCGTGACGCGTTCTAAGGCTTTGTGCGATCGCATCGCTTTGTCGACATACTCGTTCTATCCGTATATCCTTTAGTCTCGCTCGAATAACTTTTATGACGTCCATACACCACTCAAGGTTCGAGCCACTCGACTAGTCATCGACACTCACTCTTATCCTTCTTCGAAGCTATCACATACACCACTTGGATTCGAGCCATCCAATTTAATCCACAATCACATTCACATCATTTGCTAAGACATATTTCAGATTCGTTCGACGAATCTCTAGCGTAATCGCTCAGGTCGTATCGACGCACCAAGTCGTTGGCACTATTCCTCAAAATCCAAGTCAATCTTCCGTGCATGCCTAAGCGTGAACTCGATAGCGTTCCTATCGATATACACTCTATGTGTAGCTTCGCTCTCGACCGAGCGGTACTTGATATCGCTTGTAACTTGATTGCACCAAAAGTCTAGGTACGCAACACGCGGCACAACTTAACCAAAAGGCCATGTGCATAGCTATCCCATGCGGACTATATTCGAGTTTGCACGCTCACTTATTCCCGTTCGAGCGATAATCGATCTCGCTCGTAACTCGTTTGCACCAGAAGGTCTAGGTGCGCGATTACTCCGCACAACTTAGCCAAAAGGCTGCATGCATAACCATCCCGTTCGAACTATACTTCGGTCTCGTGTACATGTTCGCTATTGTCAGCGTAAGGTTATTCAAGCACGCTTTGTGTTTGCTAACTTCTAGCATTTTAGTTTTCTTTCGACTTAGGTCCGTCATGGTTTGGCACAAAGGCCTTCGCCTATCGATCCCGTTCAACCGAGTACTTGTACGAGCTTTTGAAATATTAGACTTACTGTATGGAACATCCCAAGGCACAACGAGAGAGAGAGAGAGCGCATACTTCTTTTGTTTCAACGAGCTTTCAAAACTGAGAAATTGACGTGAAGTCCAAGGACGTAAAGCCGTGCTCTGATACCAATCTGTCACGCCCCGCTCCCGTAGGAGCGATCGTCCTCGCTAAGGCGTGATGCCGCACGGGCCTAGGTTGCGCCCGTGCAAGGCCAAGTCCAGAAACGGCCGATTTGAGCTAGGCCACAGAGTCGTACAGAGTGTCCCCATTTGCAGCGGAAAGTAAATGAACACAAATTGAAGCGAATTCAAACTCTTTATTGATATTCAAGAAGTTTACAAGCGGTGCTAGGCCGAGTTTACAAGTCGCTCAAGCTCTCTCTCTCTCTGAAACATAAAAGGCGTGCCAAGTGGCTTACAAGATGGAATGATTCATGGCGATGTTCCGATACATTATGTCCTGTATATGGTATTTCAGCTCCTTGCAACGCTCCAAGGCTCCAGAGCTAGCTCCGTACCTTAGCACGTTCGAGGGAAGCTTCGCACCCGACGACATCTTCTGTATCCTGTAAGCAGACTGTAGGGTTATCAGTACATTGTTATGCACTGGTGGGGAGGCTAGCTCGCCTACAATGCTATCATTACTAAACACGTTCCATTTACTTTTGTGCACCGTCTATCGTTCATTGTTTTTCTAATCTTGCCTTAGGATCAGTTTCATGGCATATTCCATAACCTATCTCGTGTTGCCGAATTCAAGTGTCGCATGCAAATACATGTACGACTTACCCATACTTACCGTCCGGCTTCCATGTCCAGAGTAGACCAAGTTAGTCAACAATTCACAATTAGTAACTTAACGTGATTCATGTAAACATTCAATGTTAGGGCCGTGCCCCTGCCTCAGGTTCTAGCACGTCGTAGGCACGTTCTAGCACGTCGTAGGCATATTCAGAGTGTTATATTTCAGGCATGTTCAGAGTGTTACATTTCAAGCATGTTCAGGAGTGTTACATTTCGAGCATGTTCAGGACGTTACATTTCAAGCATGTTCAGGAGGCACTTCATTTAGTTAACTTAGACTACTTGTTTCAATACAAGGACTTGTTCGTAGATTGCCACCAGCATAGCCCACTTAATCTACATGCATGGGTCGCTGGCATCACAAGCCATTTTGGATATATCACTTGGGCATTCTCACCTATCGAAGCGTGATGGCTGGTACACCTTGATAGTCTCTTAAAATGCCTGGCCTTACGTCTCCTTGAGTGGCCAAGCCCCCACTCAAAGCAGCCCGTAAGCCCCATGTCTGATTCCGCCTAGGCCGGCCACGGTATTTCCCCCATCGCCCGTGCCGCAGAATCCTTCCTCATGACGGGCACGATATTCCCCCCATCGCCCGTGCCGTTTGTCCATGACCATTTCGTATTGACTTGTCATTTAACTTAACGGCTGTCTTGGAGCCATAATGCGTTATCGACCAGGTTGGCGTCCGTGCAGCGCGTGTAGCGAGCCCCGTTGCACGTGCCCGTCATACCTGTCGCTAACCATTCTTTCATGTCTTATCTTTTATTCACTCTTTCATTTCTTTCTTTCACTTGTTCGTTCATTCATTCATTTTTCACGTATTCATTCATTCATTCATTCGTGGATTCATTCATTCATTACGCAACTCTCCGTGCGGGAGTCACCTTGACGACTCATCGGTCCCGAAGACTTTCAATGTTGCTATACTCTACTCGGAACGACTATGTCGATAGTCTTCCATTTTTTTGTTGTAAACCGTTTATTGTTTCAATGTTGAACGCAAAGGAAACTTGAACGTAAGCTTGTGCCTTAGCACGAGCGTGGAGCGCGGTGCGAGAGTTTCTATATTTGCCGAGTTTTTTCCATGTTCTAACAAGCATGCAAGATGGGATTATTCCCTTAGCTAGGTGCGTTCAGTCATTCATTTATTAGCATGTGCGGTGTTGACGCCTAGCGATTCTAGCAATGGTGTCCGTATTGTTATGTGTCTAGGCTAAGCAAAGACGGGTTCACCGGAGCCACCCACCTTAGCGATGTTCGTATCGGCCGAGCGATACTCCGAGCGCGCCTTTGAAAGTCTAAGTCTGGATTCATCTTGACGGGCCAATGTAAGCCTTGCATCGATTCTTCGTCATGTCGATGCCAACTCTTCGGGTCGACGGCTCGTTTGAGTCGTTGCACTTGCCGTTTGAATCGGTGTTCCGCTAGGGTGGAGCGGGTCGTTACATAATGGCACGGGTTATCCACTAGTTAAGAAATAAGAAGCAGTCGTTTAACCAACATTCAAAAAATGTCCGTACGATTGCGTGATGAGTTGGCGCATTTGGTTGAGATAAATAAGGAATCATCATTAGAAATGAGAGACCGTCTAATCATAGTCTAACTCTTAAATGAAAAAATGTTAATTTTACTATCAAATATTTACAATTTTTTTACAACCCACACCTACCGCTCTGCTAACATGGTCTCTTCGGTCCCACTCGGACCCCCCTCTCCCGCAATCAATAAATATCATATAGGCAGTTGTAAGACTTACAATCAAAATTGGTTTTAAGCATACCATTTCCCAAAAAACACACCTGGTCAGTCCAAATGAGCCAAAAAGAGGCCGATTTGTTATTGTTTGGCTGTTTTTCAAAAAAAAAGTTTCAACAAATTTTAAAAGCATGTGTTTCTGTTGCTTTCAAAAGTTATTTAAAATAAAACTAGCTCATAAAAAAAAGCAATTATTATCAGTTTTTTTTAAAAGAAAATAAGACGACTTGTTTTTGGATTGTTGTTGTTGTCACGACCCGATCCCAAATTGTTGGGTCGAATCGGATCATGCCCAGCCTGCACTGTTGTGAGACGACGGCAGTAAGCTATTCTATTTGCAGTTATTCACAACAACATTCATTTGTATTTTGTCACAACACGAATTTACGAATATTTAAAAACTTTTTATTCAACAATTGAAAAGTACAAACTGAAACTGAAAGTACTGAAATAAAATACTGAAACCAAAATCTACAACTCCAACACAAATAAACTAGATAACGGGGAAAACAACTAGTTAAACGGTCGGTTCATCAGCCTATGGTTCTGCGTCCTCCAAGGGAGACTCTGGGAACATCACAGGATATAATATCGGGTCATAGTAGCTATTGAACAATAGCTCAGCATCATCAACATCACCTATTGGGGGGGATCCAGTCAGGAAAGGAGCAAGTACGAGTACATAATCCGACATTCTAAATAATAATGGAAAGATGTAATTTTAAACAGTTGAAATACTTTGAACAATATTTTCCAGCAATTTTCAGCAATTCAGTATTTGAAACAATGTGATTTGAATAGGTTACGTCTATGACCGGCTTGGGTTGTACAATAGCATCCTAGCGATGCGATACGGCTTATCCCCGTGTGTAAGAGGGGTAAGCTCGCACAATAACAATATGCAATATGAGGGGTATTGGTCATAAACGCTACACTATTCCCCCAATATCCCCACAATCAATATCAATCAATATTTGAACCCTAGGAGAGGGTTCCGTGTAGCAATGTGGTTTAAGCATGCAACATGACAATTACTAAATAAAATACAAGAAAACATAACCGTTGTAAGCCCCCAAGATTTTCTAATTATTTTAGAAATTTAAAAATTATTTTTAATATATTATTTAGCATTAAAGAGTTAGTTGGTATATATGGGTGTATTTATAGTTATATAAATATATATATATATATATATATATATATATATATATATATATATATATATATATATATATATATATATATATATATATATATTATGTGCGTGATTTTGTGTGCTTGATATTTTAAAGTGCTACTAAATATAGTCTATGATTATTGTAAAGATTTTTATTACTTTATTACAATTTATTGGAATTTTATGGGATTATATGCATCATATATATATATTAAAAAATTTTAGGGAGCCCCTGCTCTCGGCGGCTGCCCGTGGTGCGGTAGCCACCCACCCCTCCCCCCCCGTCCGCGTAGCTGCCGGCGACCTCGACGGCGTAGGCGTCGCAGGGTTCGGCCACCCCTGGCCTCTTCAGCTCCTTCCCTCCTTGGTCCAGCCCCGACCGCCGCCGTCTCCGCCGCAGCATGGCCTCCCCCTTCCACCGCCCTGTCGGGATCGCACCCCTCGTTCCCCTTTGCCCGGGCTCCCGTCTCCCCTGCGGTGGACATCCCCCCGCCGGCGCCCCTCTCCGCCCCTCCTCCACTTTTGCTCTCCCGCCGGCGCCTCCCATCAACCCGGTCCCCCCCCTCCAGTGGCCCTCCCCGCCTCGCTCCCCCCACAGGCGGCCCCTCTTCCCCTCGTTGCCGCCCCCGTTGGCTCCGAGCTTATTTCCTCGGCGGCCTCCCTCCCCGAGTCTCCCCCCGCAGCGCAGCCGGATCTCCCTCATCCGCCCGTAGCCCAGGCTGATGCAGCGGCCCCCATCTCCTCGGCGGCGGCGGGGTCCTACTATCAAGACCCCGCCACCCGCCGGTGGTTCTGGGTCTCCCAGGACCCCTCTTCTCTTCAATGGCGCTGGACCGCGCTCCCTACCCAGTCGGAAGCACTTCAGTGGCTCGCATCCGCCCTCGGAGGAGCCGCCCCCCCTTCCACCTCGGCGTAGGGGCAGCGCCGATGCCCGGCGGCTCGTCCCCTCCCTCCCCCGCTGACGGCCATTTCCCCCCCTGCTCTCCTCCTTGCCTAGGCCCCCTTCGGTCGGACCCCAGAGCTTCCCCGGTTGTCTTCCCACCGCTGGCGCCTTCGCTCCGTCTGCTCCGAGGCCCCGCGGTCGATCCTCCGCCCCATCCTCTCTGTTCCGATCTTAGCGTGTGCCGCCGCCGCCCCCTACGCCCTTCCTCTCCGCCGCGGTCCCGCAGCGGTGGCCCGCCTTCCGGCCGCCGTGACCCCGTCTCCTTCCATCCCCCCGGCGCGGCTCTTCCGTGGAACTGTGGGATCCCCGGCGCCGGAGTTCCCCCCCTCCCTCGCCTTCTTCGAGCTTCCCCCTCCCTGCCAGCCTGGCTGTCCCGTCTCCGCCCTCTCCAGGAGGCGCTGCCGTAGGTCTCCCCGCCTTGCCGCGGCTCCCGCCGGGCGCGGCCGCCTCCGGCCCGGAGACGCTTCCTCCTCTGGCTCCAGGGCGGGGGTCCCGAGGCCCCCCTAGGGCCCCGCAGTCGCCGGGGTTCCTGCGCCCCCTCGGGCCGCCCACTCGTCGGGCTCCGCGCCCGGACCTGACTCCTCGGGCCCCGCGTGGCCTTGCCACGTGCCCCCGCCTTTCCCCCGGTTTCTGTGACGGGTTTTGATTTTTGAATTTTGTTTTTGCTCGGGTGGCCCGCCTGTGGGCCCCCCTGTTTTGTTTTTCGATTGTCTTTCTACCGGGTGTTGGGACCCGGTCTTGTTCTGCTGCTGCTTTATTCAATAAGATTTGCTTTTAAAAAAAATAAATAAAAATAAAATATATATATATATATATATATATATATATATATTAGTAAATAATAATAAAAATACAGTGGTGGTCGGCCCAAGGGAGAGGGGACCGACCACTGTGTTTAAAGATAGGAAAAGAAAATGAAAAAGAAAGGAAAAGGAAAAAAAATATATATATATAGTTAGTACCCACCCACTTAAGTGGGCGGGCCCCCCCATCCCATGCACAGCAGCAATGCTCACGTAGCAATAGCAACCCGTGGGCAAGGCCCAAATGGGGTTATTAGTAATAGTGTTTGTGTTAGGTTTTTGAACCAACTTGATATATATATATATAACTTTTTCCACAAGCCTCAAAACCCTAATCTTCCAAAACAAAAGTTGAGGCTGATCATACCCTTTTCGCCTTCGAATTCGTTTCACCAGCGATGGAGCTTTGTGCACGACGAACGGAGCATCGGAAGTCAGCCCTGCGTCACCCACGGAGCAGTTTTTCCACTCAAGGTACCCTACTTCCCTACGACGTAACTTTTTATTCGTAGCACCGATTTTCGATCCGTAAGATATTCTGGAAAGTAGACTTGACCCTCTTCGAGATCCTTTAGGTGGATTTCGAAAACAATCATCGACTTGCTCGAAAAATCGAGACGAAGTTAAACAAAAATCTATTTTCTGTAACGCTAAAAACTGTTTTAAAACGACAACTTGTCGGCCAATTTTCTTGCTGTGCAGTAAAGTTCTGTAGGAACTAATTGAAAACAGTAAAAGACAATATAATCGAGATCGCAATGCATCTTCTGGATCATCGTTTTGATTTGTGTGTAAAGAGTAGATTGATGTTGAAGTTGAGGAAAAACCTGTGTTTAATTATATTAATTTTCTGAAATTTGTCCGATATGGCGTGTGCCCCGACGAACCGGGCGACGTGGTCGCACGCTATATGCATCGAAAGACGCGTATGGACATTGCGGACGTGTGGGAACTGACGGAACTCGGTTTCGTCGCGTGTGCGCGACGAAATCAACGCGTATCCGTCGAGATACCCCCGTATCGGTGTTTTGCAAACTTGCCCATAACTTTGTGTACAGTCGTCGAATCGAGACGAAACTTGCGCCAACAGGTCCAAATCGAAATTATGGTCCTGTGTGCCAAGTTTGGTTCGATTCTGAGAAGGTCGAATCGGAACCCATTTTTGGCGGGCCCGCGACTCACTCAAACGGACGATTTTGTACACGGCTCATCGGAATCCAAAACTGGACATACCGTTGAGTTCCTCTCCTCAAACTGAATCTGTAGACATGTAGTTTGACGACTTTAGAGACCATAGACTTTGGCAAGCATTTCGGTGCAAAGCGGGTCCAACGACGGACATCGTTTTGACCCGAAATTACGATTTTGCCCCTGTTCCAGAATTAGACTTTTGGACAGGTGTTTCCTAGGTATATCTTTTACACCGAGTGCATTTTTTATATTTGTTTCAGCGTCCGGAGTTGTTTGGAGATTGTGACGTTTCTTAGCTGACATTGTGATTACCTAGACTTGCCACTTTGCACCATCAGGCAAGATACCTTACCACCTTACTCTGCGATTATTGTATTTCTTATTTTCAGTTGTTATTTTCAGCATTTCTTATTTCTCGATATTAAAACTGTGCGTCCAAGTCACACTTGGGTGCAAGCGACTCTATCGGTCGTTTTTCTCGCTTTATTTATTTCTCTTGCATTGACTTAGTTTATTGACCATCCATTGATGTTAAGGTATTGGTATATCTCATACGGCCTTGGCACTTGTTGTATCACGTGATGTGAGTCACATGTAGGACACGTATCCGCGTAGTCGGCTGGCCACCGATACGTATGGAGCGTGCGACGGATAGGGGTAACTGCCAATAGAGTTGCATGCTAGAAGACTTGGCGGTTACTAGAGGTACATGTCAGTCATGGAGATGATGATACTAGGCATTGGGTGGGGAGAACAATACCTGACGTATGGGCTTCGATTGTACTTTCCTTGTAACCCGGAAGATCCGCTGGAGATACGGGTATGTTAGCCTCTCAGGTTGGCCACTGTCGTTCTTGGAACGTCATGCGCTTGGTCACTGGTGCCCAAGAGGGGACTATACCGGATCCTATATTCACCCAGGGCTCATGCGTCGAAGGATTGTATCTCAACTGCATATTCACAGTAGAATGGTCAGGAACCCGATTACATGCATACTTTTCTCTTATTATATTATCACATTTTATATGGCATGGTGTTTTCTTGTATCTTGCTATGTCCCCTGAGGACCTGGTTATCTCTCCTGGTTTAGACGATTTTCCACAGGAGTACGGAGCGGCATTGGAGCTATCCTACATCGATGACGAGGCAGTCTTTACTGATGTCTAGTCTATTCTTTATTTGAGACATTAGTGGACGTTATTTTTACATCTCATTTCTTTCTATTTGCGGAGGTTGGACTCCGATCTTGTGAGACTATTTTTCATAGCTGTTTGGAGTGAGCATGTTCACCCGGCTATCATTTGATACTCTTATTTATTTATTGGACTCTATTATCTTCTGTGTTGAGCTGTGATGAGATTAGATTATATTATTCTGGCCTGGGATTATTTTATTTACAGCTTATGTGCATATATGAGGATTCCACATATTGGAGTATTTTTCGTATATGTGCAGCTGACATGTTCACGTACTTGGTCCTACGTATTTTGGGACTGGGGCGTTACATATTTTGTGGTGGCCCATGCAGGTCAACGTTAATATTGTTGGGTTACATGACTGTGCCCAACAAGCCTGCATATAGGTGTGCTAGTTGCAATTTCTAGAAGCAAGTTCTAGTCCAGTTTTTAAGTTGTTAATTAAACTATCAACCTACTCTACCATCGCAGGATACAATTATCAATTAACGAAAAAGGAACCGATTTATTAATTTATTGGGTAAAGATCGTATTTTCTAATTCATTTAACAAAACTTTATGCTTTAATATTATATACATAAAATTTGATTTTTCTTTTAATGAGAAAAATGTGAATTTGTTTAAATAATACAAACATGGATTTTATTCTTTTTGTTTAGAAGTGAGAAAACTCTTATAATTTTTCATATAAAACTGATACTCATTTTAAGTGCGCGTCTAATTACGCAAAGCAGCAACCAAAAGAACAGAAAAATCCTAAACTACACAAATACAAGGCCACAGAAAAACAAAAAAAAAACTGGACTTATGCCCTTATATACAACAAATTAATTAATTCAATTTAAATGCTGAGGCGAGCTCTGAGTGCCGTGAAGCGGTCCAAACAGAAGGCCGAGGCCCTGCACCCAAGATACTAAAACCAGTAACAAGTTCTAAAAATAAAACATAATATAATTTAAATATAAATTATAGAAAATGGGCGTCTCAGACTTGGTCATGCAAATCTCACGTTGCTGGCTTACGCCCCAACGTACAGGGATACCCCGTAGCGTTTGCGTGTCGCCGAGGCTCATCCGACCGATACGGTCGTTGCCTAAGGGTGGTTACCAAAAACAATTAGAAGCCAACAATACCAAAATATCTTTTCCTGAAAACTTTAAAGTTTATAAATAATATATATTTTTCCGAGAAAACCAAACCATTTTGGTAAACAAATAAAGACTATATATATATATATAAAATTGGGCAGCACCTCCATTGTAACTAGGACAACCTAGCCAAATTTGGCACTGTCCAACAAGTACAGATACCCAAAAATCACACCACACAATACCAATATATCCATACCACCAAACCCGAACAAAAATCCGATAAAACGACAACGCATCAAAATTTATATTAAGCTAAATATCGCTCAAAAACAAAACTAACAACTGCAATCGTTCCGAATCCAATTCGGAAGACCAAAGTAACCACTACACAACGAGATAAAAGTCCGAACCCCATCGTGGGACCGAAACCGCGTCATCACAGACTCTACGGGGAGGGATGAACTACTCTAACTAACAGAAGTTACCAGATTGCTCGATGACGGAGTCCGAAGGGTGGCCTCGGACTCGGGAACGCTGGACAGCGGGATCCGAAGCCACGGAACAGCGGGAAGCGAGCCGGACAATGGTACGGAAAGTTGGCGGACTGCGGGAAGCCCGGACAGCGGTCAGCGGTCCGCACGAGGCCGACTGGAGGCAGCGATCGCAGGGCTCGGGGAGGAGCACGGATACGGACCGACGGTCGGGCCGGGACGCTGAACAGCGTCGGCGGGGCGTCAGAACAGCAGGGAAGAGGGTGTTGGTGCTTTCTTTACATGGAGAGAGCTTGCTCTCAACATGCCTTGTAAAATTATAGTCCCACATCAAAAATGCACCATGAGTTATCTCAACATATATACTTGGTTGTGTTGTTGAGAGATGCACATGGGGTGGTAACCCTAAGGAGGGAACCATGTGGGTGATTTTACTAGGAGGTAAGAATAAGGCTCCAAGGATTAAGCATTAATGCTTTTGTCATTCTCTTGGATTAATTCCACTTGGAGCTAAGCCCCAACGGGGCTTAGCAACTCGGACTCGGACTCGGACTCGGGCTCATGGGCTCATGAGGCGTAATGTGGCGTTTTATTAGCGCACTTTGCACTTAGCACGTCAGCAGTCATGCGGTCTTTATGCGGCTCATATGCGGTTCATGCGGCTCATGCGGTTCATGCGGCTCATGCGGTCCATGCGGCTCATGCGGCTCATGCGGTCCATGCGGCACATGCGGTCCATGCGGCTCATGCGGTCCATACGGCTCATGCGGCTCATGCGGTCCATGCGGCCAGTAGGCTCATGCGGCCAGGCTGCTGCTGCTGCCGCATGGAGGGATCCACTGACTATGCAGATTACAAATCAGTTATAGAAAGGCTGAATCAATACGATTAAATTAGATCCTATCTTTGTAGGATTTGAATTAATTCAGATCCTATCTTTGTGGGATTTGAATTAATTTTGTGGGATTTGAATTAAATCTCGTTGCTATCTTTTGGGATTTGATTCAATCTTTCCATAACTGAAGAGGCGGTTAGGGTTTCCACCCTCTCTCTATAAATACTCTCTTCTGGCCTCATTTGTGACAACTACAAAAATTACAAGTTAGAAAAGGAGAAAGAGAGAGAGAGAGTTGCTGCCGCCATTGCAAGTCCATCCGAGGAGTCTGAACAGAGGTGACTTCGAGCGTTCCACAAGTTCTTCAACTTGCTGGTTCTTGGAAGCAGATCGTATTGGGCGAATCTTGCTTTGAGCAACGGTGTTTTGACACCCCAGCATTATTCTTCTTCTCATCTCTCTCTAGTTTTATTGTAACTCGTTCTGTCCCAATTGTAACACGTTTGCAAGGAAGAACGAGAGATCTTCTGTTCTCTTTTTTCCTCCTTCAGATTGTAATTTGGCTATTTGATTTATTGTACCATCGTAGATCTTGAGTTTGATCACTGTAAAATTTTGTGTGACATCTCATATCTCGATTGCATTTGTTTTTCATCTTTGATCAAGCCCCGGAACTAACAATCTCAAAGTAAGATCCGTATAGATGGAAAACATTAATGCTTCGCTCCTCCAATCGGACTTCTGCAAGTTGGAAAAGTTCGATGGAGAGCACTATCAAGTCTGGAAGAGAAAGGTGTACCTAACTCTTCAACTGAAAGACGTTGATCATGTTCTGTTGGAGGAAGAACCCTCTGTTCCAAACACTGGATCTACTGCCGCCATCAATGCGGCTACCAAACTCAAGGCCAAGTGGAGAAGAGAAAATAGCATCTGCAGGCTTCTCATCCTGAATGCTATGGAGGACTCCCTGGCAGAATCCTACTCAAAGAAGAAACTTGCCAGAGACATATGGGAGTCTGTAGAAAATCTGTATGAAGAAGATAAGAACAGGAGCAAAATGTTTGTGGTTGAAAAATATCACAAATTGCTCTTTGAGGATGAAAAGTCCATGCTGCCACAGGTGAAGGAATTTCTGAAGCTGCGTCAGAAACTGGAAGACGAAGAGATGCCCCTTCCCGACAAGTTTGTCGTCGGAGGGATCGTCTCAAAACTTCCTGCAGGATGGAGTACCTTCTATGCAAGGATGCACAGAAAGAAGCTCGACATTAGCTTGGGAGATCTACTTAAAGAGATCCATGTTGAGGACGAGATGCGTTCTCAACAGAAGATGGACACTCTGTCCAAACAGTTGGCTAAAGCCAATCTTGTGCAGACGAGAGATTCCAAAGGGAAGCAGGCGGCTTCTCATCCCAAGAAGAAGGACTTCGCTAATCTAAAAGTGAAGGGTCCTTCTTTCAAACAACAGAAGACTAAGTCCCACGTGACTTGTTACAATTGTGGCAAGAAAGGCCACTACAAGAGTGAATGCCGATCTAAGCCTAAACAATCAGAGAAAGGTGAGCCTAATAAGGTTTCATTAGTTTCTAACGTTGTTGCTATGATCGGACAGGTCACAACTGTGGGGGTTGACTCTGACTGGTGGATAGACACTGGAGCGACTTGTCATGTCTGTTCAGGCAAGAAATGGTTCGTCACGTACCAGCCAATATCTGAGAAGGTTGTCATGGCGAACCAGGCCCAAGCTGAAGTTCTGGGGATCGGGACCGTGGAACTGAAACTCACTTCTGGGAACACTCTGACACTTCAAGGTGTGAAGCATGTTCCGACGATTGCCAAGAACCTGATCTCTGGGAGCCTGCTCTGCAACGCAGGCTTGAGGATGGACATCAATGCTGGTCAGATGGTGATGTCCAAGAAAGGAACATACTTCGGGAAGGCTTATCAAACTGAAGGCATGTTTAAAATTCAGCTTGTTAACCAGTTTGAAGACATTAATGCAGTTGCATTTTCTGATTATTCTCTTGAGTTGTGGCATAATAGACTAGGACATGTTCATTGTAAAAGAATTAACAAAATGTCTAGTCTAGGACTTATCTCCAAATATGGGGGTAAGATGGAGAAGTGTGAGGTGTGTGCTCAGACGAAGATCACTAGGAAACCCTTTCATCGGGTCAATCGAAGCACAGATCTTCTGGAGTTGGTGCACTCCGATATCTGTGACTTCAAACATTTCTCCACGAAGGCCGGGATGAAGTATTTCATAACCTTCATCGACGACTTCTCAAAATACGCGTTCGTCTACTTGCTCAAATATAAAGACGAAGCCTTCGAGAAGTTCAGAGAGTTCAGGGCCGAAGCTGAACGGCAGACTGGACAACAACTCAAGAGGTTAAGGAGTGATCGAGGTGGGGAGTACAGGTCTCATGAATTCGCATCGTTCTGCAGAGAACATGGAATCATATGCGAGACTACTGCTCCATATTCTCCTCAATTTAACGGAGTAGCGGAGAGGAAGAACAGAACGTTGACAGAAATAATGAACTCTATGCTGCTAACCGCGGGTCTTCTATGCTACTGGGGAGAAGCTGCATTGACGACCACTTTTATTCTAAATAGTGTGCCACATGCAACTTCGGACGTAACTCCTCATGAACTCTGGTTCAAAGTCAGACCTAACTTGAATGTCATTCGAGTGTGGGGGTGTCTGGCGTATGTGAAACTCCCAGATCTGAAGATTCAGAAGCTAGGGACAAGGACTACGAAGGCGATCTTCTTGGGGTATGCCGAGAAGAGTGATGCTCGAAGATTTCTTGATATTGAGTCAAATCATATCATCGAATCTCGCGATGCTGAATACTTTGAAGACAAGTTTGCAAAAGACAAAAACATTATTCTTTCAGACATTCCGAAAAATGATGGAGGTGCAAATGAGACTGAAATCTCATATGAGCCAGTAGTCCAAGAAGAAGCTGTTGTTGAGGAAATAACTCCTGTACCAGAACTCGCAGAGCCGTCAGCTAAGCGAACGAGAAGACCGAAAGACTTCGGAGATGACTTTGTCCCCTATCATGTGGAAGCAGATCTGCTTACCTATGATGAGACGATGAAGACCAGAGATGCTATCTTCTAGAAGGAGGCAGTGAATGACGAGTTTGACTCTATCACCTCCAATAACACATGGGTGTTGGTAGATCTACCTGAAGGAGAAAAGCCCATCGGATGTAAATAGATCTTCAAGAAGAAGATGAAGGCAGATGGAACTATTGACAAGTTCAAGACCAGACTGGTAGCCAAGGGATTTTCTCAGAAACAGGGGATAGACTACTTTGACACGTACGCTCCAGTAGCCCGGATGACCACCATCAGGATGTTAATCGCTCTAGCAGCTATACATAAGTTGGTGATACATCAGATGGATGTAAAGACCGCATTCCTGAATGGGGAGCTGACCGAAGAGATTTACATGCAACAGCCAGAGGGATTTGTCGTCAAAGGTCTTGAAGACAAAGTCTGCAAGTTGGTGAAATTATTGTATGGTTTGAAGCAAGCTCCCAAGATGTGGCATGAGAAGTTTGACAAAGTTATTAAGTCAAACGGCTACAGAGTCAGCGAGACGGACAAATATGTTTACACAAAGTTCGCTGATGGAAGAGGAGTCATCGTTTGTCTGTACGTGGACGACATGCTAATCCTAGGTACGGATATAGGCTGTGTCACAGAGACAAAGAAGTTCCTCTCAACCAAGTTCAGTATGAAGGACTTGGGGGATACAGATGTCATCTTGGGCATAAAGATCATCCGGACAGACACTGGAGTAGCGCTGTCACAATCTCACTACATTGAGAAGATGCTCACACGCTATGGGTATAAGAATCTTCCAAGGATCGATACGCCATACAGGTGTGATCAGAAGCTGAAGCCAAATTCAAGGGAAAGCGTCAGGCAGCTGGAGTATTCTAGCGTTATCGGAAGTTTGATGTACGCAACCACTGCCACAAGGCCTGACATAGCTTTCGCCGTGGGAATGCTGAGTCGGCTCACAAGCAACCCAGGGGTTGAGCACTGGAAAGCTGTGAAGCGGGTGATGAGATATCTCAAGAAAACTCGGACATATGTACTGCACTACAACGGGTATCCGACAGTAGTGGAAGGCTTCAGTGATGCTAGCTGGTGTTCAGAGGTGGAAAGCGAGAGATCCACAGGTGGATATGTCTTTTCCTTGGGTGGAGCTGCTATATCGTGGAAGTCGAAGAAGCAGACTATACTCTCTCGTTCCTCCATGGAATCTGAATTCTATGCACTTGAAACTGCAGCAGATGAAGCAGAATGGCTTCGGGAGCTCATGTATGATCTTCCAGTGGTTGGGGCTCAGATACCGGCGATACCGATATACTGTGACAACCAGGCGACTGCGGCGGTGGCATCAAATTACCTCTTCAACGGGAAGAAGAAGACTGTGCGGTTGAAGCACAGGGCAGTACACGATCTTATCAAAAGAGGTATAATTGCAGTGGTTGATGTTCGGAGTCAGGAGAACCTGGCAGACCCATTCACAAAGGGCCTCAAGCGCCAGTTGGTCGATGACACAGCATGTAAAATGGGATTGAAGGCATTCTGATAGTGTGTCTTTGTAATCCTACCATAAAGTTTTATGCTATTAGTTCAAAGAGAAATCTACTAGGCATCTAACTTTTGGTTCAAAGGAGGATCACTGACTGGGAAACTATCAGGTAACAGTGGGTACTTGTTCTCTGGAACATGGAAGGGATACGGACCTATAACCACTGTTGTCTACTATGTATTTTTCTGCAGAAAAACAGATCCTGTGGAAGGTTGGCTTAAACGCCTTAATGAGTTCTCAGGCAGAGTGAATGCCTGGTGTGCTTTACAGGAAGCACGGTAGAGCAGCACTACAAGGAGTGAATCTCCATGCTACAGTGGGGTGACTCCACCATGAGGTTCCCAGGTAGGGGTAATGCCTCGGCTTTGCAAGCCAAGTCACAGCGGCGTAGCACCACAAATAGGCAGGTAGCCTAATGCTGTATGACGTAATTAAAGAGTTGTAGACAACACTACAAAGGGGAGGATGGCCCCATGTTACAGTGGCACGACACCACAATGAGGTACCCAGGTAGGGGTAAAGCCTCGGTATTGCAAGCTATGTCGTTGCGGCGTAACACCGCAAGGAAGCCTTAGGCTTCATGCTGGATAGTTTGGCACTACAAAGGGGCTTGTGACCTCATGCTACAGTAGTATGACACTACGATGAGGTTCCCAGGTAGGGGTAATGCCTCGACTTCAGGCCATGTCATAGCGGCGTAGCACCGCAAGGAAGCGCAAGGCTTCATGCCATATCTCTTTAATAAAGAACTCACCTATAGTGTATAGAAAGAGATATCAGGCCGTCTCTTGAGGGTAAACTTGTAGACGCCCAAAATTATACACTAAAACCAGGCTGGCACAGGGCCTTTAATGTGCAGCCAGAAGCACACGTAACTACACTTTGTGAGTGGAAAGAATTACAATTGTGGTGCAGAATTCAAGGCGTAGTCCATTCTTGTATCACATTGTTATTTAACCCATACGGAAAGATTCAAGTCGTCAGCGACATCTATCCTAATGCAAAATGGACAGTTACTGTGGAGAACGCTCAACCCTGGACACATATATATGTTGTGATATGTGGAGGATTGTTGGTGCTTTCTTTACATGGAGAGAGCTTGCTCTCAATATGCCTTGTAAAATTATAGTCCCACATCGGAAATGCACCATGAGTTATCTCAACATATATACTTGGTTGTGTTTTTGAGAGATGCACATGGGGTGGTGACCCTAAGGAGGGAACCATGTGGGTGATTTTACTAGGAGGTAAGAATAAGGCTCCAAGGATTAAGCATTAATGCTTTTGTCATTCTCTCGGATTAATTCCACTTGAAGCTAAGCCCCAACGGGGCTTAGCGACTCGGACTCGGCCTCGGACTCGGACTCATGGGCTCATGAGGCGTAATGTGGCGTTTTGTTGGCGCGCTTTGCACTTAGCACGTCAGAAGTCATGCGGTCTTTATGCGGCTCATATGCGGTTCATACGGCTCATGCGGTTCATGCGGCTCATGCGGTCCATGCGGCTCATGCGGCTCATGCGGTCCATGCGGCACATGCATTCCATGCGGTCCATGCGGCTCATGCGGTCCATGCGGCTCATGCGGCTCATGCGGTCCATGCGGCCAGTAGGCTCATGCGGCCAGGCTGCTGCTGCTGCCGCATGGAGGGATCCGCTGACTGTGCAGATTAGAAATCAGTTATGAAAAGGCTGAATCAATGCGATTAAATCAGATCCTATCTTTGTGGGATTTGAATTAATTCAGATCCTATCTTTGTGGGATTTGAATTAATTTCGTAGGATTTGAATTAAATCTCGTTGCTATCTTTTTGGATTTGATTCAATCTTTCCATAACTGAAGAGGCGATTAGGGTTTCCACCCTCACTCTATAAATACTCTCTTCTGGCCTCATTTGTGACAACTACGAATATTACAAGTTAGAAAAGGAGAAAGAGAGAGAGAGAGAGTTGCTGCCGCCATTGCAAGTCCATCCGAGGAGTCTGAACAGAGGTGACTTCGAGCGTTCCACAAGTTCTTCAACTTTCTCGTTCCTGGAAGCAGATCGTGTGGGGCGAATCTTGCTTTGAGCAACGGTGTTTTGACACCCCAGCATTGTTCTTCTTCTCATCTCTCTCTAGTTTTATTGTAACTCGTTCTGTCCCAATTGCAACACGTTTGCAAGGAAGAACGAGAGATCTTCTCTTCTCTTTTTCCCTCCTTCAGATTGTAATTTGGCTATTTGATTTATTGTACCATCGTAGATCTTGAGTTTGATCACTGCAAAGTTTTGTGTGACATCTCAGATCTCGATTGCATTTGTTTTTCATCTTTGATCAAGTCCCGGGACTAACAGAGGAGGTTTCCGGGGAGGCGCCGACGGCCACGGGGCCGAGTCAGCGAGCGGCGGACGGACGGACGGCAAGGGGGTCGGTCTAGGCACGGGGAGCGAGGCTGCGAAACAGCGGGCGGCACTCGCGGGAGTCGGAGGGGGTGCTCCGGTCGATCGGGGCGAGCGGGAACGGCGCGGGGTGTGCCGGCGAGAGCTGGCCGCGAGGGGGTCGGCACGAAGGGTTGTCGGGATCCGGCGCACGGGAGCCGCGCGGGGCGGACGAGGCAGGGCGCGGCCTCGGGAGGCGGCGCGCGGGCGGAGGCGCCGGGGAGGCGCTGGCCTCGGGTCGCAGGCGGGCGGAGGCGCCGGGGAGGCGCTGGCCTCGGGTCGGAGGCGGGCGCGGGGTCGAGCGGCGGCCGGATCGGAGGTGGGCGCGCGGTTAGGGCACGGGAGGTGGGTTCTGAAGGATGAGGAAATGGGAATAGAGAGAGGGAGAGGGAGAGAGAGAGAGAGAGAGAGAGAGAGAGAGAATGAGTTTGAGAGTGAGGGAGAGAGGATGAGTTAATAAAAAAGAAGAAGTGGAGGGAGAGAGTTATGTGGAGGAGAGTGTGCTGAGGAGAAATAAGGGGAAGCTTGGGTCCAACGTGGGGGAACTGATCCAACGTGGGGGAAGTTAGTTTTAGGGAGTAGGATTTTAATTTTTTTTTTTCTCTTTTTTTTATTTATTAACCAATGTATATATTATCTAAGTATTAATAATCAGAAAATTAAAAGAGAAAAAATAGGGTGAGTTCGGAATCGGAAATCGGGTTTGAACTCGGTGTCGGACCCCGGACACGGGATCGGAACAGGCCACAATTAAAAATCTCATAATTAATTTTAAAAATAATATTTTTCTGATCCGAATAATAATAATAATAATAATAATAATAATAATAATAATAATAATAATAATAATAATAATAATAATAATAATCATCTAAACTAGTAATCTAATAATCCAGTAATTCTAATAAACCAAAATTGCGGGTTTTACAGTTGTTTTCCAAAAACTTTGAGTATAAGCAGTTTTTGAAAGGGATGTGAGTTTCTTGTAAAAAAAATTGTCCCAAAATTAACTATTAATTTTTTTATATTGCTAATTGTGGTTATCCAATGACTTTAGACTATTTTTTAAAATAAAATAATAAAAGCAGTCTCTATCGCCTGAGGAATAAATTGATATTGTTGTTGTTTTACAAAATAGAAGCTACTGAAACAGGCTTTTATTCTTCAAAAATAGCGCTAAAAATGGAATAGAGCAAATGAAAAATATAAGCAGAGGTCGGGAAAATAAGCCACGCCCCATCCAGCACAAACCGAGGCAGAATGAGCCTATAGGCTTAAACGTTGGTTATAACTTTTTATTTTATTTTAATTTACTTCTTAAAAAGAACCAATGATAATAATTTGCTACGGTTGCAAAGGGTCTATATGTTCTTACTTTGTTACTCCAATTGTTACGTCTCACAGTTTGTCCCTCCAACTGACTATAAGATGTTTATGTTTTACCGTCATTAGAAATCTCGGATGTGGATCGAAATAAATATGTATTATTTATTCTTGCATCATATCCTCTTTTTCTCGTGCGCAAATGAACACATGTGAGAGGGGAGGGGTAATCCTTGTGTACCTCTTGGGCGTTCAAGTTAGATCGAGAATTTAAAAAAAAATTATAATACAAGTGCCTATTTTGATAAATATACAAGGGACTATATAAGTCCTTGTTAGACAACTTTGGACTATTTCCTTATGAACTTATGGTTCATATTAAAAAATCGACGGAGTAGATATAACTCTTCCACGATATCTGATCTTATTATTATTCTTGTGTTTGGTTACAAGATGAAAAATATGTAGAAAAAAATTAATTCTATGGAATTATTTTTCTAAGAAAAAATTTCATGGAATTTTAAAAAAATTCTGTGGAAAACATAATTTGGATGTTTGATTGTCATTATTTTTCACGAAAAATAGTTATTTTTCATAGAAAATAATATTTTTATTATGGGTTGGACAAGTTTCAATTTCCACTATTTTAGAAAAAAAAATAATATGAAAAATGATGATTTTTTGGAAAATAATTTCATGAAAAATATAAACTATCAAACACTACAATTGGTGGAAAATATGTGATAAAAATATTTTCTATGAAAAGAAGCTCAATCAAACACAGCCGCCGAAACTGGGTCTTGTAGAATCGATTAACAGGCTTCGGCCTTTCTACTTGGACCTCAGTATTCATATCATCCGTTGTGTAAAAGTTTCATCCATTCAAAACAATAATACAGCTATAATGTAAAGAATATATTTGTATTTTTTAGTAACTTGAATCTAAAGATAAAATCACACTAATTCTTAAATAAGATTAAAAAAAATATTCTCTTTTATTCGTTTGTTAAGAAGAAGGATTACCCATAATAATAGACATGGAAGAACATATAATCACCTATTGAAGCTATCAAGAACCTATCAAGAAAAGACATGAGACCACTAATAATTGCAACAAACTCCATCACCAACTCATACCATCACATCGGAAGTTGTAGATTACCAAAATCACGTCTTTTTAAAATAAGGCATGTGAGTGTGACGTGTTCACTAATTTAAGAGTTGGTATGATGTCCCACTTCTAAATTCCTTGTCCATGACAAAGAAGTTAAAGCCAACCGTTAAGTTGTTTTATGAAAACCCCTAACCACGTAGTTACTTCAAATTTTCTTTGAATTATTTTATATAGAGATATCAGATTTATGATATAATTAGATTTTGGATACTAAATTTGTCCGTTTTAGTTTTTACGTACTCGAATTTTTTAGTGACATATTCGTCACTAAAAGACTCTTTTTGAAAGTTCATTTTTGCCTTAAAATATGTCGCTAAAAAGTTTGAATATTCAAAATCTTAAATGGAGAAATTCAGTATCCAAAGTTTAATTCGATCATAAATTTGGTACCCTTATACTCAAAGTCTAATTAAAAAATTAATCTTTTTTTTTTTTATCTCAAACGGATGAAAATGTAGACTAGAGCCAGTTACACGAATACCTGTGCATAAAAATGTGATGACTTCGTAGTATATTGTTTGATCATAAATTGTCAGTTTACACTTTTAAATAAAATATTTATAACCAATATGGATCAGAATAATATTTGGTAGGTAAGGTGTGATCAAGTATTGAGATGTAATCCCACTAAAGAATTATCATTGTAATCCCTAGGATCCATATTTCATATAACTAGCTGATGTTACTTCAGAAACACTTCAGTATCACGTTAAGCAGAAGATCAAGGTCGGCTCCAGAGACTGAGGGTCCGTTTGGATTGGCTTTCTGTAATTTTATTCCGAAATCAGTTTTCTGAAAGTAAGTTATAAAGTTATTTTCTAAGTAAAAAAAATTTAGTTTTGTGTTTGGTTACTTTCATTTGAAAAGTGAATTTTAAGGAAAAAAAAAACAAAGTTTATGTTTGGTAAAATATTTTAAAAAGTCATTTTAACTGTGTCATCACTTTAACTGTGTCCATATATTTTAAATGTGTCCACACTTTTAACTGTGTCCACATATTTTAACTGTGTCCACCACAGACCCGACACTCCCGGCGGAGGAGCTTGCGGCGGTGGCTGGAGGAGCTGGGGAAGAGGGAGGAGGCGCACGATCTCGCGGCGGTCGCGGCGGAGGAGCTCGCTGCGGGAGGAGCCGCATCGGGAGGAGGCGCAGCGGCGGAGGCCCACAGACGCGGGGGTCGCGGCGGGAGGAGGCGCAGCGGGAGGAGCCCACGAGCTCGCTGTAGGTCCTAAAAATCAAGTTGCACCCATCAAAGAAGTCATGAAAATCAAATTATGCATCCTTCAAGTGAACTGCGCAGAAGACAGATTGCGCAACAATTTGATTGCGCAGGCTGAACTGCGCACTCATCCAAGTGCGCAAGCTGACATGGCCTCGTCATCATTACCTGATAGAGAATCAGATCATCTGACAACTGACAGCACGGAGAACGAGGAAAGTGTTCGTTTATCGTGCAGCACAGCGCTCGAGGACAGTTGTACATGCAGCGCAATCTGCCAGACTCTCTGCAGCGCAGTCCATTCCAGCGCGGTCCATCCCAGCGCAATCCGAAGCCAGCGCAATTCAGGTGGCACACTCCATCAAGACAACTGACAATGTACACGTGGCCTTCATGCCATCAATTACTCACCATGTGGCAACTGTCTGTACGCGATCAAGCGCATTTCAATCAAACAATGCCACGCGTCACATACGGATGGTCCACGATCGAGTAACTGCCTGCGCAATCCAAAGTGTGCGCAATCCAACCTGCGCAAGTCAGAATAACTAAAAGTTAGTTATTTCCAGAACTCTATAAATAGAGTTTCAAGCCTTCATTAACACACAGAGGATCATACACACATAGAGAGAGTTCAGGAGTTCTTGCCCAAGTGCTGCTGCATTTATTGCCTGCGCAATCCAAAGTGTGCGCAATCCAACCTGCGCAAGTCAGAATAACTAAAAGTTAGTTATTTCCAGAACTCTATAAATAGAGTTTCAAGCCTTCATTAACACACAGAGGATCATACACACATAGAGAGAGTTCAGGAGTTCTTGCCCAAGTGCTGCTGCATTCTTCAGAGGCTATCGCCTTCAAATTCAGAGGCTACCGTCTTCAAAGTTCACATCGTCCAAGGGATAAAGCGATCGTCATCCAGATCAGATTCCTATAGTTGTACTTTTCCAGAATTCTTGTAATCTTCTTACAAAGTTTGTTGAAATAAAGATCAACTTTTGTTTTTGCAAACAAAATGGCGACTCTGCTGGGGACGACTTTCTCCTCCGACGAGGAAGTGACAACTCAATGTGACGTTGCGTCTATCGGAAAGACGCAGATAACGCTGGTTGTAAAGGTCAACCAGACGGCCTATGAAGCCATGATCAACTCCAGGACCACCCCTCGCACTGCAACAACTTCTGCCACGAGCAAAGTGCGCCCAGTGTGGGTCCCCAGGACTGCTGTGCAGTCTGCTGTCTCTCCTGTTGCACAGTCTGCTTCCAAGACTGTTGCACAATCTGCTGATTCTGCCACCAAGACTGCTGAGCAGTCTAAAGTCTCTGCTGCCAAGACTGTTGCACAGTCTGTTGTCTCTACTATTGCACAATCTGCCTCTACTACTCAGGCGCAGTCTGCTGTTGCCAGTGCACAAACTACTTCCTATGTTGTCTTGTCAAAGTACAAGACTCCTCTTTTCCTGGCGCAGTTGGCTGCAACTCTTCCTGCGCAGTCCACTACTCCAGCAACCAGAGTGCATCCCAAACACTCTGTGGCCAGAACTTCTGATGCGCAAACCACAGTGTCTGTGGCCAGAACCAAAAAGCCATTTGTCAGAACTCCTAATGCGCAATCAGCCAGTGCACAAGCTGTGCCAGCGCAGTCCAAGAGAGACAGCCCTTTGGCTAATCTCTCTTCCTCTCACAGCAAGGAGAAAGGCTCTACTCCTCTTTCCAAACACCCTGTTGCTCCTGCACAATTCACTGGGGGTAGTCTGTTGACTGTCCCTCCTCCATCACAGAACAAAGGAAAAGGCCCGTTGGTCTTTTCTCAAACTTTCTCGTCCCATGACTTGGAAGACAACAGAGGAAAACGCTCTTTAGCTAACCCTTCTTCACAAAACAAAGGAAAAGGCCCTTTGGTCTTTTCTCAGTCTTCCTCGGTCTTTACCGTAGAAGATCAATCTGAACGTGCCTCGGCACCAGTCAGTACAAGAACTCTTTCAGATAAGGATTCTTCTCTCCATTTCAAAAGAACTTGTACTGATCAAAGAGGTATTCAGCCTACTCCGGTAGCAGAATTCCAATATCTCCCAACTCTCAAGATATCCCGATCTAAACAGGGAAAATTGCTGGTGTCTCAGACAGAAACCCTTGGGGATGAGTTTGCTGATCTAAGAACTTATCTCAACAGACCAACTTCGATGAAACGCAAACAGCCAATGCCGAAGACCAACCAGCATCAGAGGCAAACTTCTAGGGTCAAAAATCCTGACACCTATGCCAATGAAATGAGTACTTCCCTGTACACTCAAGGGACAAAACATTTGAAGAACCGGAACCATGTTCCGAATGTTGTCAAAGAACACATCCCTCAGACTTCCTCTCGTCCCGTCACTGTTCCTGATCTCCGAGAACACCTTAAAAAAAACGGAACAATATCTCATTACCTCCAGTACAACCACTTGGACACCATTGTAATCACAAAGTGGTCATCAAGTGTTATTGTCAGACAACAAGACGATCTGTCTTCGATCGTCTGAACTTTACAAACTCTAAACCTATGTCAGAAGATGAAGACGAAGTTTTGTACACTTCTGTCAACATGACTTCCAGAGACACTGGGGGTAGGAAGTGCTCTAAGCACGGCAAGCCTCGCAAGCCAAGCCAGCGGTATTTGGATCTACTTCAAGAATCTTCTGAAGGAGTATTTCGCCATACCCGATCCCGAAGCCAAGATACAATCGGTCAAGGGAATCTTCAAGATCCTTCCGGTCATCTACCTCTTTCTCAGTCAGGAGATGATTCTTTCTCCGACTACGATGCATACAGCGAAAGTTCTGAACAGACAGTGTCCTCCACTGTACCTAGAGAAGTGACAGCTTATGTTGTCACTGAAGACCCAGATGCTTCCAGTTCAGCTAGTCAAGAACAAAGAACAGCTGCACTAGAAGACAAACTGAAGACCATGGCTGAAATGGTCGCCAGTATGCATTCTATCATTGTGGCCCAACATACAGTACCACCGACCGTACCTCCTGCAAATCCTGAAATCATAGCATCGTCGGTGCCTGTTAGTGCAGGGCTGGGGGTAGCATCGCCTCAAGTACCTCCTGTACAAGTCCAACCTACACCCAGTCAGTCAGGTGCTGGGGGTAGTGCTTACCACGCTGTTCCTCCCCCTAACACTGTGATTCAGCCTGCTCCTTCTACATCAGTGGAAGATGCCAATGAAGCTGTCAAACCCCTGTGCACTCAGTTTGAGGCCTTCAAAGAGAAGGACAACTTGCAGAGGTTGGGGATTAAGCAACCTTACCCAGTTGAATGGAAGGAAGTCCCATTTTCTCTAAAGTACAAAATCCCAACAATCTCGCTGTTTGATGGCAGCACTTCTCCCAGTCAGTTCATTAACCACTTTGAGGTAATGACTGTCCAACTTTAACCAAATGACGCTCTTCTTACCAGGGTATTCGTTGGCTGTTTAGCCGGCGTAGCATACGATTGGTACAGAAGCTTGTCCGATGGTTGTATCACCTCCTTCTCTGGTCTCAAACAAATCTTCTTGGAACGATTTTATGAGGGGATCAACGACATGACCATGTCAGCCCTCAATAAAATCAAACAAAGACACAATGAAACTGCTGAGAGTTTCATTGAAAGGTTCCGTCGAGATGCTTTAAAGATGCCTCTAGGGACTCCGGCCGCTGTCACCATAGACACTTGCAAGGCAAATCTTTTGCCTATCATCAGCATGTGGACGGGGTCAACTCACTTCCAAGACTGGCCATCTTTTATTGTCAACGCTAAAGCAGCTGAAGTTAGTACTGACAAATTCAAGCAGCTAGGGGTACAAATGTCTAACCCCGATCGGGATGAACACCAGACATCAGGTGGTAGTAATCGCCAGAACAACCGCAAGGGAAAAGAGACTTTGAACATCAACTTGAAGAACAAAGAATCTTTGGCGGTCAACGTAGCTCCCCCTACGTCCACGTCTACTCCTTCAGCACCTCCACCAAGGGAACCTCGTCCAAAAGTGGAATACTCTTTTGACGAGAATGACACAGTGAGCATGTTTGATTGCTTGATCAAAAGCAATAAGCTCCAGCTCCCAGATCCCAAGAAGCCTGATGAAGTCGGTAAGACTGATCATCCCAAGTATTGTGTTTATCACAGGTTCATTGGGCATCCCACTCGAGCATGTTATGTGCTCAAAGGCAAAATTCAAGAGCTGGTCAATGCTGGTGTTGTCACTCTGCAGCAAGACGAGAAGACTGTTACCGCAAACATGGTATCATTTCAATTTGGTGACTTTCCTCCGCAGATGGTACAATATGGTGTCATTCCTATTCCTAAAGCTACTCTTGAGATCGAGAATCTCCCTCCTCCACAAAGTGAAGGTCTTGTCCCCTTGTCTCTTGACAATGGCAAAATTATGTGGATTCATCCGGATCTTGCTTCAGAGTTCGAACTTCCCTCTTCCTCCAAGAAGAAAGATCACTCCAAGGGCAAGACAAAGACTTGCAATATGGTATCTTTTGATCCCATAGTTGACGAGGAAATTCTGTTGGGCACCAGATCAGGAAAAGCCTATCTAAAGGATTATCCCGAAGCTCAGAATCCTGCTTCCTCTTCTGAGCCTGCTCCAGTGCAGCCTGCTTCTACTGAGGATATTCCTACTGCATCCTCACCGGTTGTAGAGTCTACTCCTCCCAAACCGACGGTCGCTGACAAAGGCAAACAGCAAGTCCGCTTCGACAAACCTTTGAAGAAGTCATCTCCCTCAGGACTTGAAAGGCCTTACAATTTTGATATCCTGGCTCAACTAGCCAATACACCGGCCCGGCTGTCAATCTTCGAGCTCTTGCGCCTCTCCAAAGAGACTCGAGAAACTCTAAGTGAAGCTCTCATACAGGCAGAAACTTGTCTAGCTCTTCTGAAGAAGCCAAAGGCAGAGCCTGTCTCTTGCCTCCACTGTCATAGTGTGTTGGAATTAATTTCAAACATTACCTTCACACAGGATGACATGCTGATGGAAGACAATAGGCACGACCGTCCCCTATACTATACAGGATATGTCGATTCGATGAAAGTCGATCGTATTCTGATAGATCCAGGGTCTGCTCTCAGCATCATGCCGAAGACAATGTTAGAAGCATTGAAGATCCTAGTGCATAGTCTTTCCAGTACAATCACCACCATCCTCGGATTCAACCAGGGAAGGAGTGAACCTCTGGACAAGATTCGCCTAAAACTCCAAATAGGCAATCTCCGCACAAAGGTGACCTTCTACATCATTGACAATCATGGTTGTTCTTATAATGCTTTGTTGGGAAGACCATTCTTACATGAACATAACATTGTTTCTTCGACTCTCCATCAATGTTTCAAATATATCGATGACAATGGTGAGGTTCAAAAGGAGGTTGCTGATCTATATCCTTTCAAAGGCGTCGAAGCATACTGCAACGATGCTCGTATGTATAAGGATGAATTCATGAAGGTAGTGCTGTCTCTGGACACTGAAGAAGAGCAAGAAGCAGTGCCTAATGTCACCCTCATCATACCTGTCAAAGGGCGTGTTTCTCGTCCTCAGTCTTCCAAACCACTGGCTATTCACTTGACAGTCCAGAAGCAACCAACTGATGATGGCCAGGATAAAAGGGAGCTCACCTCTTCAGAGCCACTTGTTATCGACTTACGTCGTAACAAGGAAAAAAAGGCAGCTCACCTCTTCTGAGCCACTTGTTATTGATTTAACTCATAACAAGGATAAAAGGGAGCTCACCACCTCGGAGCCGCTTGTTATCGACCTCCGTCGTAACTAGTCTAATCCTCCTCCACGGTCTTCTTCTCCCCCTCTTGTAATCAATCTGACCAAGCCTGTTAAGGCTAAAGGTCCTGCTGTAAATACAGATATACAAATTAATGAAAAAGCATCTACTTTTCAGTATACTGATGTCATTTATTATGCTAAGTGCTATTTGGATATGTTAGATAGCTTCCAGTCATTTACAATGGGAGTTGTACAGTTTCTTCAAACAGAAGTCTCACTTGAACATCCAAAAGATTTATATCGTATTGTTCCCGCTCGAAAGAAAGGCGAGAGTCCAATACTTTTTAGTAAAGGACCGGAACAACAATTCAGCTATACGGATGATAGCAAAAGTAACGACACGGGGCATCTTCAACTCCGTCGTTATAGTCAACAATCAAAAGATATCATCCGAAAGATGGGTTATGACTTCAAGAATGGCCTCAACTACGGTAAAGGCAGAAGAACTCCTATCCGTACAACTGTTCCGAAAGAAAAGTCAGAGATGTATTACAGCAGGACCAAAAGAGGTCTTGGATATGCTTCTCCTCCAGTATTATCCCCACCAGCCTTCGAATCCGATAGTGAGGAGCGCTCTAACTCTTCCGATTCCAGATCATGGGATTCTGACACCAGCATCGATCAAGTTCATCGATTGACTGTATCTTCTAACATGGTCTCCGTCGAACTTCCAGAAGGCTATGACGAGGATGTTGAAGAAAGTCCTGAAACAGATCCTTGGGCTCAACGAATGGATACCCAATGGGAACTCCGATTCGAACAACGAGAACCTCCTACTGAAGATCAATTAGTTCAAATTGATGTAGGAGAAAGCGGGTCACCTCGTCCAATATTCATCAGCAAGAACCTTCCCGAGGCAGATAAGCAAGAACTAATTCTTCTTATTCGAGAATATATTGACGTCTTTGCCTGGAGCTATGAAGACATGCCAGGACTAGATCCCAAAGTTGCTACTCACAAATTAAACATCTTGCCTAATACAAAATCGGTTAAACAGCAACAACGGCACTTCAAGCCAGAAATGATGGATACAATCGACGATGAAGTCAAGAAGCTCATTGCTTGTGGCTTTATCCGAGAAGAACAACATCCTGATTGGGTAGCCAATGTTGTCCCAGTTCTAAAGAAAACCGGCAAATTTCGAGTCTGCATCAACTTTCGGGATCTTAATGAAGCATGTCCAAAAGATGAATTTTCTCTCCCTATCACGGACGTCATGATTCACAACACCTGTGGGTTCGAAAGAATATCTTTCATGGACGGATTCTCTGGATACAATCAGATTCGGATGAATCCTGAAGATGAAAAACATACTTCTTTCCGCACTCCTCGCGGAGTCTATTGCTACACCGTCATGCCATTTGGTCTCAAAAACGCTGGTGCAACATACTAACGAGCCATGAGTACCATCTTTCGAGATCATCTGCGCAAGACTGTCGAATGCTACGTCGACGATAATGCTGTCAAAAGTCGTCTGAAGGAAGATCACTGTAACGCCCCAGAACCAGAATACTGGAGAGCGGGGGCATACATAGCCAGCTACGTATAATGAAATAGAATCCACCCCACTATACGGTCACGGCTGTCTAGATACGTGAGGGTTTAACTACAATCCATCAGTCTCCTATGGTCAATAACAAGCCTAATTGTCTCAATCTCAAGCAAGCAAGTAAAGTTACAAGATGTAAGATCACCAAATATACAATAATAAGGCGTCCCAAACATTACATATCCAGCTGATCATTAAGCTAGTCGTTACAAAATGTGAGGACTAGCAAGAGTTTAGTCGTACATGATCAACCCTAGGATCTGCCAATCATGCTACAGCCCGTAGGCAGACAATAATAAGGTATGCAATACGAGCTAACAAGTGCTCGTCGGCTAAACGCCTCAAAATGAAATTTTTACAATAGAGTGGGAGGGCAAAAATAAACCCACTCGTTGCCCTGGTCACGCCTGATGGTCACTATCGGGCTGGAAAGTCGGTAGATCCTCTGAGGTTGCTCCGAAATCTGGCCACACAAAACCAGCTGGGTTAGATCCCAGAAAGAGCAAGTGCCACAAAGGAGGCTTCACTTAAGAACTAAAACCACCATATCAGAAAATATATTAAAGCAGTTAAAAGAACTGAAAGTAAAAGAATAACAACCGTCATAATGGAGTACGAGGGAACCATTCAAGTAGCCAGGTCACAACCCTTAAACCAAACAAGGACCGGGGTTGCAACCCTTCACCTGAATAGAACTCCGTCTCCAATCTTGTTGGAAAGGTAAAACATTACAAGCATGACGTGGGGTACAATAAGACAATAAACGAAGAGAGGACTTAGAACTGTTCCGGAAGCCAGGTTACAACCCTTAAACCAAACAAGGACCGGGGTTGTAACCCTTCGCCTGAACCGAACTTAGCCTAAGAGTGACAATCATGCGATCAAGCTTGCAATAATCGAGCACTGAAACCACACCATACAATCTCTCCCGGCCAATCAGTGACTACAGCTTTCTATATTAGCTAACTAGGGTTATCACAACATGCAATGAGATGTTCCTCCAACCACAAGCCCTGCAGCTAATCCAGGTTATCCAGGCGACTTGGGTTCATTAAGCAGTGCATCATTCTTTCCATCTATCAATGAGTTGGGACTTGTGCCCTACTCGTCGGCAGGCTGCAAGTCCCACAATGGTGGTCGGGATAACGGGATCACCTGTAACTGAGGAAATCTCTCATGACTACTGAATTATTCTAGTTATTAGCCTTAGCCGTTTACAGTAGGTACCCCTAACCGTGGTACTCAAGGATCCCTGTCCTAGACATGATACAAATACTACCGGTTTAATTGTACAGACACAATCACCCACGGTGTCCAGGTCATCGAATCTTGTCATGTTCACTGTCAGGAGTGCGCTGCATCGGGCCACTATCATGTCATGTCAAAAGTGCACCACAACGGGTCACCATCGTATCAGCGAACAATTAATCTAGCACAAGTGCACATTTAATAATTAAATATTAGAAGGACAAGGACTGTGGAGGACTCATGCGGCTCGAAAATTTTTATGCGGCCCGCAGTCACTTGGCCATATGCAGCTGAGCAAAAAAATATATATAAACATGCATGCTAGTAGGCAATTGCATTAAATACATTAATATAACGTATTAATGTAATGCATTAATACAATAATTACATTATATTAATATATTTAATATACAAAATATATTAATATACAAAATATATTAATATACACTATAATAATATACACTATATAATATTTTAATATATAATTTATGTATGCTTTGTGTGCATTAGCATAATGCGTTAATACATGCGGCTGACTTGTTCCCTTGTTCCATATGCGGCTCACTTCGTTCCCATATGCGGCTTATATTGCTAGCATATTAAAATATTAAAATATGTATCATGACAAAGTTTATATAAAAAAATAGTTTGCACGGCAAAGCATATGCGGCTCATATATGCTTGCATGCAAAAGCATATGATAACAACAAAGCACAAAAAAAAAGCTTGCATGGCAAGTATATGCGGCTCACGTATGCTTTGCATGCAAAAGCATAATAGCAAGCATACAAAATAAGCTTGCATGCAAAGCATATGCGGCTCACCTGTACTTGCATTTAAAAGCATGATATAACATGTAACCTGGCAAAGCATTACGAAATATGCTTGCATGGCCAAGCATATAAAGTACATTGCATGCTTTAGCATATGCGGTTCACATGTGCTCGCATGTAAAGACATAATGGCAAGCATGTAAAATAAGCTTGGTTGCAAGCTTATGCGTATAGGCTTTATTTGCCAAGCCCACGTGAGTGCTTGCCTAAGCATGCAATAATGCATGTATTGGTTCAGGTTAGTGCCTTTAAGGCATTAATTGCTAAGCACACTTAAATGCTTAGAAAGCATTATATTAATGCTTGGTATTCCAAGCAGATGATGGAAAGCATTTTCTAATGATGCATATGCGGCTCATTTAGTGAAGGGCCATACGACCAGCATTGTCATGCAATTAATTGCATGCTGCTAAATTGCTAAGTACAATTAATTAATGCTCATGCAATTGTCCAAGCCCATATGCGGCTAAGCACCGTTGTTTGCACAAGTATTTAATGGCCATACGGCTGAGCAAAATCCCGTAGGTCAAATTTGGACCAAACGAAATCCTCGGCAACATGGGATCATCAACTTAGCAAAATATGCAAGTTTGATAGATCAAAACTTCCGAAAACCGAAAATACCACAAAGCTAGATTTACAAGAATTTAACCATGAAAATGAAAAATGTCAAGTACTAAAGTGGATTAGAAACACATGAGGAATACAATGGAACAATAAAAATAGACTTCCTCCATGAAGCAAGGTGCACTTGCCTAAGCTCTTCCCCCTCTCTCTTTCTTTTCTGGTGGTTGAAGAAGTAATGGTGGAGAAGAAGAAGTAATGAAGATAGAGAAATGTTAGTGGGATATTTAATAAAAGTGGTGGTAGGTGGGATATTTAATGAAAGTGGTGGTAGGTGGGAGTGGTTTGGTTCACACAAAATCTAGCAAAACCAACCAAGCCGAACCAAGTCAAGTTAGGCCGAACCAACCAAGGAAACATGCAATACGGGTCTAAATACGTACACGTATACTGAGATACGTAATACGAACAATGGTCATTACAACTCTACCCACCTTAAAAGAATTTCGTCCTCGGAATTTAATCAAGTGGCTAGAGATGCAAGGACAAGCTATACAACTCACATGCAAGCTATACTAGTCAAGTAATCAAACAATTATTCGTACAAGCAAGGAATCGAAGACATGAGGCATAGGAAAGATATTATACCTCACGAGTCAAACAGGTCGGGATATCACGATCGGATATCATCCTCACGCTCCCACATTGACTCTCCTAAAGTGTGATGACCCCAAGCAACACGGACTAACTTGATAGTCTTGTTCTTGAGTATTTTCTCTCTTTGGTCCAATATGGATACGGGTCTCTCCTCATATGAAAGGTTGGTATCCACAACCAATTTCAAATGATCCAGGATATGACTCGGGTCCGAGATATACCGTCTTAGTTGGGATACGTGGAACACGTCATGTACCTCACTCAAAGACGGCGGAAGAGCGAGACGATAGGATACGTCTCCTACTCGCTCCAGAATATCGAACGGCCCTATATACCTAGGACTAAGCTTTCCCCGTACGCCGAAACGAATGACGCCATGGTTAGACGAGATCCTCAGGAATACATGGTCGCCGACAGAAAATTCAAGGGGACGCCGATGAGAATCGGCCCAATGGCGCTGACGATCTCGTGCAAGGCGAAGATGATCTCTAACTCTCCTGACCACTTCAACTGTCTGAGCGATCATCTCTGGACCAAGCATATGCCTTTTTCCACATCGTCCCATACTAGTGGAGATCTGCACTTCCTACCATACAGTGCCTCGAACGGAGCCATCTGGATACTGGCTTGGAAACTATTGTTATACGAGAACTTCTCCAGGTGCAGGTGATCTTTCCACGAACCACCGAAGTCGAGTGTACAAGATCTCAACATATCCTCAAAAGTCTGGATCGTACGTTCCGACTGACCATCTGTCTGCAGGTGATATGCTGAGCTGAACTGGAGGCGAGTTCCCAAACTCTCTTACAAGCTACGCCAAAAGTGTGACGTGAATCTTGAATCCCGATCCGAGATGATACTGACTGGTACTCGTGGAATCTGATAATCTGCCGAAGATACATCTCTGCCAGCTGAGCTGTCGATTGACCCACTCTGAACGGGAGAAAGTGAGCCACCTTCGTGAGCCTGTCAGCTATAACCCAAATAGCATCTCTACCAGCTGGGGATCTAGGTAATCCAGTCACGAAATCCATGGTTATATGCTCACACTTCCATTCTGGAATTGGCAAGGGTTGAAGAAGTCCAGCTGGCCTCTGATGTTCAGTCTTAACTTGTTAGCAAACCAAACACCGAGAGACAAACCGAGCTATCTCCCTCTTCATGCCATTCCACCAGAAGTGCTGACGGATATCACGGTACATCTTCGTACTACCGAGATGAATCGAATACTGAGAACTGTGAGCTTCCGCCATGACTTCTTGTCTGATATCTCCACTGGATACACAAAGACGCTTACCATGTCGTAGTGTACCGTCTTCATGAATACATAATTCTGGTCGTCGCCCCGCTTCACATTCTGCTCTAAGCCGCTGAAGCTTAGAATCGGAGGACTGATCTATCTTGATCCTCTCAACTATACTGGACTGTACTTGCATGCTGGCCATCAAGGCCACATTGGTAGGAAACTTTTATACCCATCTTCTGAAGATCTGCTAACAACTCTGGTTGCGCTATCAGAAAATAAACTCCAGCTCTCCTGCTCAATGCATCTGCAACAACATTGGCCTTCCCAGGATGATACTGCAGGTTGACATCATAATCCACAAGCAGCTCTAGCCATCTTCTCTGACGTATGTTAAGGTCCTTCTAAGTGAACACATATTTCAGACTCTTGTAGCCAGTGAAAATCTCTACCATATCTCCATACAAGTAGTGTCTCCACAACTTAAGTGCAAACACTACTGCTGTCAGCTCTAGTGGGTCGGGTAATTCCTCTCATGATCACGAAGTTGACATGACGTATAAGCTATTACCTTTCCATGCTGCATCAAAACACATCCTAAACCCTTGCCTGAAGCGTCACAGTACACTGAAAATCCTCCGATCCTATCTGGAAGTGTGAGAACGGGTGCCGTCATCAAGCCTAACTTCAGCTTCTTAAAAGATTCCTGACATTCTGCTGTCCAAGCAAATTGCACATCCTTGCGAGTCAACTGCGTCAGTGGTGCTGAAATCCGAGCAAAGTCCGAAACAAATCTCCGGTAATAGCTGGCTAATCCAAGAAAACTGCGAACTTCTGTAACTGTGCGGGGCACTGGCCATGTTTTGATAGCCACTATTTTCTGGGGATCCACTTCCACTCCACCCTTGGTGATGATATGACCCAAGTATGAAATGCGATCGAGCCAGAACTCGCATTTACTGAACTTGGCAGACAACTGGTGCTCTCGAAGAATCTGGAGGACAACTCTGAGATGCTGCTCATGCTCCGCTTTACTCTTGCTGTAGAACAGGATATCGTCTATGAACACGATCACGAACTGGTCCAAATAAGGCATGAAGATACGATTCATAAGATCCATGAATACGGCCGGCGTATTGGTTGCTCCAAAGGGAATAACAAGGAACTCCCAATGTCCGTATCTGGATCTGAAAGCTGTCTTCGGGATGTCATGCTCTCTGACTCTGATCTGGTGGTACCCTGACCGCAAATCAATCTTCGAGAATACTGCCGCTCCTCTGAGCTGATCAAACAAGTCATCTATCCTTGGAAGAGGATATCTGTTCTTGATTGTCACTGAGTTCAAGGTACGATAGTCAACACATAATCTGGACGTACCATCCTTCTTTTTCACAAGAAGCATCGGGGCTCCCCAAGGCGATCCACTAGCACGAATAAATCCCTTGGTTCTGAGTTCTTCAATCATCTTGTACAATACCTCCAACTCTGACGGCGCCATCCTGTAGACTCTCTCGGACACTGGTGCTGTCCCGGGGATCAAGTCAATAGTAAACTCGATCTCCTATTCTGGCGGCATTCCTTGAAGCTCTTCAGGGAAAACATCTGAAAATTCCTCGACTATCCGGGGTAACTGCACTGCTGCTACGGCCATCCGCAATAATGGAGGAGAAGGTTCCACTTCGCCTCGAGAGAAGGAAAACTCCGGCTCGTCTGGAATGCTAAAAACAACTCTGCCAATATGGCAGTCTATTCTAGTATACTGGTCTCTCAACCAATCCATCCCTAAGACCACATCATAATCGGCCAACGGGAATTCTATCAGCCTAGCGGAAAACTCTCTACCGCTAACCATGATTCGACACGAGGAAAACACTCTATCTACTCCCACAAGACCATTACCAGTAAGTATATTGAGCCTTACTAATAACGACTCGGGCTCCAGTCCTATCCGTGTCACAAATCGTGCAGACATAAATGAATATGATGCACCAGAATCAAATAACACTGAAGCCGAAAAAGTGTTGACGAGAATAGTACCTGCCACTACCTCACCTGGTGCCACTCTTTCTTCTCCTATGGTTAAAGCCAACACTTGACCATGTCCTCTGGGTGCCGGCCCTCGCTGCTGGAATCCTCGCTGCCTATTCTGGGCTTGCGCCTGGGCAAACTACTGAGGCCTTTGCTGATGAAAAGCTTGGGTCTGTGTCGGCAACGGCCTCGGAGATGGAAACTGCTGCTGCTGGACTGGTACTGGTACTGGAGCTGGTCCCCTAACTGATGAACTAGTCCTGGCTGGTGATGAGTCAGTCCTGAATGGACAGGACCCTACCTTGTGGTTTGGCGCTCCACAAAGCAAACACAATCCTCGAGCCTTATGACATTCTGAGACAACATGTCCAGGCTTCCCATAATAACAGCAGCCCAAAGGGAAAGACTGCTTCTGCTTCTGCTGCTGAGGGTGCGTCGGTGTTGAATGTTGAACTGACGTAACTGAAGCTGCCCTTCTCGGAGCTCCAATGGTCAAAGCTCTAGCTGCCGGGGCTGGGGCTGATGACTGATTCATCTGGCTGTGAGATCTCATCCGACCTCCGGTCCTGTCCCTATCCTCTGGGAGGTATACTCATGCCTCATAGATGCTCTCAATACCGCATCAAAAGTCTGATGCTCAAACTGCTCCACCGCCAGCGAATTCTCTAGGTGGAGTCCCTGCTGAAATTGTTGGGCTCTATCGAACTCGGTCGCCACCAAGGTGGGAGCAAACCGGCTAAGTCTGGAAAAATCGACCGCATACCCATCGACCGTCCTGTCCATCTGCTTCAAATTGGTGAACTTGGTCTGCAGATCGTACCGAGCCACCGCATCGAAGTACTTAGTCCGGAACCTCTCACGGAATACTGTCCAGGCAATAGGCGCCGCTAGTCCAACGGCCTGAGCCGCCCACCAGCTGCATGCTAGATCCAATAACTGCAGGCGTACCACGGCCACCTTTTCATCTTCTGGGGTCTTCGCTGCTTCCAATATCACCTCTGTGTCCTGAAGCCACGCATCAGCAGCGATAGCATCTTCGTTGCCATCGAAGAATGGAGGGTTCAGGCGCTTGAAACTGTTCGCTGTACTGTTCCCATGATGTCCACCTCTTCCCAGAGCATCTGCCACTGCCTGATGCAAGGCATCTCCTCGACGGTCCTGCGATGCAAGCAACTCCCTGATAAGTCCAACTAAGGCTCCATCACCTGCCTTACGGGCTGGGCTGACTGCACCGGGGGTTCTGGATCTCCGGAAGGCATGGCCCTGGAGGCTGCTCCTGAGTGTTGGGCCTGGTCTTCTTGTTGCTGCTGGTCCACGGGAAGTGCTTCGCCTTGCTGATCGGCAGGTCCAGGAACAATGTCGCTGAAGAAGACGACATAGGGAACAATAAGGAAGGACCAAGACAGATCAACGATACAAGCATGTGATCAGGTCGAGAATCTCAGGGATTAGAAAAGTCGGGCAGAGATCAAGGACGAGTGCTGATTGAGACATCTATTCAGTAAACCCTTACATATCTTGATTTACAAGACCTGCATGGGCCACCACTTAAACCATGTAACACCCCAGAACTAGAATACTGGAGAGCGGGGGCATACATAGCCAGCTACGTATAATGAAATGGAATCCATCCCACTATACGGTCACGGTTGTCTAGATACGTGAGGGTTTAACTACAATCCATCAGTCTCCTATGGTCAATAACAAGCCTAATTGTCTCAATCTCAAGCAAGCAAGTAAAGTTACAAGATGTAAGATCACCAAATATACAATAATAAGGCGTCCCAAACATTACATATCCATCTGATCATGAAGCTAGTCGTTACAAAATGTGAGGACTAGCAAGAGTTTAGTCGTACATGATCAATCCTAGGATCTGCCAATCATGCTACACCCTGTAGGCAGACAATAATAAGGTATGCAATACGAGCTAACAAGTGCTCGCCGGCTAAACGCCTCAAATTAAAATTTTTACAATAGAGTGAGAGTGCAAAAATAAACCCACTCGTTGCCCTGGTCACGCCTGATGGTCACCATCGGGCTGGAAAGTCGGTAGATCCTCTGAGGTTGCTCCGAAATCTGGCCACACAAAACCAGCTGGGTCAGATCCCAGAAAGAGCATGTGCCACAAAGGAGGCTTCACTTAAGAACTAAAATCAGCATATCAGAAAATATATTAAAGCAGTTAAAAGAACTGAAAGTAAAAGAATAACAACCGTCATAATAGAGTACGAGGGAACCATTCAAGTAGCTAGGTCACAACCCTTAAACCAAACAAGGATCGGGGTTGCAACCCTTCATCTGAATAGAACTCCGTCTCCAATCTTGTTGGTAAGGTAAAACATTACAAGCATGACGTGGGGTGCAATAAGACAATAAACGAAGAGAGGACTTAGAACTGTTCCGGAAGCCAGGTTACAACCCTTAAACTAAACAAGGACCGGGGTTGTAACCCTTCGCCTGAACCAAACTTAGCCTCTGATCTTTATTGTTAAGAGTGACAATCATGCGATCAAGCTTGTAATAATTGAGCACTGAAACCACGCCATATAATCGCTCCCGGCCAATCAGTGACTACGGCTTTCTGTATTAGCTAACTAGGGTTATCACAACTTGCAATGAGATGTTCCTCCAGCCACAAGCCCTACAGCTAATCCAGGTTATCCAGGCGACTTGGGTTCATTAAGCAGTGCATCATTCTTTCCATCTATCAATGAGTTGGGACTTATGCCCTACTCGTCGGCAGGCTGCAAATCCTACAATGGTGGCCGGGATAACGGGATCGCCTGTAACTGAGGAAATCTCTCATGACTACTGAATTATTCTAGTTATTAGCCTTAGCCATTTACAGTAGGTCCCCCTGACCGTGGTACTCAGGGATCCCTGTCCTAGACATGATGCAAACACTACCGGTTTAATTATACAGACACAATCACCCACGGTGTCCAGGTCATCGAATCTTGTTATGTTTACTGTCAGGAGTGCGCCGCGTCGGGCCACTATTATGTCATGTCAAAAGTGTACCACAACGGGTCACCATCGTGTCAGGGAACAATTAATCTAGCACAAGTACACATTTAATAATTAAATATTAGAAGGACAAGGACTGTGGGGGACTCATGCTGCTCAAAAATTTCCATGCGGCCCGCAGTCACTTGGCCATATGCGGCTGAGCAAAAAAAAATATAAACATGCATGCTAGCAGGCAATTGCATTAAATACATTAATATAATGTATTAATGTAATACATTAAATAATGCATTAATACAATAATTACATTATATTAATATATTTAATATACAAAATATATTAATATACACTATAATAATATACACTATAATAATATACACTATATAATATTTAAATATATAATTTATGTATGCTTTGTGTGCATTAGCATAATGCGTTAATACATGCGGCTGACTTGTTCCCATGTTCCATATGCGGCTCACTTCGTTCCCATATGCGGCTTATATTGCTAGCATATTAAAATATTAAAATATGTATCATGACAAAGCTTATATAAAAAAAATAGTTTGCATGGCAAAGCATATGCGGCTCATATATGCTTGCATGCAAAAGCATATGATAACAGCAAAGCACAAAAAAAAAGCTTGCATGGCAAGTATATGCGGCTCACGTATGCTTTGCATGCAAAAGCATAATAGCAAGCATATAAAATAAGCTTGCATGCAAAGCATATGCGGCTCACTTGTACTTACATTTAAAAGCATGATATAACATGTAACCTGGCAAAGCATTACGAAATATGCTTGTATGGCCAAGCATATAAAGTACATTGCATGCTTTAGCATATGCGGCTCACATGTGCTCGCATGTAAAGGCATAATGGCAAGCATGTAAAATAAGCTTGCTTGCAAGCTTATGCGGATAGGCTTTATTTGCCCAGCCCACGTGAGTGCTTGCCTAAGCATGCAATAATGCATGTATTGGTTCAGGTTAGTGCCTTTAAGGCATTAATTGCCAAGCACACTTAAATGCTTGGAAAGCATTATATTAATGCTTGGTATTCCAAGCAGATGATGGAAAGCATTTTCTAATGATGCATATGCGGCTCATTTAGTGAAGGGCCATGCGGCCAGCATTGTCATGCAATTAATTGCATGCGGCTAAATTGCTAAGTACAATTAATTAATGCTCATGCAATTGTCCAAGCCCATATGCGGCTAAGCACCGTTGCTTGCACAAGTATTTAATGGCCATGCGGCTGAGCAAAATCCCGTAGGTCAAATTTGGACCAAACGAAATCCTCGACAACTTGGGATCATCAACTTAGCAAAATATGCAAGTTTGATAGATCAAAACTTCCGAAAACCGAAAATACCACAAAGCTAGATTTACAAGAATTTAACCATGGAAATGAAAAATATCAAGTACTAAAGTGGGTTAGAAACACATGAGGAATACAATGGAACAATAAAAATAGACTTCCTCCATGAAGCAAGGTGCACTTGCCTAAGCTCTTTCCCCCTCTCTCTTTCTTTCCTGGTGGTTGAAGAAGTAATGGTGGAGAAGAAGAAGTAATGAAGAGAGAGAAATGTTAGTGGGATATTTAATGAAAGTGGTGGTAGGTGGGATATTTCATGAAAGTGGTGGTAGGTGGGAGTGGTTTTGTTCACACAAAATCTAGCAAAACCAACCAAGCCGAACCAAGTCAAGTTGGGCCGAACCAACCAAGGAAACATGCAATACGGGTCTAAATACGTACACGTATACTGAGATACGTAATACGAACAATGGTTATTACAATCACATCCAAGACTTGAGAACTATCTTCAACCTCATGCGCCAACACCAACTCAAAATGAATCCCACCAAGTCATTCTTGGGTGTCTCTAGTGGCAAATTTCTCGGCTTCGTCATTACCTCTAAGGGTATACACGTGGATCCCGAGAAGATCAAAGCCATTCAAGAGATGCGTCCTCCACGCAATCTAAAAGAGCTACGAGGATTCCAAGGTCGACTTGCGTACATCAGAAGATTCATTTCGAATCTGTCTGGACGCTGCAGACCATTTACTCAACTAATGAAGAAGGGTGTATCTTTCATTTGGACTGAAGAATGTCAACGAGCATTTGATGACATAAAGCGGTATCTCATGAATCCACCAGTCTTGGTGCCACCAATCTCTGGCATACCATTCTTAATGTATGTCCGTGCTATGGATCATTCATTGGGTGCTTTACTTGCCCAAAAGAATAAAGAAGGTCATGAACAGGCCATCTATTATCTCAGTCGTACTATGATTGGTGCTGAACAACGTTATAGTCCGGTCGAAAAAGAATGCCTAGCTTTCATGTTTGTTGTTCAAAAGATAAATTATTACATCATTGGCCAAACTATTAATGTCATATCCCAAGTCAATCCTCTTCGGGTACTAATGAAGAAGCCTATTACACTAAATTCTCGGTTGGCTACATGGGCCATTCTGCTAGCCCAATATGACATGGTATATGTTCCACAAAAGTCTGTCAAAGGTCAAGCGCTGGCGGATTTTTTAGCAGCTCATCCTGTTCCAGAAACGTCCAAACTTTATGATAAAATTCCAGATGAGACTTTAGAATCTAATACAATCTCCGAAGAATTTCCTACTTGGCGTCTATTCTTTGATGGTACATCTAGGATTGGACCCAATGGTGCCATTGTCGGAGGAGTTGGGGCTGTTCTCGTTTCTCCAGACAGGTCAACTATCCAAAGAGCTTACTCTCTAGATGAGTCTTGCTCCAACAACGTGGCAGAATACAATGCTCTACTCATCGGCCTTCAGCTAGCTAAACAACTAGACGTCGAGTATCTTGAAGTCTATGGTGACTCCAAGCTGGTTGTTAATCAAGTTAGAGGAACCTATGAAGTTCGCCATCAAGATCTAGTGCCTTACTATGAAGTGGCAATCAACATGGCTACATCATTCAAAGCCTTCTTCATTGAATATGTACGCCGAGCTTGCAATACTGAAGCCGATGCTTTGGCCAATCTTGCAGCTGTCTTAGCCATCCCTATCAAAAGACAGCAGGTGGTGGTCATCTCTAATCGGGAATTATTCTGCGTTAAAAACAATCGTAATATTGAATTCAGTAATGTTGTTGAAGCCAATGTTATCAATAAAGATTGGAGAGTTCCTTTCATCGACTTCGTGGTCCATGACATACTCCCTGAAGACCCCAAGGAGGCTACGAGTATTCGTCGGCGATCTCTACGATTCTACTATAATCAGACCACCAAAACTCTCTATCGACGAACTTATGACGGCTTACTCTTGTGCTGTCTTGCTGGTGATGAAGCGAAACAAGTATTGCGTGAAGCTCACGACGGTGTCTGCGGAGCACATCAACCTGGTCCTAAGCTACAGGATCGTATCCGACGCATGGGTTACTACTGGCCCTCCATGGTATCTGATGCCATCGAATATGCAAGAAAATGTCGAGCTTGTCAAATACATGCGGACTTCATCCATCAACCATCAGAATTCCTTCATCCGACTGCTGCTTCCTGGCCTTTTGAAGCTTGGGGCATTGACATCATCGGTCCCATCAATCCTCCTTCTTCTAGAGGACATCGGTTTATACTAGCAATAACCGATTACTTCTCCAAATGGGCCGAAGCTATACCATTGGCTAAAGTCAAAACTAGCAGCGTCATCAACTTCGTCAAACACCATGCCATCTATAGATTTGGTGTACCTCGACGAATCATCTACGATAACGGACCTCAGTTCATCAGCCAAAAGTTCACAAGGTTCTGTGACGATCATCGGATCGACAATGTCGCTTCGACAGCCTACAATCCTACTGCTATTGGCTTAGCTGAAGCTTTTAACAAGACTATCATCAAGCTCCTCAAGAAGTTTATATCCACTAACAAACGAAATTGGAGTAAAAAGCTTGGCGAATGTCTTTGGGCCTACCGTACTACGGTCCGTAACCCTACAGGCTGTACACCATTTTCTTCGGTATACGGCTGTGAAGCAGTTCTACCCCTGGAACTTCAGATCCCATCTCTAAGGATTGCCATCGCCAACGAGCTCACTACAGAGAACAATGATCTCCTTCGACTTCAAGAATTGGAAGCACTCGACGAGAAGCGATTAATGGCTCAACAGCATATCGAGTTATATCAAGCCCGCATCTCGAAGACTTTCAACCGCAAAGTTAAAGTTAGAGCCTTTCAGAAAGGAGAGCTTGTTCTAACAGTCAGACGTCCTATGACTATGACTCACTCGAGCAAAGGCAAATTTGACGCAAAATGGGAAGGTCCATATATCGTAAGCAAAGTCTTCTCAAATGGAGCCTACCAACTCACAGAAATGGATGGTCGAGTTGCAATGATGCCTATCAATGGCAAGTTCCTTAAAAAGTATTATGTATAAATGTAAAAAAAGTGCTTGTAATCATCAGACAAGTTCATAAATAAAATTCAATTTTATTTCATCTTGAATGATAGTACATAATATCAAGAAAGGTCACTATCATCCTTCTCAACATTGGGATGCGGGCCACTGTCGTCCTTATCGAAGACATAGTCGGCAAAAGAGCTGAGAACATTCTTGCTCGAACCTACCAAGAACTTGCAAGCAGCCATCCTCATGGCCTCTTCTTCTTTCGTCGTCCCGGGTTCAAGCAGGAAGTCCAGGATGTCCCTTGGTGGCTTGGGTGCAGATGAACCTTCGTCCGCTTCTATCTGCTTTGGCTGGTTAGGTTCGGCTGAGCGTTCTTCTGGGAGTTCTTCAACCTTCGAGGCAATCTCAACTTTCTTGGATGCATCTTCAGACGACATCTTTATGTTGATCATTCCATCTAATTTTTGTTCTATTTATAGGCCGAGGTTCTTAAAACAACGAAGCGACACATTCATCCGACGGTTCGCCCGTTCATTACATTCATTTGACGGTTCGCCCGTTCATCACATTCATCCGACGGTTTATCCGTTCATTTATCACATTCATTTTACGGTTCGCCCGTTCATTACATTCATTCGACGGTTAGCCCGTTCATCACATTCATCCGACGGTTCGTCCGTTCACTACATTCATTTGACGGTTCGTCCGTTCATCACATTCATCCGACGGTTTACCCGTTCATTCATTACATTTATCTGACGGTTCATCCGTTCATTTTCATCTGACGGTTCATCCGTTCATTTAATTCATTTGACGGTCCATCCGTTCATTCCGACGATTTATTTCGTTCATATTTTGACGAATCATTCATTTCGTTCATATCAGCAACTTGTCATCTTTGATTAAGTTGTCTATTTTGAAATAATGATATTTAATAAATTATATTTGCCACATCCACATTACCTCTGACCAGATATAATGAATATGATTATTTCCAAAAATTAAGAAATATATCATGTCCTGTACCTTTGAATATATTTTCTATCGCTATTATTTATATCTAAATAAGATATGCAACAAATAATAGAGCCACCAAGAAAATGTCTTTTTATTGATTGATCAAAAGATTGAAAGAAATTACAACAATACATATCACAAAAAGATGAAAGATACAGAAAATCTTTCTATTCGGTCGGCGGTGTCATCAAGTTAACCATCTGCTGCTTTAAAGATTTCAATCGCTCCTCACGGGAGTCCATCACGTGCCTCCTAGCTTCCTCCATTCCAGACTTTTTATTAAAAGTCGGTAAGGTCACTAAGCGGCAGGAGATTTCGGCCTGATGAGTTGTGATATATTCATTTTGTTCCTGAGTTAGAATGTCCAGTTGCTGAGTGGCAGCTTGATGCTGTGTGACTTCCTCTTCTAGAGTATGCTGAACCAGTTTCAACTCTTCTTGGAGACGGGCAATCTCCTCTTGAAGACGAACAGATTTCGCTTTTAACTCAGTAACTTTCTTCTCCTTCTCTCCAGCAGCAGAGGTGGCTATCTCCATTTGAGAATCATATTCTGAAGCCTTGGCAGTATATGTGTCTATGAAAGTCTGGAAACTAGCCTTCTCAATGGCAACTTCTTGAGACATCCTTTCAAATTCAGCTTGTACTAAGGATTCTACTTCCCCTCGATTAAGATCTTTGTAGATCTTAACCGATGCTTCTAGCTCATCCAGTATGTGCTCAAGAAAAACAGCTTGAGCTTCATCTCCTTGACCTCAGATGGCATTTATCAAATGAGAGGTTGGGCTTCTAACAGTAGTGAAATCAACAACTTCTTTCTCTAGTACCCTATCTACTAGGGGTCCCAACGCATTAAAGAAAAGGTTGCTGAAAGAACTAATGATAAATTGGTAAGTTGCTAAAGCACAGGGGTAGCAGCTACTCCCGTTGATGATGAAGCAGCATGTGCCTGTACAGATGGACGTTCTTGCACTTGAATAGAGGGTTCTTTAAACAAGGGAGCTAAAGTAGAACTGGTTGCTCCTCCCGGTTGTTCTTCTGCAAGGACAAATGAACCTATCATTGACTGTTGTTGTCATTAACAATTAATTAAAAAGGATCAAAAGATCAAAGGCAATCTTACCATGACTTGCCCCAGCAACAAGCCTGTCATCTGTTGGCACAGATTCCAATCTAGCAGAAGTAGCCTCAGACATAACTGCCCGGCTACTGCCTGCCTCGGAGCCACCTGACAAATGACGACTGCTGCTAGCTATCGTCGTTACAGGTACTATATCAGTACAAGGAAGAACCGGAGATGATTCGATTTCTACATGGATCAAAAATAGAGATGTCAGTCATTAATCTATGAAAAGAAAATTGATGATTTTATTTAATACCTTTGGGATCAGCGGTAGTAGCTTCCTCCGGCGCTACTTCCTCATCCACATTCTTTTCAGGGGACACATCTAACTCAATATCCTTTTCAGGAGCTAGTGTGTCGTCAACAGCTTCAGGAGATTTATGGACATCAATGTCCTTTTCTTGATTCAAAGTATCATCAATAGCCTCTATTGATGTATCTTCAGTGCTCATGCTATCCTCAGGTACTTCCTTGCTGGCAGTTGCAGCGGCATGATCAACATCATCTTGCAGACCGAAGTCGCAATCATTTAATGCTTCAATCATTAAACGATCCTCTTCTTCGCGGATTGTTCCTGGTGTAACAGGAAGTTGAGTAGTTTCTACCGCGGGTGAAGGAGATCGCAGAGCTTCATGCTCCTCCTCTACAATATCCTCCCTAGGCTCTGCAGCCTCCTCTCTCTGATCAGTCTCGTCCCTCTGTTCTGGACTAGGAGTTTCATGCCTAAGCTCAGAGACAGGAGTAGGAGATGACATGGTAATTCCAGCAGCAGCGTTAGCAACCACCGAGGATAAGATTTGTCTCTGAGGGGTGATCACTCTCTTTCTTCTTCTGGCGGCCAGTTTCTTTCTATGAAGAGGTGTAAAACCCCTAAATTTTTACTATATTTTTTTTTATAAACATGGTATTGATTTTGGTACTTCGTATTTGTACGTCGCGTACGAGTTTACGTTTCGTAAATTTCTCGTTAAGTGCGAATAAGTGCGAAGTACATATTTTTATAAAAAGTTTTAATTATATAGATGTAGAAAATATTTCAAAATAATAGACGATAAATATTTTATATTGCTTGAAGTTGTAAATGTATTGTGCCGAGGATTGTCAAACTTTATTTTTATTTAAAAAAAAAGAGGTCATTTTATTTTATGGTACTAGTATAACTAGTAACTTAGAAAAACTGTGTTTTATGTAAGTATTATTTTTGCATACGAGTGTATATATATTAGTATTTTCGAAATTAATTATTATCATATATTATCTCAAAAAAGGTATATTAAATATGGGTTGATTTAATATGTAATTAATTATGGTGATTTAAGAAAAAAAAGTTATTAAGTTATTTAAATACAGTTTAAATTAGAGGTAGAATCTATCTACATTGGATTATATTTGATTGAGTTACTTTTAAATCAATTTGAATTAAATAGTGGAAAATTTAAGGGGAATTAAAACTCTTCTTAGTCCTTATCTAAATAAGACTTTTGTAAATTTCCTGATTTTTCAAAATAAATGTTTGTGAAATTTTTGGATTTTTAAATAAATATTTATTGACTTATTATATAATTTATATTATTTTACATATATTTAGTATAGTGCTCATTAGTGAATTTAGTATAAAAATATATAAAGCTATTTTTCTAGTATATTAAGGATCTGAACTATATTATACAAAAAAAAATTCAAACTTTTAAGATTTATTTTATAACTTTTATTACTTTTTACATGTTACTTGTATTGTACACTATTTACATAATATAGAATAAATGTCAATTTAGTATTAAATATTTCAGCTTATATAAATGAGATTAGATAAAGGTTGTTTAAATAGATATAAACTCTATTTATTATCTATAGTAATTTTAAATAATGTTATAGATAATTTAGATAAATATGAACTATATTTAAGTTAATCATAATCCTAAGTCTAATAGGAAAGCATGCATATCTATATCCTATCCTAACAAAGCAAACTCCAATTTATTTAAATCAAATCCTATCTAATTTAGGAGATAAATCTAAAATAAATAACATTATAAATCCAATACATCTCCCTTCTATCAGCCATAATTCAAAATTATTTTTAGTCCAATAAAAACTCTAAAATTCGTCATTAGAATTCAGCTCCACTTTTTAGTAGCAAGAGCAACTTGCAACGACGATATCTCCTAGCTCCGAACTCCGTTTTGTCTCCAGTTTTTTTTAAAAGAAGCGTATCGAGGTAAGCTTTCCAAAAACATATTTTAAAAGACAAATTTCACTGTATATTTCTACAAAATTGTTTGAGTATCTAGTGTCCCAAAAATAAACAGGTTTCAGTATTTTTACGATTTCGGGAGATTCCGGAAATGAAAATACGATCCGTTTAGTTTTTCGGAGAGCTAATACAAAAACCTATGCCATATCCTAACTTTATATTTATTAAATAAATGTAATAGGTGTAGTATTATTTATAATTAGATAATAGACTATTTTTAGCATCCGAAGTTGTACCTACACCTTCCTCTTTGTGCGCTGCTGTTGATTCGTCGCCAGGACATCATCTTACCTCACTCGGACATCAGGCAAGATACTTGCCTTTACTGTTTAATTTTTTGCTCAATATCAAGCATTTTTTTTTTATGTTGTTCTTTCAAAACTATATATAGATGCAAATTATTATACTTTATGCAATTGGCTTAGACTTAAGGGACCACCGTATGTTTAGTGCATCTCATAAACTATCACGTTGTGCCACGGATTGTGTGTGAGTTGCGAGTCGCATATAGATGCGGACTTGCGTGCTGACTGATCATTGGTGCGTACAGGCCGTACGTTAGGATATAACTGCCAATAGATTTTTTTTAGAAGACTTGGCAGTTATTAAGGATTAAAACAGTGTCGTGGAATCGATACATGTATAGTATCATTGGGGGGAGGCGACAGTTATTAGCGTAGGGGCTACATTTATTTTTATACATATTTTGGGCCGAGGGTGACTCTTATGAGCACTACCTTCTGCCCAGGGCCGATAGCGTCTCGGATGAGCGCTACTTGACGGCCACTCTCTATTACTTGCTTGCGTGAATCCGTTACAGCCCCTGCGTAGAACGTTGTCCTCAAAATACATATCACATAGGATGGTTAGGAACCTTTACTCATGCATACTTTTCTGTTGAGCTTTATTATTCAGTTTATTGACATGATATTATGTGTCTTGTTACGTCCCTCTGAGGACCTGGTTATCTCTCCAGGTGTGTCTTGTGATTTTCTGTAGGTGCTCTAGCTAAGGCCATGTCTTGCGCTCTATTCTTCGAGATGTTGCTTTTGGATCGCCATCTCCTTCGCGTGACCAAATCATTTTCTTGTATAATTCTTTCTTATTTAAATTAGTTGGTAGTGGATTTGTCTCCGCCCAACGATTGTATACATGACAAACTCAAAGTTACTTTTATATTATTATTTATATTTGTGGATGAGATTTAGTGTCTTGGCTTTCTACATTTTACAGCTTATGTATACATGCGAGCCGTATATTTACTCATATGTATACAGCTGGCATGATACGTATCTAGTCTCAAGTATTTGGGACTGGGGCGTTACTTGTTTTTGTGGTGGCCCATGCAGGTCAGTTTGTCACTTCGGTACCGATGTGAGCCTGCAATATAGGATTAGAATCTAGGAATCTCATCCATACAGCTTGACCTCTTCCCTTGGCTTCAATTTTTGAACTCTTGTTCGACCTCCTTGAGCTGCATCTTGCTTGATTCCTTTCTACCGTTGATTCTTATTTTCGTACTTAGTGTCAACTAGGAAGATGACTACACTAGTATATGCTTATAGGTCAAACACACGGCTAAAATGGTAATATTGGCAATTGGAATACATTCAAGACTCTAATTGAGTTAAAAAAGGCTTTTTAGTGTGATTTAATAATTAGTAATTGTTAAAGTAGGATATTACCACGGAAAGTTTTAACCTTGAGATTTCTAAATAGTAAACACCAGAGGATTTATAGAATTTCATACTCGGTTTATGAAAGTGATTGATTTTCAAGATTTGATATTTATGAATTATTGGATTATAGTTATACATCTTTGCATAAGTATAAAAATTGATTTGCTTTTCGAGTTGTGATATTTATGAGTTTTGGGTGACAGATATACATCTTTGAACAAATATAAAATTTATTTAATTTTTGAGTTTTGATGTTTATGATTTATTGTATTATAGTTATACACCTTTGAACAGTTATAAATTTGGTTTGAAAATAATCTTAGCTTTTAAAAATGGCCATAAGAATTATTTAAATTTGAGTTGTACAACTTGCGATTTTCGTGTTTATTAAATTTTGAATTTTAAGTGGTAGTAATGATGGTGAATTTTGGTTTAAAATATTTGAAAGTTACGAAAATAATTTTTGAAAAAATTTTATTTTAAATGGTGTCCTATGATTGAGGATTTACAAATCTATTTAGATTTTTGGTAAAAAAAAGAGATTTTTACTGATAAGATAATTTGAAAATTTAGTTTAATGTTGGATTGCTAATATCGCAAATTTTGAAATAAAATAAAAATATAGTAATGATGTGATAAGGTTGTTTTGATTGATCAAATAAAGTTACCATTTAAATTTTTTGATTATGTTGGTATGACTTAGTATGAATAGAAGTTATAATTGATAAGAGCATTGAGCGTAATTTTTGAGATTGCTTTTAATATGCTAAGAGTTTTATTATGAGTTATTTGAAAATTTTAGAGTGTTAAATTTTTGATTGATTATGAAATTTTTATGGATTCGTAAATTATGAACTCTTGAGTTAAATAGTTGAATTTAAACGTTAATTTTGGAAAAGGTTAGTAGTAACGTGATAAAATTTTGCTTTGAGATTTATGAGAGTGATTTAAATTTTTATGATGAATTTGAACGGCTTGGAGCGAATACAAATTTTGGTGGTTTATTTTTGAAAGTTTAATTTTGAAACTTTTTGAGGAAATGTGAGTTAAATTTTAATGGTAGGCCATCAAGATAGCTCTAATGAGATAGATGTTCTCCATATTAATTGCCATGTCACTCATGACCATGATTGTAGTATACACCAGTGTTGTTAGTCATCTACCAAGCTATGTGACTGTATTTCCACCTTGACTTACTCGACCTTCCTTCAATTCTAGATCTTTTAATTGCGACATTCTAACCCATTTACAATTTGAATAATGAGTTAATGGTTCCTTAACTGTATTCATCTAGAAGACTATCTTCTCTCTGGAATTGTGTTCCTAAATTATTTTTATAGATTCTTTAATTAATTTCATTTCATGCTTTAACTTGATCTTCTTTATTTTGTGCATTAATTATCATCTCGTGAACTCCCACTTTCTATTTTAAATTCTTTTGTGTCCTTTAGTGTGACTTGGATATTTGGAGCACAATACTAGACTTTTCCATTCAACAAATTTCATATGCAAGACCTAGACGAGCCCACCTTCATGTAGGAATATCACGTGCCACTAAAACACGTCCCCATGTACTTTATTTTTGTGATACGACTTTCAAGTCAAAATGGCTAGCTATAAACCATACCATAATACCATTGTCCTTTTCGATTACAGATAGTGACTCAATCTCGACTAAATTCTTTCAACCTGATATGTGATGAGGTTCTACTTGATTTCCTTTAATGCTCAATTTTGTGCCTTACCTTGATTGCTTAACTCGTGGTCCCATCACACTACTAGTTTAACTCTTGTAAGTTGGGTAGAATACCTCACGACCTAACCAACATTTTGTGGACCACATTGATAGATTCATTTGGACCATAGAATTCAGTGGACCCTAACTTATCCAGTCAACCAAGCAGACTGTATAGACCCAAACTTTGGGCAAGACTTAGATTTTAAAGGATCTTGGACTATTTAAATTTCCTTCATCATCCACTGCTTATAGTTTGACTATCTTATGTTGCTATTATAGTCTAGTTTTGCAAGCTTACTCCTTATCGAGCTTGTTCGTGACATATATTATAGTGGGCGCCCACTAATACATTGTCTAATCAGAACCGACGTATTATGGTCTGATCAACCATAGTGCACTTGGTTCACCTTTCGTATATCATTCTACGTAGATGGAGACATAGTAAACTTGTCCCTAGAGTCTCCTCCGCGATTACCTTGGCAATTCTCTTGGTATTATACAACCGCCTTTGAATCACATATTGACATACGAAAATATCTCCTTTGGACTCTTGTTGGCTTTCGTCTTTTAACTATTCTAGATAAGGCGTGTGATCGATAGATAGATCAAACCATTCTCCTATGACCATGATATTTGTATATACTTGGGGATAGTTAACCACTGACCAACCAATATGACTATCCCCGTCTTGAGCTACTTGCCTTTTACCTTAACCCTAGATTCAACTTTCATGACCTTTTTGAAATTTGAAGACGATTCAACTCTAAACCTAGACGACCCTACTCTATCGAGGAACCATAATTTCTACGTCCCCAAATTATTCCTTTTGATTAATCCATTCCTTACTATACTCTGAATTCATGCAATCCTTACCTTAGTTAGCGATCTGCTATCAATATCATACCTTTGAATTATTTTTCTTTCGCCGTTATTGAAATCACGAATTAAAACATCGTTCTCGCCTAATGATTGAAAGTATTAACATACTCTTGTACCCTACCTACTCCTAAATTTCGAGGACGAAATTCTTGTAAGTTGGGTAGGATGTAAAACTCCTAAATTTTTACTATATTGTTTTTATAAATATGGTATTGATTTTGGTACTTCGTATTTGTACGTCGCGTACGAGTTTACGTTTCGTAAATTTCTCGTTAAGTGCGAATAAGTGCGAAGTACATATTTTTATAAAATATTTTAATTATACAGATGTAGAAAATATTTCAAAATAATAGACGATAAATATTTTATATTGCTTGAAGTTGTAAATGCATTGTGCCGAGGATTGTCAAACTTTATTTTTATTTAAAAAAAAGAGGTCATTTTATTTTATGGTACTAGTATAACTAGTAATTTAGAAAAACTGTGTTTTATATAAGTATTATTTTTGCATGCGAGTGTATATATATTAGTATTTTTGAAATTAATTATTATCATATATTATCTCGAAAAAGGTATATTAAATATGGGTTGATTTAATATGTAATTAATTATGGTGATTTAAGAAAAAAATTATTAAGTTATTTAAATACAGTTTAAATTAGAGGTAGAATCTATCTACATTGGATTATATTTGATTGAGTTACTTTTAAATCAATTTGAATTAAATAGTGGAAAATTTAAGGGGAATTAAAACTCTTCTTAGTCCTTATCTAAATAAGACTTTTATAAATTCCCTGATTTTTCAAAATAAATGTTTGTAGAATTTTTGGATTTTTAAATAAATATTTATTGACTTATTATATAATTTATATTATTTTACATATATTTAGTATAGTGCTCATTAGTGAATTTAGTATAAAAATATATAAAGCTATTTTTCTAGTATATTAAGGATCTGAACTATATTATACAAAAAAAATTTCAAACTTTTAAGATTTATTTTATAACTTTTATTACTTTTTACATGTTACTTGTATTGTACACTATTTACATAATATAGAATAAATGTCAATTTAGTATTAAATATTTTGTATAAATGAGATTAGATAAAGGTCGTTTAAATAGATATAAACTCTATTTATTATCTATAGTAATTTTAAATAATGTTATAGATAATTTAGATAAATATGAACTATATTTAAGTTAATCATAATCCTAAGTCTAATAGGAAAGCATCTATATCTATATCATATCCTAACAAAGCAAACTCCAATTTATTTAAATCAAATCCTATCTAATTTAGGAGATAAATCTGAAATAAATAACATTATAAATCCAATACATCCCCCTTCTATCAGCCATAATTTGAAATTATTTTTAGTCCAATAGAAACTCTAAAATTCGTCATTAGAATTCAGCCCCGCTTTTTAGTAGCAAGAGCAACTTGCAACGACGATATCTCCTAGCTCCGAACTCCGTTTTGCCTCCAGTTTTTTTTTAAAAGAAGCGTATCGAGGTAAGCTTTCCAAAAACATATTTTAATAGACAAATTTCATTTTGTAGATTTCTACAAAATTGTTTGAGTATCTAGTGTCCCAAAAATAAACGGGTTTCAGTATTTTTGCGATTTCGGGAGATTCCGGAAATAAAAATACGATCCGTTTAGTTTTTCGGAGAGCTAATACAAAAACCTATGTCATATCCTAACTTTATATTTATTAAATAAATGTAATAGGTGCAGTATTATTTATAATTAGATAATAGACTATTTTCAGCATTCGAAGTTGTACCTACACCTTCCTCTTTGTGCGCTGCTGTTGATTCGTCGCCAGGACATCATCTTACCTCACTCGGACATCAGGCAAGACACTTGCCTTTACTGTTTAATTTTTTGCTCAATATCATGCATATTTTTTTTATGTTGTTCTTTCAAAACTATATATAGATGTAAATTATTATACTTTATGCAATTGGCTTAGACCTAAGAGACCACCGTATGTTTAGTGCATCTCATAAACTATCACGTTGTGCCATGGATTGTATGTGAGTTGTGAGTCGCATATAGATACGGACTTGCGTGCTGACTGATCATTGGTGCGTACAGGCCGTGCGTTAGGATATAACTGCCAATAGATTTTTTTAGAAGACTTGACAGTTATTAAGGATTAAAACAGTGTCGTGGAGTCGATACATGTATAGTATCATTGGGGGAATGGGACAGTTATTAGCGTAGGGGGTACATTTATTTTTACACATATTTTGGGCCAAGGGTGACTCTTATGAGCACTACCTTCTGCCCAGGGCCGATAGCGTCTCGGATGAGCGCTACTTGACGGCCACTCTCTATTACTTGCTTGCGTGAATCCGTTACAGCCCCTGCGTAGAACGTTGTCCTCAAAATGCATATCACATAGGATGGTTAGGAACCTTTACTCATGCATACTTTTCTGTTGAGCTTTATTATTCAGTTTATTGGCATGATATTATGTGTCTTGTTACGTCCCTCTGAGGACCTGGTTATCTCTCCAGGTGTGTCTTATGATTTTCTGCAGGTGCTCTAGCTTAGGCCATGTCTTGCGCTCTATTCTTCGAGATGTTGCTTTTGGATCGCCATCTCCTTCCCGTGACCAAATCATTTTCTTGTATAATTCTTTCTTATTTAAATTAGTTGGTAGTGGATTTGTCTCCGCCCAACGTTTGTATACATGACAAACTCAAAGTTGCTTTTATATTATTATTTATATTTGTGGATGAGATTTAGTGTCTTGGCTTTCTATATTTTACAGCTTATGTATACATACGAGCCGTATATTTACTCGTATGTATACAACTGGCATGATACGTATCTAGTCTCAAGTATTTGGGACTGGGGCGTTACAAGAGGTCTCTCTGGACTCTCAACATTTACCACATCAACCCGCTTTGGAAGAGAAGTCGGTGTGGTCGCTTCTTCTCGTTGGGTCGACTCGGCCAGTTGCCGAGACTGTGATCTAGTGGTAACTTTCTCTGATTGATCCAAGATAAGTTTTTTCTTTGCAACCGGAGAAGAAGGTTCGTCAATCCTTCTCTTCCTCTCCCTGGCCGGAGACATAACAACTTTCAAAGAAACCCGCAGTGGTTCATTAACCTCCTCAGGGAAGTTAGCTTCCCTTGAGGCTTCCAAGGGATCATCCACTGGTTCATGTTGCTCATCATTACCTGGAGCTAGCATAGCAGTTGCTTCTTTCTTCAAACACGTCGCCTTCGTAAAGCTATCCACAAGATTGAAGTTCTCGATGAATGTATTTGCAGCTGTATAGAAAAGTGAATATGTATATAACATTCGGGGGCCATGATCATTCTTGGTTGGCATCGAGAACACTGTCCTTGTATCTCGAGCGTTGTAATAGGCCCATGCTCTGGCACCATCAATCAGATACCCCTTTCCTTGTAGGCAAGTTATAGCATTGCCTACGTGGAACTGGTCGTAACCAAATTGACGAGCGAAGCGGCTTGGCAGATATGGTTCCAAGAAACACTCATCTTCAAATCTATACACCAAGTGCGACGGCCTGATTGTCCTCAGCCAGTCAAATGCTGCCCGACCTAATGGTTGCCTCCCAAGGTCAACCAGATTTGTTGCCATGAATTCATAACCGACTGGAGGGGCAATGTAGTAAAAATTCCATCCCTTCCCAAGGTTCAATGCACGTCTGCAATCCTTCAGACTAATGTATATCCACTTGCTTCAGGAGAATCTTCGCAGAAAGCTACCATCGACTGCTCCCATGTCGGGGTTCATCAATGACGGATGGTGCAGAAGCAACCATCTGAATAAATAGGTGTAAGGCAAGTCGAGGGAAGTTCCCCTTATTACCCTTCCATTTGATCATGGAGTCAATATAAAGACGAAGACCTGCGTTCAATCTACAGGTCATCGCCGACAGCAAATCCATCCGGTAGCCAAAGACTAACCGGACAGCAGCAAAGAGTACGCCGCGGTGGAAGCGGTCCACGGCGCTCGCTCCGGGTACGACGAACCGACGGAGCCAATATGTAGGAAACCCGCCAGCTGGGCTTCTCGTGACATGGGCCTGTAGCCCATTCTCATAAAGCTCTCAACAAATTCTCCGATCTTGAGTGGAGGGTATTGAAGTTCGTCATTAACTTTGATATCCATTTTCTTGTTTTCTTCCATCAATCTGATCACTTCACTGTGGCTGGGGGGTTGGAAGAAAGTTGGGTTGCACTTGTCATGATCCTTAGTCTTTTTCTCAATAATATGATTAAGAAAAAGATAAGGCAACCACTTTGATGAATAACAGGTGCCGGAAGAAACGCTCTTATAGTACAGGGAGCAAATTTTGTAGTGGCACAATAGTTCGTCAAAAACTGCCACCATCTCTGCATTCTCTCGACGAAGTCTGTCTAACTCGTCGTTTGTTGGAACATATTCCTCATAAGGGAAATCTCCCGTTGGTAAGCACGAGATGTACTTCATCTCATGGAGGGATAATCCAATCTCCCCGCAGGGTGTCATGAATGTCCCTGTCCTATAATTGTACCTCTCTGCAAAGGCCAGAAACAGATGAGAGTTTGGAAGGAATCCATACACGGTAGCGTATACCGCCTGATATAGCTCAATCTCCTTGAGCTTTTCTTCAAACTGAACCAATATCCAGTTAGCTATGCAACTCCATCTTTTGTGCTCTGGGTTCACCAGACCTGTCAACCGGATATCCTGATCCGGGTATCTTCCCACAACCTTTGCATATTCATTAGCAAAGATTGGCATCCTCACCGGCAGCAGCAAGAAGGAGTTTTCTGGAGGAATGCAGCCAGGCTTCAACCCTCTGAGCAAAGTGCTATGACGCTCAGAGGAGCTATAGAACATATTCCTGTTATTTGGTCCTTTCTTGACACAAATCTTTCCTGTCCTTGCATGCTGGAGGGGGGTAATATCCCAATCCATCCTCCTGGGATGGCTTGCATGGGCATAGCGGGCTAGAGGGAGGCATCTGGCAATGTCTAGTAACAGGATTATTTTCTCCTTTCTCTGGAAGAGTCTCTGCTCAACACGGGGTCTCGGCTGAGAACTCTTGTCAATAGCTTCGCCAAATAAGAACATGGGTTTCTTATGGGTAATGGCATCAGCAGTCTGCAGGGGTTGCCTATTCATCAGACTTAATAGAGTTTCATTGTCCTGTGCTACTAAGATAGCCTGACGGGAAGCTGGCAAAGCATATTGGGGATATATGACATGTGACAAATCTTCCTTAAATTATGGTTCAGCAAGGGTCGCTGTGAAGATTTCATACTCTGGGTCCTCTCTGATGTTAACTGCATCAAAACAGAAAGACAGAGTTCAGTATATGCAAAAATCAAAGATTCTGTCCAAACAATAAGCCAATTGTGCAAACATCAGATTGCGCTGACTATAAAACATCAGAGTGCGCAAACTTCCATGTGCATACTATCCAGTTGTGCTAACATATTCACTTGCGCAAGCCATCAGATTGCGCTGACAAGCTTGCGCAAGACAACAGTTTGCGCTGGACAGTCTTGTACAAATCAGCAGAGTGCGCTGACTTTTGCCAGCGCTCTTCAACCGATTGCGCAAGAAAATAGTCTTCATAAAAATGAAGAATATTGGGTTTATGTAACCGAAACCCTAAACAGGGTGGTGCAGTATAACCAAATCTCTAAAAAGAGATATCGTTGTTTGGGAACTATGATTCCAGTGCTGACGAAAGACATAGCCTAGCGGTTCGGAAGACGTTCGAGCGCGAAGCGATAGGTGTTACGGAGGCACCACTCGCGAGTCTTGGCTGACATGCACGTATATCAGGGTTGCCCGAATATGTGCACGATCCGACTCGAGTGGTGATGGCGGATTCTCTATCACGAGGCTTGGCTGAAATGCATGTATTTTGGGGACGCCTGGAATATGTGCACGATCCAACTAAGTGATACGTTGAATCAAGTGAGACTTGAGGAACGGGAAAGTGTCGAAGATTTTAAAATTGTGAGCTTTGAAGAAAAATTGATGGTAGTACGATCATTAATTTGAAACGGATTCGAATGTTGGTTGATCGGTTGGTGTGCCTTACGACTAAGTTAGCGATAGCACGAGCGTGGCTTGAAATCGAAGAAACGCGTAGGCGGAATGTATACGATTAAGTCTTGGCCATAGAAATGGTAGGATGGTTTGCCTTCAGAAAAGTCTCGAGGACGAGACTTGTTCTGAGTGGTGTATGATGTAGTGCCCCGTCCCGCGAAGTCAATCGGAGGAATCGAAACGCCAACGGCGTTCGGACTTGGCCTTACAATGGCGACTCAAAGACATCGCTCAGGTGGGGTAGTTTCGGTGAACTTGCCTCATCTCAGCCTTCACTTAATAATTCGTGTTTTCAACTTTCACAAGTAGGCTAATATAAAAGATACGAACGCACATAGCTAAGGGAATAATCCTGACCCGTCGGAATGTCTTAGAACATGGAAAATGGTCCCACGGTCTCAATAGAAGTCGGTTCAGCGTGCTTTAAAATGACACTCGGTCCTTCGTCCCGTGGCTTGGGAGAAGGAAAGTTGATATTCGACACAAACGATGAGTTAGCCTAAGTCATAGGCGTCGCCCGCGTAAATGCTCGATAAAGCAAGCACGTTTCCACTGCGCAAGGCTTGGCATAGCCTTGGCTCGTCCCTCGGGTTAAGTTGTAGGCTTGGTCAAGTTAGGCAAAGTTATGTCGATCGACCTAAGTCATTCCCAAGTGCCGTCTCGCTCGTTCTGCGGTTGTCAAGTCAAATAGTCCCACGAACTCAAGGGCCGTCATATAACGTATGACTTGGGTGATAACGTCGCGTAAGACGAAAGTCAGTTACAGGCACGAGCCACGGTTGGCACGATATAAAGTTAGCCACGGTCCATGGCACTTAAGGAACACGTTTTGTTCAAGTTAAGTTGGAAGGCTACGTAGTAGTCGTTCCCTCGAGTTCAAAGAAGTTTGAGGCGGTCCCTCGGTTGGGAGCCTCGCGTTCCTATCCACGTTAAGTATTCGAGGCGGTCCCTCGGTTGGGAGTCTCGCGTTCCTATCCACGTTGAGTATTCGAGGCGGTCCCTCGGTTGGGAGTCTCGCGTTCCTATCCACGTTAAGTATTCGAGGCGGTCCCTCGGTTGGGAGTCTCGCGTTCCTATCCACGTTGAGTATTCGAGGCGGTCCCTCGGTTGGGAGTCTCGCGTTCCTATCCACGTTAAGAAATTCGAGGCGGTCCCTCGGTTGGGAGTCTCGCATTCCTATCCACGTTATGAAGTTCGAGGCAATCCCTCGGTTGGGAGTCTCGCGGTCCCGAGGCACGTTATGCCAAGCGTGATTCAAGCACGAGTTGCTAAGTATAGTTTCGGTCGTACCAACAAGTAGGCCATGCATTTACGTGAGTTTAGATGTCTCGTAGGTGCGTGGTCATTGGACACCTTGTCGACAAGGATTTCTGCCTAGACTGGTTATACGCCGGGGCACCGGGCCCAGTCATCCTAGGGGGTAGACGTTATAGCAGCGCATGCTTTTATTGCATGGGTAGTCGGGGGCTTTCCATGGGGCTAGCTACCTTGCATCGAAGGACCCGCCACCTACCCGAGCTATGTCCGCGATGGCTTGTCATGCCAGTGGCCTTTCATATAGATAATCGGCGTGCTAAGCGGCGAATCCGCATGCACGATGTCGGTCATAACAAAGGAAGTGTAAGCACGGTATGCGTTGAATAGTTAAAATGTGTGCTCGGTTGCACCCGAAGTATTGTAAAGCCTACGATTGAGTTATCGTAAAGATACGTGCTTCGGCACGAGATATGGTATCGTACTTGAGTTCTCAACATCGGTTTCACAAGTTTGGTTAGTCATTGCGCGTTAAGTCGAGAAGGGCCGTAAGTCGAGTTTGGATAAGTCAGGTTACGCTGCGAGGCACAGCCTAGATATTTGAGGCACGGGCAAGTATTTGACACGACCTAGTCGTTACGTCCAAGAGTATGGTACGAAAGACAAGTATGAGTCGGTACGTTGACAATGCAAGCACGAAAAAAGGTCTAGAGGCAAAGTATGGGTACGTTATTAGTACAAGGCACGGAGATGGTCTAAAGATACTAAATAGGCCGAGCGTCGGTCCTAAAATTGATCCTAAGGCAAGACTAGAAAGACAATCGTAAAAAGGGGCTTGTATTGCACAAAGTAAAATAAACGTGTCAGTTTTGTATGGGTAGGCGAGGAGCTCACTCCACCAGTACAGTGGTACTGACACCCACACAGTGTTCATGTGCAGGCACAGGTAGAAGCTCGTGGTGCGGAGCTCGCTTGGATGCGTCGAGGCACGGAGTTCCTTGGCGATTCGAAGCGTGCGGCTGCACGGGTTGAAGACTTATACAGGACATAATGTATGGACATCGCCTTCCGAAGCTTCCGCTGGATTCAAGCATTGTATCGAGAGATGAGAGAGAGCAGAGTGACTTGTAAATGAGAGAAAAGTGAGCATGAGAGACTTGTAATTTGGCCCTGCGCCCACAAATGTAATCTTGTATTCAATGTCAATAAAAGAGTTTCTTTTGAGTTACTTGTGTTCATATGTGCTTGTTCTAAATTTCCGCTGCATATTCAATGTATTTGCTTGGGACTTCTGTGCGACGATCCCGTCGCCGCCGCTGTAATCGGCCGTTATGGAACCTGCCTTACACGAGCGCAATCTAGGCTTGTACGGCATCACGCCTTAGCGAGGACGATCGCTCCTACGGGAGCGGGGCGTGACATAATGGTATCAGAGCACGGCTTTACGTCCTTGGACTACCGATTGAATTCTTTAACTCCGTTGTTCCACAAACTCTGAATTGTGCTTCCGTAACGTGATATCGTTGGTGCGCTCTCTCTCAAACGTCCCTCGGCATGTCCATACAATAAGTCTAATATTTTCAAAAGCTCGTACAAGCGTTCAATCGAACGCATCGGTAGGCCATCACCGGATACGTTGGGAGGCCTTTGGGCCGAACGGTGCCGACCTTGAGTGGATAAAAGACACGTGCTAAAGGTTAGCAAACGCATTGCGTGCTTGAACGACCTTACGCTAACAATAGCGAACGAGCACACGAGACCGAAGTATAGTCCATACGGGATGGTTATGCACACGGCCTTTTGGCTAAGTTATGTTTCGTATTGCGCACCTCGACTTATTGGTACAAATGAATTGCGAGTGATATCAAGTATCGCTCAATCGGGAACGGAAATACACTTAGAGTGTCTACACTTAGAGTGTCTACCGAGCTAACGCTTAGGCGTACACTGAGAATTGATTGGGATTTTGAGGATTGTGCGAACGACTTAGTGCGTCGATACGAACGTGATTGAGGACTAGATCGAATGGCTCGAACCCGAGTGGTGTATGGATGTTATAGAAATTGTTCGAGCAGAACCAGAGGATTTACGGATAGTACGAGTATATCGACGAGCGATGATATCACAAAGCCTTAGAACGAATAGCGCTTAGTTGGTTATGATTCGAGAGTCGCAAATGAGATATCGTCCGAACGATTTATAAACGATAGTATGAGTTACGAAATAGTTGAATGAAGATTCTAAACGATAAAATAAATGGATGACTTGATCGAAGAAATCGATACGGATAGTATACGAAAAGTTAGCACGACGGAAAGATAGCGTGCAAGAAAGGTTTGACTTGAAGTTACGTAAACGACTCTGAGGATTGAAATCGATGTTGCTCGATGGTTTGAGTTAGCACAGAATGATGCAAATTGAAGAAATACGTAGTCGGTGACTTAAGATAGACGGATGAACGATACGTGATTTAGGATTTGAACGAATTGATCCTGTAAACGATTTGAGGGATAATGATCGAACTTGAAATTGAACGATTCGAGGAGATTATCCAGTCGGACGATAGCATCATTCGCATGACTCAGAATTCGTTGCAAACGAAGATCGTTAGGTTACGTATATCATCGATGATATTGAGGCGTATCAAAGACGATATGCGATAACTCGGGGGTAATCTGATACGGTGAATGACGATCGCGCAAGTGTTATCGTTCCAAATGGATGTAATACTTAGGACTTTGGTTGAGACGAATGTTGGATGAAAGTGATCGTATCTTGATGATTACGCGGATAACCACAGCGTCGACATTCTTGTCTTGTGCGAGCGCAACTCTAGCCTCGCACATACGTTGCGTCGGATTTGGGGCGATCGTTCCGCGTGAGCGCTGACATGGTGATTCATGTCGCGGGAATGATCGAACTCGAAAAATTTGGCTGCGGCAACTTCGATTGTCCCGACTTGTTGGTTTGATGCGAAGGAGAACTCAAGAATGTTAGGACTTGTGATTGACGATTGATTAAAACTTGAGGATTGAGTAGGTCCAATCCGCGCATCGAGAATGAACGAGTCTAGACACGAGACAAGAGTTACGCCACGATGAGAATGATTATTCCGCAGGAGCGTTGCATGGTGATTCATGAACCACCGTAGATGATCGGACTCGCGTGAGATCGGAGCGTGGCATATTGTTAAGTCAGACGAACTTGTGATCGATTACGTGAATTGGAATAGGCGGTTTCGGAAACGTGAAATATTAATTACGGTTTAGAGATGAAGTGTGTCATAGCGTGCTTAAATTGAGAATGGATGATAGGCGAACTAATGTCGAACGTGCTCGAAGTAGACGATACGAAATAGCTTGATGAACGAGCGATACGTTCTTATCGAGGAAATCGGTTAAAACGTGGTTTATCATAGAATGGCTTTACTGAACGACTCGGACCCCATGCGACGAACATTGGGATGTGTGTAGGAAATCGATGCTCGATGTTTAGAAATCGGAGTGATACGAGCTTGGGTAGAAAACCCCGTACCAACGATTTGGTTTGACCTTAGGATGGGGTCAGTGTTGATATCGTTGTTTGGGAACTATGATTCCAGTGCTGACGAAAGACATAGCCTAGCGGTTCGGAAGACGTTCGAGCGCGAAGCGATAGGTGTTACGGAGGCACCACTCGCGAGTCTTGGCTGACATGCACGTATATCAGGGACGCCCGAATATGTGCACGATCCGACTCGAGTGGTGATGGCAGATTCTCTATCACGAGGCTTGGCTGAAATACATGTATTTTGGGGACGCCTGGAATATGTGCACGATCCAACTAAGTGATACGTTGAATCAAGTGAGACTTGAGGAACGGGAAAGTGTCGAGGATTTTGAAATTGTGAGCTTTGAAGAAAACGATCATTGATTTGAAACGGATTCGAATGTTGGTTGATCGGTTGGTGTGCCTTACGACTAAGTTAGCGATAGCACGAGCGTGGCTTGAAATCGAAGAAACGCGTAGGCGAAATGTATACGATTAAGTCTTGGCCATAGAAATGGTAGGATGGTTTGCCTTCAGGAAAGTCTCGAGGACGAGACTTGTTCTGAGTGGTGTATGATGTAGTGCCCCGTCCCGCGAAGTCAATCGGAGGAATCGAAATGCCAACGACGTTCGGACTTGGCCTTACAACGGCGACTCAAAGACATCGCTCAGGTAGGATAGTTTCGGTGAACTTGCCTCATCTCAGCCTTCACTTAATAATTCGTGTTTTCAACTTTCACAAGTAGGCTAATATAAAAGATACGAACGCACATAGCTAAGGGAATAATCCTGACCCGTCGGAATATCTTAGAACATGGAAAATGGTCCCACGGTCTCAATAAAAGTCGGCTCAGCGTGCTTTAAAATGACACTCGGTCCTTCGTCCCGTGGCTTGGGAGAAGGAAAGTTGATATTCGATACAAACGATGAGTTAGCCTAAGTCATAGGCGTCGCCCGCGTAAATGCTCGATAAAGCATGCACGTTTCCACTGCGTAAGGCTTGGCATAGCCTTGGCTCGTCCCTCGGGTTAAGTTGTAGGCTTGGTCAAGTTAGGCAAAGTTATGTCGATCGACCTAAGTCATTCCCAAGTGCCGTCTCGCTCGTTCTGCGGTTGTCAAGTCAAATAGTCCCACGATCTCAAGGGCCATCATATAACGTATGACTTGGGTGATAGCGTCGCGTAAGACGAAAGTCAGTTACAGGCACGAGCCACGGTTGGCACGATATAAAGTTAGCCACGGTCCATGGCACTTAAGGAACACGTTTTGTTCAAGTTAAGTTGGAAGGCTACGTAGTAGTCGTTCCCTCGAGTTCAAAGAAGTTTGAGGCAGTCCTTCGGTTGGGAGCCTCGCGTTTCTATCCACGTTAAGTATTCGAGGCGGTTGGGAGTCTCGCGTTCCTATCTACGTTGAGTATTCGAGGCGGTCCCTCGGTTGGGAGTCTCGCGTTCCTATCCACGTTAAGAAATTCGAGGCGGTCCCTCGGTTGGGAGTCTCGCGTTCCTATCCACGTTAAGTATTCGAGGCGGTCCCTCGGTTGGGTGTCTCGCGTTCCTATCCACGTTGAGTATTCGAGGCGGTCCCTCGGTTGGGAGTCTCGCGTTCCTATCTACGTTAAGAAATTCGAGGCGGTCCATCGGTTGGGAGTCTCGCATTCCTATCCACGTTATGAAGTTCGAGGCGATCCCTCGGTTGGGAGTCTCGCGGTCCCGAGGTACGTTATGCCAAGCGTGATTCAAGCACGAGTTGCTAAGTATAGTTTCGGTCGTACAAACAAGTAGGCCATGCATTTACGTGAGTTTAGATGTCTCGTAGGTGCGTGGTCATTGGACACCTTGTCGATAAGGATTTCTGCCTAGACTGGTTATACGCCGGGGCTCCGGGCCCAGTCATCCTAGGGGGTAGACGTTATAGCAGTGCATGCTTTTATTACGTGGGTAGTCGGGGGCTTTCCATGGGGCTAGCTACCTTGCATCGAAGGACCCGCCGCCTACCCGAGCTATGTCCGCGATGGCTTGTCATGCCAGTGGCCTTTCATATAGATAATCGGCGTGCTAAGCGGCGAATCCGCATGCACGATGTCGGTCATAACAAAGGAAGTGTAAGCACGGTATGCGTTGAATAGTTGAAATGTGTGCTCGGTTGCACCCAAAGTATTGTAAAGCCTACGATTGAGTTATCGTAAAGATACGTACTTCGGCACGAGATATGGTATCGTACTTGAGTTCTCAACACCGGTTCCACAAGTTTGGTTAGTCGTTGCGCGTTAAGTCGAAAAGGGCCGTAAGTCGAGTTTGGATAAGTCAGGTTACGCTGCGAGGTACAGCCTAGATGTTTGAGGCACGGGCAAGTATTTGACACGACCTAGTCGTTACGTCCAAGAGTATGGTACGAAAGACAAGTATGAGTCGTACGTTGACAATGCAAGCACGAAAAAAGGTCTAGAGGCAAAGTATGGGTACGTTATTAGTGCAAGGCACGGAGATGGTCTAAAGATACTAAATAGGCCGAGCGTCGGTCCTAAAATCGATCCTAAGGCAAGACTAGAAAGACAATCGTAAAAAGGGGCTTGTATTGCACAAAGTAAATAAACGTGTCGGTTTTGTATGGGTGGGCGAGGAGCTCACTCCACCAGTACAGTGGTACTGACACCCACACAGTGTTCATGTGCAGGCACAGGTAGAAGCTCGTGGTGCGGACCTCGCTTGGATGCGTCGAGGCACGGAGTTCCTTGGCGATTCGAAGCGTGTGGCTGCGCGGGTTGAAGACTTATACAAGACATAATGTATGGACATCGCCTTCCGAAGCTTCTGCTGGATTCAAGCATTGTATCGAGAGATGAGAGAGAGCAGAGTGACTTGTAAATGAGAGAAAAGTGAGCATGAGAGACTTGTAATTTGGTCTTGCGCCCACAAATGTAATCTTGTATTCAATGTCAATAAAAGAGTTTCTTTTGAGTTACTTGTGTTCATATATGCTTGTTCTAAATTTCCGCTGCATATTCAATGTATCTGCTTGGGACTTCTGTGCGACGACCCCGTCGCCGCCGCTGTAATCGGCCGTTATGGAACCTGCCTTGCACGAGCGCAATCTAGGCTTGTGCGGCATCACGCCTTAGCGAGGACGATCACTCCTACGGGAGCGGGGCGTGACAGCCGGTGGAGCTCGTGGTCGGTCGCGGAGGAGCTCGCGGCGGAGCTCGTGGCCGGTTGCTGGCGGCGGAGTCGAGTCCACGAGCTCGTAGCCGGTAGAGCTCGTGGCCGGTCGCAGTGGAGCTCGCGGTGCTCGCGGCGGAGCTCGTGGCCGGTGGAGCTCGTGGCTGGTCGCGGAGGAGCTCGTGGCGTTCTCGGCAGAGCTCATGGCCGGTGGAGCTCTTGGCCTGCTGATGTAATGACCCGTTCCGTCCTAACGGAACGCCGATTCAAACGGCAAGTGCAACGACTCAAACGAGCCGTCGATCCGAAGAGTTGGCATCGACCTGATGAAGAATCGATGCAAGGCTTAAATTGGCCCGTCAAAGATGAATCCAGACTTAGACTTTCAAAGGCGCGCTCGATGTATCGCTCGACCGATGCGAACATCGCTAAGGTGGGTGGCTCCGATGAACCCGTCTTTGCTTAGTCTTGACACATAACAATACAGACACTATTGCTAGAATGGCTAGGCGATAACACCGCGTATGCTAATAAATGACTCAACGCACCTAGCTAAGGGAATAATCCTATCTTATATGCTTGTATAGAATATGGAAAAGAACATAGAAAATGTGAGAACTCTCGTACCGCGCTCCACGCTCGTGCTAAGGCACAAGCTTACGATCAAGTCCCTTACGCGTTCAAACAATGAAACAATGAATGGTTACAACAATAAAACGGAAGACTATCGACATAGTCGTTCCGAGTAGAGTATAGCAATATTGAAAGACTTCGGGACCGATGGGTCGCCAAGGCGACTCCCGTACGGGGAGTTGCATAATGTATGAATGAAAGAATGAACGAATAAGTAAATGAATGAATCAACGAATGAATGAATGAATGTGTGAATAAATCAATGAACGAACGGACAAGTGAAAGAAAGAAAAGAATGAATGAATAAAAGATAAGGAAGAAAGGAAGGAATGGTTAGCGACAGGTATGACGGGCACGTGCAACGGGGCTCGCTACCCGCGCTGCACGGACGCCAACCTGGTCGATAACGCATTATGGCTAAGGGTTAGCCTATGACAATAAAATACGAAATGGTCGTGGACGGACCCGTACATGGGTGATAGGGATTCTGCGGCATGATCAAAGGGAGAATCGTGGCCGGCCTAGGCAGAATCAAAAATATGGCTTACGGGCTGCCTGGGTGCGGACTTGGCCACCCAGGGGACGTAAGTATATGCGTATTTCAAGAGACTACTGGGGTGTGTGCCAGCCCGCACCCTACGCTAGTTGAGAAATACCACGGCTTGGTTATGTCCTAAATGGCTTGTGATGCCAGTGACCGGTGCATATAGATTTAAGTGGGCTTTGCTGGTGGCAATCCACGTGCAAGTCCTTGTATTGAAACAAAGTAGTCTAAGTTAACTAAATAAAGCGCCTTCTGAACATGCTCGAAATGTAACACACCAAATGATAAAGAGTACTTCATGCAAATGAGTTAGAGAACGTGCCTACGACGCGCTAGGACCCGAGGCAGGGACACGCCCTTGACATTGAAAGTTCATATGAATCACGTTAAGTTATTTTCTATGAATTGTTGACTAACTTGGTTTACTTTGGACAGGAAAGGCCGGACGGTAAGTATGGGTAAGTCGTGCATGTATTTTCATGCAACACATTAAATTTGGCAACACGAGATAGGTTATAAAATATGCATAAAACTGATCCTAAGGCAAGATTAGAAAGACAATGAATGATAGTCGGGCACGAAAGTAAATAGAACGTGTTTGGTAATGATAGCATTGTGGGCGAGCTAGCCTCTCCACCAGTGCATAACAATGTACTGATAACCCCACAGTCTGCTTGCAGGATGCAGGAGACGTCGTCGGGTGCGGAGCTTCCCTCGAACGTGCTAAGGCGCGGAGCTATCTCTGGAGCCTTGGAGCGTTGCAAGGAGCTGGAGCACCATATACAGGACATAATGTATCGGAACATCGCCATGAATCATTCCATGTTGTAAGCCACTTGGCATGCCTTTTATGTTTCAGAGAGAGAGAGAGAGCTTGAGCGATTTGTAATATCTGCCTAGCGCTGCTTGTAAACTTCTTGAATATCAATAAAGAGTTGAATTCGCTTCAATTTGTGTTCATTTACTTTCCGCTGCAAATGGGGACACTCTGTGCGACTCTGTGGCCTAGCTCAAATCGGCCGTTTTTGGACTCAGCCTTGCACGGGCGCAACCTAGGCCCGTGCGGCATCACGTCTTAGCGAGGACGATCGCTCCTACGGGAGCGGGGCGTGACAGATTGGTATCAAAGCACGGCTTTACGTCCTTGGACTTCATTTCGATTCTCTCAGTTTTGAAAGCTCGTTTTGAAACAAAAGAAGTGTACGCTCTCTCATTGGGCCTTGGGATGTTCCATACAATAAGTCTAATATTTTTAAAAGCTCGTACGAGTACTCTGTTGGACGGGATCGATAGGCGAAGGCCTTTGTGCTAAACCGCGACGGACTCGAGTTGGAAGGAACGCATGCTAAAATGTTAGCAAATGCAGTACGTACTTGAATTATCTTACGCTAAAAGTAGCGAACGTGTACGCGAGACCGAAGTATAGTTCGAACGGGATGGTTATGCACGCAGCCTTTTGGCTAAGTTGTGCGGAGTATCGCGCACCTAGACCTTCTGGTGCGAACGAGTTTGCGAGCGAGACCGACTATTGTTCGGACGAGAATAAGTGAGACTTAGAACGTATGTTGATAGAGACGCTATTTGACCAACGCTAAAGCGAACACGAGAACTGGTTCTTAGACTTTGAGGAACGAAGCTACACTTAGAGTATATATCGATAGGAACTCTATCAAACTAACACTTAGGCGTGCATGGAAGATTGATTTAGATTTTGAGGAACGGGCGAACGCGCGATTGAAGATATCGAAAGGGAATCGAATGATCATTGAGGATTTGTAGAATGACTTGACCCCGAGTGGTGTATGTGATAGCTTCGGAAAAGAATAAGAATGAGTGTCGACGATTAGTCGAGTGGCTCGAACCCTGAGTGGTGTATGGACGTTATAGAAATTGTTCGAGCGAGACTAAAGGATTTACGGATAGAACGAGTAGGTCGGTGTAGGTCCTAAAAATCAAGTTGCCTTCATTAACAAAGTCATGAAAATCAAGAAATATATCCTTCAATTGAACTGCGCAGAAGACAGATTACGCATCATCTCGATTGCGCAGACTGGACTGCGCACACTCTCAAGTGCGCAAGCTGACGTGGCAAATGTCATCATTATCTGACAGAATCAGATCTTCTGATAACTGATAGCACGGAGAACGAAGAGACTGTTCGTTTATCGTGCAGCACGGCGCTCAAGGACAGCTGTACATGCAGCACAATCGGCCAGGTTCTCTGCTGCGCAGTCTATTCCTGCGCAAACTGAAGTCAGCGCAATTCAAGTGGCGCACTTCAACATGACAACTGACAAATGTACACGTGGCATTCATGCCATCAATAGCTCACTACGTGGCAACTGTCTGTACACGATCATGCGCATTTCAATCAAATGATGCCATGTGTCCAAGCCAGTTGGCCCACGATCAAGCAACTGCCAGCGCAGTCTGATGCTGCGCAATCCAGTCCATGCACAATTTAACTCGCGCCATTCAGAATAACTAAAAGTTAGTTATTTCCAAAACTCTATAAATAGAGTTTCAAGTCTTCATTCAAGGGGATCAGACATAAAAAGTTCAGAAATATCAGAGAGTTCAGGAGTTCTTGCCCAAGTGCTGCTGCACTCTTCCGAGGCTTCCGCCTTCAACTTTCGAGGCTACCGTCTTCAAAGTTCACATCGTCCAAAGGATAAAGCAATTTTTATCTAGATTGGATTCCTACAGTTGTACTTTTCCAGAATTCTTGTAATCTTCTTTACAAAGTTTGTTGAAATAAAGTTCATACTTTTGTTTTTACAAACAAAATGGTGACTCTGATGGGGACGACTTTCTCCTCCGACGAGGAGGTGACAACTCAATGTGACGTAGCATCTATCGGAAAGACGCAGAAGACGCTGGTTGTGAAGGTCAACCAGACAGCCTACGAAGCCATGATCAACTCCAGGACCACCCCTCGTACTGCAACCACTTCTGCCACGAGCAAAGTGCACCCAGTGTGGGTCCCCAGGACTGCTGCGCAGTCTGTTGTCTCTGCTGTTCCACAGTCTGCTTCCAAGACTGTTGCACCATCTGCTGATTCTGCCACCAAGACTGCTTCGCAGTCTAAGGTCTATGCTTCTAAGACTGTTGCACAATCTGCTGTTGCACAATCTGCCTCTCTTACTCATGCGTAATCTGCTGTTGCCAGTGCACAAGCTACTTCCTATGCTGCCCTGTCAAAGTGCAAGACTCCTCTGTCCCTGGCGCAGTTGGCTGCAACTTTACCTGCGCAATCTACCACTCCAGCAATCAGAGTGCAACCCAAACACTCTGGCAACAAGACTTCTGCTGCACAAACCATTGTGACTGAGGCCAGAAGAACTTCTGCCAGAGTTACTCATGCGCAAGTTGCCAGTGCACAATCAGCCGGTGCGCAAGTTGTGCCAGCGCATTCCAAGAGAGACAGCCCTTTGGCTAATCTCTCCTCTTCTAACAGCAAGGAGAAAATCTCTGCTCTTCTTCACTATGTTGCTCCTGCATAATCCACTGGGGGTAGTCTTTTGGCTATTCCTCCTCCTCCCCAGAACAAAGGAAAAGACCCTTTGGTCTTTTCTCAAACTTCCTCGTCCCATGACTTGGAAGACAACAGAGGAAAACGCTCTTTAGCTAACCCTTCTTCACAAAGCAAAGGAAAAGGCCCTTTGGTCTTTTCTCAGTCTTCCACGGTCTTTACCGTAGAAGATCAATCTGAACGTGCCTCGGCACCAGTCAGTACAAGAACTCTTTCAAACAAGGATTCTTCTCTCCATGTCAAAAGAACTTGTACTGATCAAAGAGGTATTCTGCCTACTCAGGTAGCAGAGTTCCAAGATCTCCCAACTCTCAAGATATCCCGATCCAAACAGGAAAAATTGCTGGTGCCTCAGACAGAAACCCCTGGGGGTGAGTTTGCTGATCTAAGAACTTATCTCAATCGACCAACTTCGGTGAAACACAAACAGCCAATGTCGAAGACTAATCAGTATCAGAGGCAAACTTCCAGGGTCAAAAATCCTGACACTTATGCCAATGAGGTGAGCACTTCCCTGTATACTCAAGGGACAAAACATCTGAAAAATCGGAACCATGTTACAAATGTTATCAAAGAACATGTCCCTCAAACTTCTTCTCATCCCGTTGTTGTTCCCGACCTCCGAGAACATCTCAAACAAAAGCGGGACAATATCTCAACATCTACAGTACAACCACCTGATCATCATTGTAACCACAAGGTTATCATCCAATGCTGTTTCCAGACAACAAGACGATCTGTCTTCGATCGTCTTAACTTTACAACTTCTGAACCTATGTCAGAAGATGAAGACGAAGTTTTGTACGCTTTCGTCAACATGACTTCCAGAGACACTGGGGTAGGAAGTGCTCTAAGCACGGCAAACCTCGCCGTCCCAGCCAGCGGTATTTGGATCTACTCCAAGAATCTTCTGATGGATTATTCCAACATACCAGATCCCGCAGCCGAGACACAATCGGTCAAAGGAATCTTCAAGATCCCTCCGGTCATCTTCCTCTTTCTCACTAAGGAGATGATTTTTTCTCCGACTACGATGCATACAGCAAAAGTTCGGAACAGACAGTATCCTCCACTGTACCTAGAGAAGTGACAGCTTATGTTGTCACTGAAGATCCTGATGCTTCCAGTTCAGCTAGTCAAGAACAAAGAATAGTTGTGCTAGAAGACAAGCTGAAGACAATGGCCGAACTGGTTGCAAGTATGCATTCCATCATCGTGGCCCAGCACACAGTACCACCGACCGTACCTCCTACAAATCCTGAAATTATAGCATCGTCGGTGCCTGTCAATGCAGGATTGGGGGTAGCAGCTCCTCAAGTACCTCCTGTACAGTTCCAACCTACACCCAGCCAGTCAGGTGCTGGGGGTAGTGCTTATCATGCTGTTCCTCCCCCTAACACTGTGACTCAGCCTGCTCCTTCTACATCAGTAGAAGATGCCAATGAGGCTGTCAATCTCCTACGCACTCAGTTCGAGGCCTTCACGGAGAAAGACAACTTGCAAAGATTGGGGATCAAGCAACCCTACCTAGTTGAGTGGAAGGAAGTCTCATTTCCTCCTAAGTACAAAATCCCAACAATTTTGCTGTTTGATGGCAACACTTCTCCCAGTCAGTTCATTAACCACTTCGAGGTAATGACTGTCCAACTTCAACCAAATGACGCTCTTCTTACCAGAGTATTCGTCGACTGTTTAGCCGGTGTTGCATACGATTGGTATAGAAGCCTGTCCGATGGTTGTATCACTTCCTTCTCTGGTCTAAAACAAATCTTCTTGGAACGATTTTATGAGGGGATCAACGACATAACCATGTCAGCTCTCAATAAAATCAAACAAAAACATAATAAAACTGCTGAAAGTTTCATTGAAAGATTCCGCCGAGAAGCCTTAAAGATGCCTCCAGGGACTCCGGCCGCTGTCAATATAGACTCCTGTAAGGCAAATATTTTGCCTATCATCAGCATGTGGACATGGACAACTCAATTTCAAGACTGGCCATCCTTCATTGTCAACGCTAAAGCAGCTGAAGTTAGCGCCAACAAATTCAAGCAGCTGGGGGTACAAATGTCTAACCCCGATCGGGATGAACACCAAACATCGAATAGCGGTAATTGCCAGAATAACGGCAAGAACAAGGAGACATTGAACATCAACTTGAAGAGTAAAGAGTCTCTGGCTGTTAATGTAGCTCCACCTACGTCTACTTCTACTCCTTCTGCCCCTCCACCAAGGGAACCTCGTCCTAAAGTAAAGTACTCCTTTGACGAGAATAACACTGCTAGCATCTTTGATTGTTTAATCAAAAGCAACAAGATCCAACTCCCAGACCCAAAGAAGCCTGATAAAGTCGGTAAGACTGGTCATCCCAAGTATTGTGTCTATCACAGGTTCATTGGACATCCCACTCGAGCATGTTATGTGCTCAAAGGCAAAATTCAAGAGCTGGTCAATGCTGGTGTTGTCACTCTGCAACAAGACGAGAAGACTGTGACTGCAAATATGGTTTCAGTTCAATTCGGTGACTTCCCCCCGCAGATGGTGTAGCATGGCGTCATCCCTATCCCCAAAGCTACTCTTGAGATTGAAAATCTCCCTCCTCCACGAAGTGAAGGTCTCGTTCCCTTGTCTCTTGACAATGGCGAGATTATGTGGATTCACCCTGATCTTGCTTCAGAGTTTGAACTTCCCTCTTTATTCAAGAAGAAAGACCGCTCTAAGGGCAAGACAAAGACTTGTAACATGGTGTCTTTCGACCCCATAGTTGACGAGGAAATTCTGTTGGGCACCAGATCAGGGAAAGCTTATCTAAAGGATTACCCCGAAGCTCAAGAGAATCCTGCCTCTTCTTCGGAGCCTGCTCCAGTGCAGCCTGTTTCTACTGAGGATATTCCTACTGCATCCTCACCAGTTGTAGTACCCATTCCTCCTAAGCCGACGGTCGCTGACAAAGGTAAACAGCAAGTCTGCTTCGACAAACCTTTGAAGAAGTCATCTCCTTCCAGACTTGAAAAGCCTTACAACTTTGATATCCTGGCTCAATTAGCTAATACACCGGCCAGGCTTGTTTTACTTAACAAAATGCCAGGAAGATTGGCTTTTGAAAATAAAATGAGAAAAAGTACAAGAAGTATAAATTTGATTCTGGGAAGTATTGCTATGGAAGTCTGATCTGTAAATGATCACTTTGTTCCTTGGACCATACGATGATGATGAAGATCGCTGCTTGAAATTGAACAATTGGAAGAACTAAGTCACCAGAAAGGTATCGACGCACTTGGGCACTGATGGCGAGGCCGAATGCTTTCCTGCTTTGCTTCACTCTGTTTTGAAAGAAAGGTTGAAGTAGAATGCTCTGGAGAATCAAAATCTCTGAGTTCTAGTCTCTCTGTTCTCTCCTCTTCTGTCTCTGTCTCCCTCCGTTCCGTTATGTGAGAAAAATAAGTCTATTTATAGACTTGGGCTCTTGTGCGTAAAAACTCAGCAAAAGTTCCGTCTTTATGCTAACAACTGCCACCCATGACCAAAGTCATCCTCTGTATACGTTGACACGTGTCCCATCATTTCATTAAGAATAGGATGCACGTATACACGTTCTTCGAGATGTGTGGCATGAGAGCCATGTAAGCAAACCACGTTCCAAACTAGTCAGATAAATAGGGCGTAAAAACATCCCCAATGTACTCTGAGCGTAAAGCAGTAGAGTAGGCATAAAATAGCCCTGATATAGACTTCTCACGTAAAGTGGTTGTTAAATAACCTTGAGCGTAAAAGTAGCTCAAATAGACTTTACGCACACATCAACTTTGAGTGTAAAACCTCATATAGTCTCCATGCGTAAAAGAAGTCACACTATGAGCGTAAAGTAGCTCAGTCCATATGCTAAACGACAACATTGGTCTCTGTATAAAACAAATTCCTTCGAATTCTGTGATATATGTTATCATTAATATCTTCATGTCAGAGTTTGCATTAAATGCAAGACTTGACAGCTTTGTCCAACGTAAAAGTAGTTAGCCTGCCATAGGCGTAAAATTATTGTCTTGACCCTGGCTGCTTTAGGCGTAAAAGCGATTAGCTTTGTCTTGGACGTAAAGTATTTAGCCTCTCTGTGGAGTAAAGTAGATCAATTTGAGTGGAATGATTTATCTCCTTGACTCATTAAATGAAGCACTTTTTACGCTCCTACAAGACCCCCTTCAAAGTTTTCAAATATCTTCAAAATTTGAAACACTTTGAACAGAAGCGTAAAAGTTGAGATTTGACCAGTCAGTGTTAAATTCGGGATACGCAACAGTCATCCGCATAAAAGTGGGAATACCCAACAGTCGGCGTAAAATCTGGAATTTGAACCGATTTTAAAACTTCCCTATAAATAGGGCTCTTCGGAGAGAGAGAAAGCACTTTTACTCATCTTTTTGCAATCTCGAATTCCTTTGCCCTTTCTTTCTTAAAAACCCTCACTTTGATTCGATGGCTCCCAGGAAATCATCTGCCGCCAGCAACAAGGGGAAGAAACCTGTCGTCGATTCGTCATCGGCCGACCATGCAAAACCCTATTCTTTTGGCTGGAAAAACCCGTCGAAGAAGAAGAAGATGATCCCGCATCTTCAGTTTTTACGCCCACGTCGTACGTGTTAGCGTAAAAAACTGAAATAACAACATACGCCCACGTTGTACGTGTTAGCGTAAAAGATAAAAAAGAATACGCCCACGTTATACGTGCTAGCGTAAAAACTTAACTACGCTCATGTTCATACATGCCAGTGTAAAAAGTCATATTACGCTCACATTAACATGTGGTAGCGTAAAATTTATCAATCTCTGAGAGACTTTGTAAAACAAAGACTTCATAAACTTTTATCAATTTTTAATAAGCATAAAAGTCAATGTCTTTAAAAACTTCAAACTAATTTGATCTATTTTTTCCTTTTGTCAGTGGATTTGCAGGCTCACCCACTTGAAGAAGTTTTTGGCTCATCAGTGGGCATGGTGGGTTCGAACTATCTGGAGAATTTATCTCATGTCCAATTTCCCCAATCCAACCCAGAGTATCCTGCTGAAAGAGCACAACTGATATATGCCCAAGGAGATAGGATGTTGTTATCCATGATAGACGGGGAAGTACTGATGTCACTAGATAATCAACAATTCCTGAAGCCAGCTTTCTTATTTGGAGATGCGATAGATTACAAATCACAGACTCATCCCAAAAAAGAGGCTTGGGTATTTAGATCTGGAGAAAGGATAATGTATCTCCCTTACATGGACAGGGATTACCCTATATCTGCTTTCGTCCATGCTAGCTATCACCGTCAAATGCTGTGGAATTTGACACCCAGTAGCTATGGTAGACCGGGCAGAATCATTTTCAGAAGGGAGAAAGTGAATGACATGGGTTATCACATTAGCACTCCTTGTGGTGGTGTTATTCCATTTTCTGGACTATTGCCTGGGTTTACACCAAGCGAGGATTCATCTCTCATCCAGCCGGTATAGATTCCCATATTCATAAATAGATTCATAAGGGAAGGAGTTTTATATCCTCAAACCAACCCTAGGCTGACAGGGTGGCTGACCCCTTATAGTAGTAATTGGATCCAGATCAGCAATTGGGTCATAAAATACTTTAAAACCGAATTGGACGACATCGGTTTGTATGAAGCAGTAGCTTCTACCAGTTATGGCATTCCGTCGAACGGCAATCTGTTCTTGGCTTTATTGGAATTGTATATGAGTTCGACAGGAACTTTCACAACCCCACATGGCGAGATGGGTCTGGCCCTACATGAGATGCAGTTCATCTCGAAATTGCCAATGGGTGAGTTCCCCTATAAAGAATATATTCCCTCCAATCGAGAATTGGCAGAAATTTGGAAGAAGAATCCCGAACTGGTGCAAGTCTACAAAGAGCTTATGTGCCATTATCTGATTTGTACCAGCATGTATGAAACCGGATCACATCTGGCATATATTACAAAATAGACAACTTATCTATTTTATCATGAAAATAGAGTGTCCACGACAGAGAAGAGCAGGTTCCGAGAAGACAAGACTCAGGTCATCAAGCCTTGCTCCATAATTCCTGCTGATTTAATTCAGGAATTGATGGTGTCGCAGAAAGCTCGCGACCGATATCTGTCTACCAAAACTAGAGACATCCCAGCGGGGACTGAGGCTTTAAGCTACCTGAGGAGGGTAGTCAAAAGATGTCGAAGAAGGCCTTGTTGGCAGGCTTCTTATCCTTATGGCTGCGCAGATGGGTCGTGCCAGGGATCAGCACTGTGGACCGGATTCACCGCAACGTATTGTGGCCAGCGGTCCGTCTGGTATTCAAGAACAGAATTAACCTGTTGTCGGCAATGGTATGCCGAATAAATGCAGGTTTACGGATTTTTGGTGAAGAACAAATCAATAATGCTCCTCACAATTTTCTAAGGGTAGAGTTACCATTCACCTATCTGATAGGTTGGTTACTACACCATAATTGTAATTTGTTGCCACCAGGCCCTGAGGATGAAGCTCGGATTTTTCTCCAAAAATTTAGCAAATCCTCGTGGAGAACTACAACGTTGGCAGACACCCGAGCAGCATTAAATTATTCGTATGACTGGAATTTTTTCTGCACCAGACCACCAGTTCCGGCTGACTGCCTTGGTGTGCAATTTGAAGATAGAGTAGATAAATCGGCCTTATTACCGAGATCTGTCTACCTATGGCTAGTGTACATCAGACCCTCTCATCTGATGTACAGGAATGAAGATAACTGTGCGTTCGAGCCTTATCTGCCAAGTAGGTTCGCTCGCCAGTTTGTATATGACCAACTTCATGTTGGCAATCCTTCCACTAGCTTCTATCATTATGGGAAGCTGATCGACGGTGAACGAGCATGGAGATATTTCGGAGATGCATGTACTGGCGCTAGATTCACCATATCTACAGCCACTAGTACAACTGAGCTACGCATACTTCATTCGTATGCTCGTTTCTATACATCTATCCGCCCTTTTGAAGACGGTTATAGTATGCAAGGAAGTCTTCGGTGGGCTCAAGAGGGAAATGTTGAAGAACCTATCAGGATAACCCCTGACGTACCAGACAATACTGCCGCTATAGATGAATTTCTGGCAGTAATTCCTAGAGGAGCTGGGGAGGTAGCCGCGGGACCAATAATTATTGGAAAGACCCGCAAACGAAAGCAGAACCCAGCTGCCGCTTCTCCGGTGAAGTCTCCAGAGAAGAAGAAAAAATCTACCCCCAAAGGGCCTTCCAAACCAAGAGTCCACACTCCAGAAGATGACATTTTGATTGAAGAGGATCATCTTGTCGGTTCTTCCTCAATCCATCCAGGAGAAGGATCTTCAGCCCTTCCACCAGCAGTTGGATCAAAAGCTGTAACACTTTTGTCTCCTGGACGCCTTAGCACCTCGCTTCATTTATCATTGCCAACCAAGGCACAAGTTACGGAGGGTGCTACTACTGTATCCACTGCTGATCAAGACCGTATTCCCTCAGACGAGCCGGCTCTTGACTTCGAAGATGATGACTGGGATGGTGATTATGACTCATATCTTGAAAAAAATGCACATATTCCAAGTATTATACAAAACCTATACGGGATTATATATCATGATTTTGCATATTAATTTATTTTGTTTATTTTGTAGATGTCATCATTGCACCAAAGCCTGTGGCTCTTCCTCCTCAAGAAGAAGACATCTATGAAGAAAATGAAGAATCCGAGGAGGAAACTTCTTCTTCCGAAGAAAAGGATGCTGAAAAGGAGGAAGCACAATAACCTGAGATGGAGCCTCAATCATTTGAGGTACAATAAGCACAACCTGAAATGCCTTCTCCTACTGAGGACCAGCACCAAGAAGAGACTACAGTAGACCTCACTGTAGGTGATGATGGAGCTGCTGAAGAAGAGCCAGATTTGAACAAAGAATCAGCTATAGAAAGTTTCACTACCACTGAAGCAGTGGAAAATCCTGCGGAGCAAACAATTGAAAAAGATGCTGAAGGCATGCTTGAACCACCAACAGAAACTGGGGAAGTTATAATAACATCCTCTACTGTTGCTACTGATCCGGTACCAGTTTCTGACAAGCTAATGCCAGAACCTGAATCAGCTCCCACAATTGTCACCACATCCACCAATATTACCGCCGCCAGAACTCCAGAAACGACTGGAGTAACAAATATTGAAGACATTGCTCCTGAAGCTTTCGGGAACCAATTGGTTATGACAGCAGTGACAACAACGACTCCATCTCAGCCTGTTATTACACCAATGGTATCTGTAGATGTTGGAGATGCAGTCCTTGAAGCTTCTAAGGATCAATTGGCTATGACAGTAGTAACAGTAATGACTTCATCTCATTCTGCTGTTGCACCATCAACATCTGCTCCCAGTCTCCAAAGAAGAGATCTATTAGATATTGCTGCCACACCAAGCTCTAGCATAGAAATGAATCTGCTAGTCGAGATTCATACTGACACCTTTTATAGAACTCTGGCAACCTTGATAAAAATGGTCTTGAATAAGGGCCTCAGTTATGAGACTTTGAAGGCAGCAATAGCTTTGACCGTCAAGAACGTTGCTATGTTCAACGATGCTGAGAGAGCTGCAACATTGGAGAAAATTGTGGAGGACCTTGAACAACCGATCAGAGAATATCTCAAGTTATCGAGTGAGACTATTGAAAGTCTCATCCAGGAGGAATATGATGCCTTGACAGCTGATTATCTTGCTCGGGAGACCACATATAATGAATCTCTCCATGAACATAGTCTGAAGGTAGCCAAAGAGAAGGTCTTTTTGGCTGGAATAAAGTCCGCACTTCATGGTCACAGAGTAGCTTATGATGCTTTGAATATAGATATTCAGAATAAAAATGATGAAATCCGCGAAGTCGAAGCTGAGTTAGCTCGCTTGAAGGCTGAAAGGGAAAAGATGATCGATGCTCGAAATCTGTATCTCACCCAGAGCTCGATTTTAGAAGAACAAGCCTTTGGGGCTGAATCAACCATCAGAACCCTTGATGAAGCCAAGGAAAATCTGATAATCACCTTTGCTGGACTTTCTTGTATTTGTACTCCTGAAGCTCGACGTGCTGAGGCTACCAAGAAAGTTATGAGCTTTCGTGGCAAGCGGCTAGAAGAACTGCAAAAGTTACTTCAATATGTTTCTGCTCCACCTTAAAAGAGCTGCTTGTCATCTTTTGTCTTATCCATTTTGTAATGTTTCCATAAGAAATGAATGAAATATATTTTTTGTGATCCTATCGTTCATTTGGAATTTAATGTGAGATAGAAAATACTTATCAGAGGTTATATGAACATAACAAGCCTTCTAAACTCAATATATTATATCTATCCAGAGGTACTATGGACATGATAGATAATAAAATCTTGTTTTGTGTGAGATAGAAGATACTTATCAGAGGTTATATAAACATGACAAGTTTTCTAAACTCAAAACATTATATCTATCCAGAGGTAATATGGACATGATAGATGATGAAATCTTGTTTTCTGTTTTTTAGAGTATAATACTATCAGAGGTAATATGAACATGACAGTATATAAGAACTCCAAGAAAAGTATATTAATATCTATGCAGAGGTCAAATGGACATGATAGATAAGAAAAGTAATTAGATTTAACATTTATCCAGAGGTCTTGAGAACATGATAAATAATAAATCCAACTTTATATACCAACTGGTAAGATAGGAGATCAAAATCTCTCTCCAAAGAGACAAGTAATCAGCTTAACCAAACTTTGGTAGCTGGGGATTAAGAAGACAGATGTCATTGAAGATATATGAAAAAAATAAATGAACCAACATGGCTCAAGGGTCATTTTCAAATAGCTCGGATTCACCATCAGTTTGAACCATGTAAGCTAAAAATATTTGCTCAGATTCGTCATATAAGGAACGAGACATATCGGATTCCATGAATTGAACTTCTTCTGAATCCGATGATTGCGAAGAGCTAGAAGAGAATTCTTCTTGTATATCATCATTAAACATGTGGGACGGATCATATCCCAACCCATAACGAGTCTTCTGGTAAAACGGATCACCACATAACGGTAGTCGTCTACCCTTGCCTTGATTGAGACCTTGCATAGTCTTCAAATCATACCCCATATTCTGGATAATCTTGATAGATTGTTGACTATATTTGTCAATTCAGAATTTTCCTTTATCTTTATCTTTCAGATCATCCGTCTGAGCAACAGGGATATTTCTAGCCAGGCCAAACACAATTTGGCGCTTGTTTTTCTTATTAGACGGAACCACGAAATAAGATTCTTCGTGACGTCTAAAAGTTACGCAAGCTTGTGATGAAGCGGCCACAGGTAGAAGATAGGGAGAAGATTTTAGGAACCTTTGAGCATAAGGACCAACATCAACCTGAAGAGGAAAAGAATTTTCTTTATAGTCGATGTATAAAGTTTCTTCTGGTTCTATGCCGCCTTTATATTGATGACTTTGATTATCAGAAGATAAAGTCATCCTTTCAATATACTTGACAGCCATATACTCGAAAAGGAAATCTTCATTGATATCAAAAAGTACAGAATGATCAATATTTACATCATTTACAATTTGACTGCTACGCTTCAGATTAATTATCAGTGGACCATTATCCGTCTTCTGCATAGTTTTGCCAAGATTGACAATCAATGGTGGTTCTGGATCATTCGTACAAGAAGTACGACCTTTGACCTTGATCATAAAAGGTAGAACTTGGCTCTTAGCAGGAATATTTACTAATTCCTCAGATGAAGCTTGAGTTCTTCCTTTAACTTTGATATCAAAGGTTGATCATTGACAGGTTGGGATTGGATTCGTCCCTTGACTATGATCTTCAAAGGTTGTTCTTCTGGCGGATCTTCATTAACAGACTGATCCTCAGTAGATGATTGATCTTCAGCTATGTCTGATTTCTCTCTCACATGCCCTTGTTTATAAAGCCTTGAATCAGAGAAATAGGCTTCGACACCCTTGAAAGAATTGATATCAGCAAACTCAGTCTTCACAACTCCTTGGGAATCAACATACTTGAAGCATTGGTGGAGAGTTGAAGGCACGATATTATGTTCGTGAATCCATGGTCTCCGTAGAAGGATATTATAGGAAACGTCTGAATTGATAACATAGAAAGTTACCATAGTTCGAAGATCACCAATCTGAATCTGCAGATGAATCTTCCCCAGTAGTTTACTCTTGCCAGAGTTAAAACCAACTATCGTAGTACTAGTGTAAGTCAGATCACTAGTAGGAATCCTCAGGGGTCTTAGCATACTCTGAAGAATTATGCTAATTGAGGACCCATGATCAATGTAAATCCTGTCAATTTCAGTGGATCTAATATACCCAGTGTAGCACAGAGGCCTGTCATATTTGTTATGCTTCAACAGCATATCTTCTTGTGTAAAGGTGATATTGGGAATTGCTTCCATCACACTATGACATTGCGGACATGATACTGGACTATTATCAGGACTCTTGAGTTGAGCCAAGCATGAATCTGCTTGAAGTAAAGCTTCACTCAAAGTCTCCCTGCTTTCTCTAGAAAGACGAAGCAGCTCAAATATAGATAGTCTAGCCGGAGTATTGGCTAACTGAGCTAAAATATCAAATTTGTAGGGTTTCATCACTACCTCCTGACTGGAAGTAGCCTTCAGTGGAACGTCAAAGCGTACTGCTTTCTGTTTCCCATTTTCAACCACAGATGGTTTAGCAGGAATAGGAGAAGGTTGAGCTGGTAGTGTTTCCACTACGTCTCCTGCTTCTTTGGAAGATCCCTCATAATCTTTGTGGTATTCTTTTCCAGATCTTATACCAGCAAAAGTTTCTTCTTCGGACTCAGGAGAAGGAAGTACCATATTACAGGATTTAGTCTTCCCTCCCTTAGCCTTTTTCTTGTAAGGAGCTTCAGAACTGTCACGACCCGCTCCCGAATAATCGGACACGAGTCGGACACGCCCAGCCTTCATTGTTAGACACAATGAAGTAAGCTGTACCAAGCTAGGGAAACTAACCAGACAAACATGAAAGTATAGTATCACAGCAACTATATAATGTGTCCCAACCAGAAAAGAGATACAATATCTGAATTTATTACAATTCAACTATAAGAGTCTGCTAGTCTCAATACATGGAAAGATAAATGGAAAACTAAATGAAACTAGGCCTCTGCAGCCTCTAGGTCACAAGCAGCTCCAGCTGGCTCAGTAGGGAAGGCAGTATCCTGTCCATAGTATGTGTCACACAAAGCCTCCATCTCACCTATCATAACATATCCAGTCAGGAGCGGAGCAAGTACAATTCTAGGTAATGAACAAGACATCATGAAATGAAGTACAAGGGAACATGGAAAGTACAGGAAAATACAAGTGAATAAGTACATGAAGAACAGGGTAAAGTACATGAAAGAACATGAATGTAAGAACATGAAAGAACATGATATGTAAGCACCTGAAAGAACATGATATCACAGGAAATAAGTACAAGGTAATCTCCTGAACATATGTGTAATGCATTTGAAATATAACTAAATATGTGACCGGCTAGGGTAAGAACCTGAAAGCACCTGAAAGCACATGAATGGTGACTTAGGACCCGCGTGCACGATGCGGGGTCTAAGCTAAAACACACCTGAGTTGATACTTGGGATTGGTCACATAGATAGTATATTTCCCCTCCCCAGATACAAGTAATAAGCACAAGAGAACAAGAGTACCAGAAAGAACATGACGTGTTGCAATTGTGTCACTCAAGGAAGTACAGGGAAAATAATGTAAAGCACAAAACCGTAGAGTGTACTTGCCTGTCTCCGGGAAAGTACAAGTAACCAAAGAAACTGGATGATCTCCTGTATGAAATAATGATGTATACAAGTGGGTTAATAAACAACTAATTCTAATTGGTTTTTATCAAGAGATTCTATTCACAAATTATTTCTAATTATAAACCTTAACTTCCATGGTATCAACATTACTCACTATATCCTAATCTATCAAAAGCTTAAAAATAGAGCTAAGTACTTGGTATGGATATTACAAAACTTAGTTTTGGCTAAGAACAATAATTAAGCTTGTTTGAAACTAAAAGCTATAACAGGAACCTCTATCTTATAGTCTAGTTCCTAAAAACAGAGTATAGAAGGGTTCTAAGGAATCTAAATCTACTAAAATAACTAGCATTGCTTTCTAGGTTCAACTGGGAAATACCTCCTTGTGTCACACAGGAATTTCATTCCTGGGATTTCTCAGGAATTAAACTAGGTTAACACAGGATTACCAAATCTCAGTTTTCTGAATCCACAACTCAATTCCTGAAACAGAAACTACTAATCCTAACCTTTACTAATACTACACAGTCTCACAAGGCATGGTGTGTACCCTCTTAGTCAAGCCATATCAATATATGAATTGATACTCTCAGTATCAATCTAAAGGACTCACTCTGCTGTCCATAATGTCTAAAGTATTGCTTATATGCATTTCAACCTTAAGTCCAAAATATCAGTCCAACTCTTAGTTTCCTGGATATTTCTGTTTCCAGAGCTGAACCAATAGCATCCCAGGAAGGACTGATATCCATGATATCCTTCAATCGATTCCCAAATCAGATATGCAAATGTGGGTTCAGATATATCAACTAGAATAAATACTGTAGTTAAAATCCAGGCTGAAACAACATTGTACAGATGTCATCTCAGGTTCCCCAACTATAGATGTTACCTCAGTTCAAATAAATGAACCCACACTGCACATATGTTATCTCAGATTCCCTTAATTGAATCAAACACCCAGGTTCAACACTAAATCAATATTGCATCTGTAATTTTAGATTCAACATTTGGAACTAACATTGTCTATAGAATCTCAGGTTCATGATACTGACCAAGGATAATCGAACCAATGTTCATACTAAATTTAGGAGAAGAAAGATTAGTTAACTGCCTAAACAAAACCCTTTCTTCCTGGATATTTAACTGAGATCAACCCAATGCCATTCTTCCCAAACAGGAACCACCTAACTGTCCTCCTTAAGTGATCGAATTCTCATGAAGTAATATAGCAAAACCAAAAGAATTTATGTGGTTTTACTCCTACAGTCCCAGAGATCTATGGGTTGACAACATACATCTCATGTTCCTGACACACTTAGTTTCCAACTGAGAAAATGTTGGTGCAATGTTGATTTAAAGCAAAAAAACACACATTCAAAACTTGTTTAGCTGATATACAACCTATTCTAAAAGTCCCACAATGTAAGAACCTGCCAGTAATATATATATAGGTCCTGGAAAATTGGAGTTTACACACAGGAAGATGATAACAACCATCTAAACTATGATAATTTATTATCCCAGTCTGAAATCGGATAGATGTTGAATAAGTCCAACTAGCACCTCAGTCTTCTAGTGTACTATTGTTATATCATTCCAATTTATGGCCGATACCAATCATGACTGCCATATGTGGAACACAATTAATTAAACTGAACTTGCATTTCAATCCAAACTCAAACTAATCGAAAATAATTCATAAACCCCCCACCCCTAACTCCAAACTTGAAAGTGAGGTATGTTAAATCACTGATTCAACATTCAGGTGTCCTGAATAAGGAAATTCAGATTCTAGAGTACAGGTTTAATTTAACTATACTAACTGGATTTTATTTCCAGAATCATCACTCATCAATAAACAGAGTGTTACCTGATAGAAGTTGTGTCCTGAAGAAGAACTGTGAACCCAGAAGATCGGATACAATCCTTTCGATCCAAGAACAATTCCAAATTCTGATCACACATTAATACAAACACATAAATCATGAAAATGGAGCGGATTATCATAACTCTGAGTTAATTTAGGAATCATTAGAAAAACAGTTGGACTTACGGGAAGAACTGATTCAATACTCAGACTGATCCCAATGGAGCAGTGATCTGTCGATCCTTCACACAAAGAATTCTAAAAGAGAATCAATTACAGTCGAGTCATGATTCACAAATTGATATTCAAATCCTTAGATCGAAAACTCACCAATGCTATTGTTCTAGACAGGGAAGGAGTGTTCGATCAATTGATCACGAATTAATTTCCTACATGATTCGATCATTCAGGAAGCAGGAAAGGAGAGTTTGATGATTACAAAACTGAGTTCAATCAGACAATCGATACTCACTGAGATCTGAGTTGACAGAACGAAGGCTCGATCGTCAACACACTGGAATGTCGATGGAGAGTGTTCCCTGACCGTGGGTGCTCCGCCTTGCCATTGGTCGATTGTTCACCACCGAGATTTGATGCTCCGATCTACTGCTCATCAAAGGAGACCGCCATTATTGCTCTTGCTGAATTTGTAAGGATGATAAAAGGAAAAAGAAAGAAAAAGAATTGAGATCTGTAGTGAAAGGAAGGAAATGGATGGAAATGAATGGAAATGAGATGGTCTTAAATAGCTGGAGTTGGCGTGGGAATTAGGTTAACCTACTGGCGTAAATTTGGCTCTGACAAGTTTGTTAGAGCGACAGAGAATTCCGTTAGAATTCAAATTGCTACAGTGCTCTTCCTTTCCTTCAGCAGAACAAGGTGAATGGACCACCCTATTGTGAAAGAATGGCCTAAAAGAATTGGCTGAGTTGATTTCAAAGGAATTGGGCTGAGTTGATTTCAAGGGAATGGGCTTCATATTATTATGAGAAATATTTACCAACACATATTTGGAAAGTTATGGAAAAAGAATTAATAATAAATGACAAAGTAACAATTTCATATTTTTAATTACTAATATAAAATAATTGGAATTTCAATTATCAGGAAGGTGGAGTTACAAGAACCCAGTCCAACAGTGGAGTTTTAATTTTGAATTTATAAAGGGAGTCGTATTCCTTTGTCATAATTCAAACCTTCTGCCTTTTGAAAGTCATAACCCATCTTCTTCATGAGAAGGACAGATTGCTGACTATACAAGTGAGTAGGCAGCGGACTTTTAACAAGTGGTTCAACAGAAGAAGAAGAAATCTCTGTAACTACAGAAGAGTGAGGAATAGAAACCTTTGTGGCTATAGGAGAATGATTCGGGCTTCGAGGAGAAATCTCTGTAGGAGCTTTTTCATAAGCAGCAAAGACTTGTTGTGCCCGATATAAGGGAACACTATTCATAGCTAGCCACTGCTGATGAGTAAGCTTTATCTTGGTAGGAGGAGCTAGACTTGGGGGACAGATGTTCAGTCCTCTTAGTCTATCTTCCAAAGGAGTGCCATCCCATAGACGATCCAAGTCATCAGGCTCTGGAATAACCTGAGAAATCATGTTGCAGGTTTTGACTTTCTTACCTTTCTTGGATTTTGAAGATTTATCTTCATTTTCTAACTCAGGTACCAAGTCGGGATGCACCCACATGATTTCACCACTCTTTAATGTGAGCGGCAGCAATCCTGCATTTTCTTCTCTGGCAGGCGGGATATTCACGATCTTCATTGTCGCCTTTGGGATTAGGATAATTCCGTCTGGGACTTGCTGTGGAGAAAAATCTCCGAACTGAAGAGAAACCATATTGGTTGTAACCGTATGGTCATCATTAGTTAAAGCGATAACACCACCATTTATCAGCTCTTGGATCTTCTTTTTCAAGACATAGCAAGCACTGGTAGGATGATTAATGTATCTATGATAGATACAATATTTAGGATTGTCAGTCAGATTTACCTCATTAGGCCTCTTTGGCTCCGGAATCTGAAGTTTGCCACTTTTCACCAGACATTGAAATATCCCTGGGATATCACTTTCGTCAAAAGAGTATTCTTCTTTTGGCCTGGAAGATTCCTGATTATTCGGCGTCATTTTGTTATTGGAAAGATTAACCATAAGAGTATCTTTTTCTTTCACATTACGATTACCAAACTATTACCAGGATTACTTTTCTTTCCTCTATCTTCTGAGGCAAAAATCATCCTATGTTTACGAGCCAACCTACCATTGGTCTCGACAGAAACTGCTGCTATGATAAACGAAGCCCAATCTGTGAATTGGGAACCCGTGAAGACAGCAATAGATGGTCGCAGATTCATCTTGCATGTATCAATCAACGCTGAATCTGGCATACCAGAAGGCATCTTTAGAGTAGCCTGTCGAAAACGTTCGATGAACGTCCGAGTATCTTCTTTCTCCTTTTGTTTGATTTCTATCAAAGAGGACATGTTCATGTCCATACCTCCTTCATAGAAGCGGGAGAGAAACATTGCCATGAATTCCTCAAAAGACGAAATAGAATTATCGAGTAAACTACGATACCAATCGTAAGCTGAACCCGTCAAGCACCCGATGAACACTCGAGTGAGAAGAGCATCATTTTTTTGCAAATGTACAGTCATAATATCGAAGTAATTGATATACTGACTGGGAGATGCTTTTCCATCGAACAAAACCATAGATTGTGGCTTAACTTTCGGTGGAAAGGGTACATCATTCCAATGAGGAGGATAGGGTTGCTTAATCCCTAACCTTTGGAGCTGATCTTTGTGCTTCAAAACTTCAAACTGTGCTTTGAGCTCACGCACTGCTTGAATGGCTTCACTGGTTTGAGGAAGCACATTTGACTGAATGGTTGTTGGATGTACCGTAACCCCCACTGGAGGTGGTACATCTTCAGGAATGATGGAATCTGGAGATACAGAATTTGGTTAACAGCAGGCTCTTGAATATTCAAAGGTATTTCAGCCCCTTGACTATCTTGAGTTTGTGCTGCTACTGGTACCGGTGTTACTACTGCCGGTTGTGCAGTTTGCTGAGTCAATATTATCTGATGCATGCTTTGCACCATATTAAACATGTCTTTCAGTGATTGCTCGATGGCAGTGAGACGTTGTTCCGTATTAGCAGATGACGTCTCTGGTTCATCTCCAATAGCATAGGATTCAACTTCTCTTGAAGATACAGAGGGGTTAGTATAGAAGTATGAATCCACACTATCAGTTTCAGACTCAAAAGATTGAGTACCCCCAGCTTCTGAATCAGAAGTCTGCAATTGTCTTTGTCTTCTTGATCGAGTATTCTGATATACTCCTTCAAATGAATCAAGAAGTCTGTTAAACTGTTGTTGACCTGGATTTTGGGACATATTCTGTCTCGGACGTCGTCCTCTGTTAGTATGAGATGCCATGTTGACTGACACATATGACAACTCATGTTCTTGGTCTTCAGCTTGATGTTGAGGCGAATTAAAACTTAATCGATCAAAAACTGACCATTTTGAAGCCGAACAAAAACAGTTGATCATAACCTGATGATATTCACAATGATGTTTTTCTTGGGGGAATGTCACCGGAGATTGTCTATTCTTACGCTTTTGTATTAGCAACTCACGTAAATCAGAAGGGGTAGAGGAAGTATTCTTCTTTATTACATTTGGGGTAGAGAAACGTTTAGTCCCATGTGTATAAAGAAGATTACTGGCTGCATTCGCAGAACCAAACTGTACATTTTTACGCGTTTGGAGTTGTGTGCGTAAATCTTGAGATTTTTTAGCACAAAGGACTCCATTTTCATTGCGTGTAATTTGTAAGTTTGGTACTTTGCGTAAAGCAGTATAAGAAGGTTGTTGATGTAGGACTGAAGCTTTACCAACAACATTTTTACGCTGTATGTGTTTAGGTATATTCATATTAGATGTGCAAACATCATTACGAATTTTATCTATACCGTCACAGACAGGAGACATACCTTTACGCGTAGAGCGTAAAAATTGATTATCTACCACGTCACGGACGGGAGATTTTCCTTTACGCGAAAAGCATAATTTGCGTGTGTCTACCACGTCACAGACAGGAGACTTATTTTTACACTCAGAAGCATTAGAGTCTGCCACATTGCAAATGGGAGACTCATTCTTATGCCTTGAGCGTAAAACTTGGTTTTTACCGACTGGGCGTAAAACCTGATTATCTTCACCGTGACAAACGGGAGATAAATTGCCACATTTAGAGTGCGACGCTGAAGTAAGGACTGCCTCGTTACGAACGGGAGCCCCTACGACAGGAGTGGGAAGAATTCCCTTGCTATCAGAAGCTACTTTGGATTTAGGAATCCAAACTTTTTGTGCTTTGCGAGACTTTTGAACATTGGAGCAGCGAGAACCACCCCCAGTTCGGAGCATTTCTTCGTAGACAGTCTGGTCGAAGTGCACAACCAGAGTCTTCTTGGTCGAACCGATCGAAACATCATCATATTGAGCAATTGCCTCCTCGTCAGAGGAGAAGGCCGTCCCCAGCAGAGTCGCCATTTTGTTTCACTTAACAAAATGCCAGGAAGATTGGCTTTTGAAAATAAAACAAGAAAAAGTACAAGAAGTACAAATTTGATTCTGGAAAGTATTGTTATGGAAGTCTGATCTGTAAATGATCACTTTGTTCCTTGGACCATACGATGATGATGAAGATCGCTGCTTGAAATTGAACAATTGGAAGAACTAAGTCACCAGAAAGGTATCAATGCACTTGGGCACTGATGGCGAGGCCGAATGCTTTCCTGCTTTGCTTCACTCTGTTCTGAAAGAAAGGTTGAAGTAGAATGCTCTGGAGAATCAAAATCTCTGAGTTCTAGTCTCTCTGTTCTCTCCTCTTCTGTCTCTGTCTCCCTCCGTTCCGTTATGTGAGAAAAATAAGTCTATTTATAGACTTGGGCTCTTGTGCGTAAAAACTCAGCAAAAGTTCCGTCTTTATGCTAACAACTGCCACCCACGACCAAAGTCATCCTCTGTATACGTTGACACATGTCCCATCATTTCATTAAGAATAGGATGTACGTACACACGTTCTTTGAGATGTGTGGCATGAGAGCCATGTAAGCAAACCACATTCCAAACTGGTCAGATAAATAGGGCGTAAAAACATCCCCAATGTACTCTGAGCGTAAAGCAGTAGACTAGGCGTAAAATAGCCCTGATATAGACTTCTCGTGTAAAGTGGTTGTTAAATAACCTTGAGCGTAAAAGTAGCTCAAATAGACTTTACGCACACGTCAACTTTGAGTGTAAAAACTCATATAGTCTCCATGCGTAAAAGAAGTCACACTATGAGCGTAAAGTAGCTCAGTCCATATACTAAACGACAACATTGGTCTCTGTATAAAACAAATCCCTTCGAATTCCGTGATATATGTCATCATTAATATCTTCATGTCAGAGTTTGCATTAAATGCAAGACTTGACAGCTTTGTCCAGCGTAAAAGTAGTTAGCCTGCCATAGGCGTAAAATCATTGTCTTGACCCTGGCTGCTTTAGGCGTAAAAGCGATTAGCCTTGTCTTGGGCGTAAAGTATTTAGCCTCTCTGCGGAGTAAAGTAGATCAATTTGAGTGGAATGATTTATCTCCTTGACTCATTAAATGAAGCACTTTTTACGCTCCTACAAGGCTGTCGATCTTCGAGCTCTTGCGTCTTTCCAAAAAGACTCGAGAAACTCTAAGGGAGGCTCTCATGCAAGCTGAAACTTGTCTAGCCCTTCTGAAGAAGCCGAAAGCAGAGCCAGTCTCTTGCCTTCATTGTCATAGTGTGTTGGAGTTAATTCCAAACATAACTTTCACACAAGATGACATGCTGATGGAAGATAATAGGCACGACCGTCCTCTCTACTATACAGAATATGTCGATTCGATGAAAGTCGATCGTATTCTTATAGATCCAGGGTCTGCTCTCAGCATCATGCCAAAGACAATATTGGATGCGCTGAAGATCCCAGTGCATAGTCTCTCCAGTACAATCACCACCATTCTTGGATTTAATCAAGGCAGGAGTGAGCCTCTAGGCAAGATTCGTCTAAAACTCCAAATAGGCAATCTTCGCACAAAGGTGACCTTCTACATCATTGACAATCATGGTTGTTTTTACAATACTTTGTTAGGGAGACCATTTCTGCATGAGCACAACATTGTTCCTTCAACTCTCCATTAATGTTTCAAGTATATTGATGACAATGGAGAGGTACAAAAGGAGGTTGCTGATCTCTATCCTTTTAAAGGCGTTGAAGCATACTGCAACGATGCTCGTATGTACAAGGATGAATTCATGAAGGTTGTCCTGTCTCTGGATACTGAGAAAGAGCAAGAAACAGTGCCTAATGACACCCTCATTATTCCTATTAAAGGGCGTGTCTCTCATCCTCAATCCTCCAAGCCATTGGCTATTCACTTGCCAGTCCAGAAACAACCAACTGATGATGATCAAAGGGAGCTCACTTCTTCTGAGCCACTTGTTATCGACTTACGTCGTAATAAGGATAAAAAGCAGCTCACTTCTTCTGAGCCACTTGTTATAGATTTAACTCATAACAAGGATAAAAGGGAGCTCACCTCCTCTGAGCCGCTTGTTATCGACCTCCGTCGTAACAAGGCCAATCCTCCTCCATGTTCTTCTTCTCCCACTCTTGTAATCAATTTGACCAAGCCTGATAAGGCTAAAGGTCCTGTTGTAAATACAAATGTACAAATCAATAAAAAAGTATCTACTTTCCAGTATACTGATGTCATTTATCATACTAAATGCTATTTGAATATGTTAGATAGCTATCAGTCATTTACAATGGGAGTTGTGCAGTCTCTTCAAACAGAAGTCTCACTGGAACATCCAAAAGATTCATATCGTATTGTTCCCGCTCGAAAGAAAGGTGAGAGTCCAATACTTTTTAGTAAAGGACCGGAACAACAATTCAGTTATACAGATGATAGCAAAAGTAACGATACAGGACATCTCCAACTCCGTCGTTATAGTCAACAATCAAAAGACATCATCCAAAAGATGGGTTATGACTTTAAAATTGGCCTCAATTATGGCAAGGGTAGACGAACTCCTATTCGTACTACTGTACCGGAAGGAAAGTCAGAGATGTATTACAGCAGGACCAAAAGAGGTCTCGGATATACTTCTCCCCCGGTATTATCCCAAGCAGTCTCTGAATCTGATAGTGAGGAACGCTCTAACTCTTCTGATTCCAGATTATGGGATTCTGATACCAGCGTTGGTCAAGTTCATCGGTTGATTGTCTTTTCTAACATGGTCCTCTGCCGAACTTTCAGAAGGATATGACGAGGACATTGAAGAAAGTCCTGAAACAGATCCTTGGGCTCAATGAATGGATACCCAATGGGAACTCCGATTCGAACAAAGGGAACCTCCTACTGAAGATTAATTGGTGCAAATTGATGTAGGAGAGAGCGGGTCACCTCGTCCAATATTCATCAGTAACAACCTCCCAGAGGCAGATAAACAAGAATTAATTCTTCTTATTAAAGAATACATTGATGTCTTTGCTTAGAGTTATGAAGACATGTCAGGTCTAGATCCCAAAGTTGCTACTCACAAATTGAACATTCTACCGAATGCAAAACCGGTCAAATAGCAACAACGGCGTTTCAAGCCAGAAATGTCACCCCCAGTTTTCAAATTAGGAGTATTTTCGTCATTTTTCAAGTTTTATAATTTTTTAGGAATTTTTATGTATTTTATGTGATTTTTTGGGATTTATTTGGTTTGGTTTGGATTTTATCCAATTCGGACTCAAGTTGGAGACCCGGGTCGCCTGGACACTAGTGGGACCCACAAACTAGCTGGGCTTGGCCCACATATTATCATAATTAGGCTAGAAACCATAAACCCTATTTCCATGGTTTAATTAGTCATTTTAGAGCTTGATTAGTATTTAGATTTTTAAACCGAAACAAACCCGAACCAACCCAACCTAAGTTTAATGGATTGGAGGGTTATTGGATCACACCCACAACCCAATAACCCCCCCCCCCCCCCCCCAACACATGGCCGGCCAAGAGCAAGCCCTCCCCCCCCCCTTTCTTCTACACTAAGTCACAACTCTCTCTCTCTCTTAAAATCCCTTTTCTTCCCTACAAGAAACCTATTTTAGGCATGTCATTATTTCTATATTTATTACTCCTTTCCATTTATTGTCTTCACAATTATTGTAGAGGAGAAGATTCTCCACCATTTGCCCATGAATTTGTAGGTTTTTCCCTAGAAAATCTAGGTTAAGGATTATTAGAGGTTTATACATATAGAATGGTATATATATGTATATATATGAATATATATACATATACATATATAAATAATAATAAGTATTTGTGTGTGTGTGTGTAGGGAAATGGAAGTGGTGGTGTTTGTGTGTGAGAGTGGTGGTGAGAGTGTGTGTTTGGGTGTGTGAGAGTGAGTGTGTGTTTGTGTGGTAGGGAGAGTGTGTGTGAGTGTGTATATATTTACATATATATATCTATATGTGTGTGTGTGTGTCTATATATATGTATATATATATATATATATATATATATATATATATATATATATATATATATAGGAAACGGATCAAAGGCCCCGCCGCGGGAGCCCCGTCGAAGCCCCGCCCCCTCCTGCACCATCGGATCGCGCGGGGCCCGCGTGGGGCCCGCCCCCGCCCGCGCGATCCAACGGCTAAGGGAGGGCGGGGCTTCGGCGGGGCTCCGCGGACGGGGCTCCCGATCCGCTCCCATATATATATATATATATATATATATATATATATATATATATATATATATATATATATATATATATGTATATATATGTGTGTGTGTGTGTGTATATATGTATATATATAGATAGATGGATGGATATTAGATTATATATATATATATATATATATATATATATATATATATATATATATATATATATATATATATATATATATATATATATATATATTGTCACCCTCACTTTTCCCAGTTAGGGGTAAAATGGTAATTTTCCATTTTATAATATTTTTGGGAATTTTATTTCATGAATATTATTATTCAATTATTATAGGAGTCGGGTTCGAATTTCATCGCATTCCGAGTTGATTCGGGACCCCGATGAATTTCGACTTGAGCCGTAATTAGCATGTTAGCTAACCATGGCCCACCACACTAAACTTTAGGGTTTAAGAGTTTGGACTAGTCCCCCATGAGTAATTTAGTTTAATTATGATTTTTATTTATTTTTAGCAACTTCCTAAACCTATTTTGGAATTATTTAGCATTAGGCTTAGGGAGGGGCAAACTTGTAAATACAAGTGCCCCTCACCTACACCCCTTGGCCGGCCATGAATAGCTCCCCCCCCCCCCCCCCCCCCCCCCCCCCCTCTCTTTCTTTCACCACCAAGTAACTTCTCCATCTTCATTTCTTTCTTTCTTCCAAGCTTCTTTCAAGAGAGAACCCATTATTAGGTATACTTTTAATTCTCAATCCATTTCTCTTTTGCATTCATGTCCCACACAATAAATGGAGAGGAGAAGATTCTCCACCATTTGCCCACAAATTTGTAGGTTTTTCCAAGAAAAATAGGTTGAGGATTTATTAGGGTTTAATCCTTAGAGAGTGGTATATATATATATATATATATATATATATATATATATATATATATATATATATATATATATATATATATATATATATATATATATATATATATATATATATATATATATATATATACATGTGTATTTTTGTGTGTGTATGTATATTGATGTGTTTGTGTTGTGTGAGGATGGGTGTCATGAGGATGAGAGTGGTGAGAATGTGTGTGTGTTTGTGTTGTGTGAGGGTATGTGTGTGTTTATATATATATATATATATATATATATATATATATATATATATATATATATATATATATATATAGGATGCGGATCAAAGGCCCCGCCCGCGGAGCCCCGTCGAAGCCCCGCCCCCCCTGCACCATCGGATCGCGCGGGGCCCGCGTGGGGCCCGCCCCCGCCCGCGCGATCCAACGGCTAAGGGAGGGCGGGGCTTCGGCGGGGCTCCGCGGACGGGGCTCCCGATCCGCTCCCATATATATATATATATATATATATATATATATATATATATATATATATATATATATATATATATATATATATATATATATATATATATATATATATATATATATATAGTTATGAGAGTGTATTTATATATATATATATATATAGTTATGAGAGTGTATTTATATATATATATATATATAGATATGAGTGTGTATTTATATATGTATATGGATATGGGTGTGTATGTATATATATATATATATATATATATATATATATATATATATATATATATATATATATATATATATATATATAGTTATGAGAGTGTATTTATATTTATATATATATATATATATATATATATATATATATATATATATATATATATATATATATATATATATATATATGTGTGTAAGTGTTGTGTATATATATAGATAGATATATATATATATATAGATGGTTAGATAGATATATATATATATACCTATAGATAGATATATGTATATATATAGATGGTTATATATATATATATATATATATATATATATATATATATATATATATATATATATATAAGAAGACAGAAGGAGAAGAAGAAGATGAAACCACAGCAGTGGCAGCAGCCTTGCTGCAGCAGTGGCAGCAGCAGCAGCTGCAACCTGGCAGCAGCAGCTGCAAGGCAAAAAGCCCCCCCCCCCCCCCATTGGCCTTTAGCCTATAGAAACCCCCCCCCCCCCCTTTATCTATATATATTTTTGCCCCCCCTTTATCTATATATATATATGTATATATATATATATATATATATATATATATATGTATTATATATGGATAGATACGTAGAGAAGAGTAGAAGAAGTTTATGGAATTAGAAGTTAGAAAAGAATTAGAAGTTAGAAGGAAAGATTGGAAGAAGTTAGAAGAATAGGAAGAAGCCTAGAATAGGAAATAGAGGAAAACCGAGTTAGAGGGCGAAATGGAGCTCGAAGTATCGGAATGAGTTGAAACTTGGCGTGGGGCAAGAATACGTGATTTAGATTTTGCGGGTAGGCTCCCGGGTGGAAATCGGGGTTGTAGGGCGCCGGTATCGTGCCGTACCATTGCGTATCTTGAAATATTCAAGATACCGGCAATGGGCCGTAACATGGACTAGATGTTCATTTTACTTAGGTATCTTGGTAGGTAATATATGTATAGGCTAGTACCTTACTACCCTAGGAAGCTCGGGCCAAAATACCAAGCGTAGGTAGGCTAACTTGATAGTTGCCTAAGCTAGAAACAAAAGCAGAGAAAACATGTTCAAAAATATTTAAGGTACAATCTGATAATCATATGCGTCTTCTTAAAATTATGTTGTCAGAATTCTGCCACGCCAATAAGCATAGCTGCAATAAACGATAGAGTCCATAATAAGGCATACACCCTATAATCATGTTATCTAGAATTCTTACCACGCCACCCGGTATGGCTGCAAGAAAATCTAGATTTCATAACTAAGATAAGTATAGCTATATCAGGCTCTACGTCCTTGTCATGCTAGCAAATATGACTGCAATAAATTCTAAATTCCATAATAAAGTAGACTTTTACCTTTCTCACTGTCCTTATCAAGTATGTTATCAAGTTATACCTTAATTCCAAAAAAATGTACATATACATATAAATACAAACTCAAATTCAACAATTAACATCAAGATTCAAAATTCAATAATAATCCATCAAAAATCATAAAAATACAGACTCAAATTCAACCACTAACATCAAGATTCAAAATTCAACAATAATCCATCAAAATCAAGTTCAATAACAGGAAGTAAAGGTAAATCAAATCAGGGAAAAACAGATTTCAAATCGAAGTTAAAATAAGATTCTCAAGGGTCGTCCCAGGAATCTCTCAAGGAATCCTAACCGTGATTGAGTACCTTCAAAATATATCCTATTCCTACTGCAGGCTGTAGTGGTACTCTAGTTCGAATACCACTACATAAACTCGACCTGCATGGGCCACCACTAAAAACGTGTCACGACCCGCACCCTAGAGTAAGGGCACGAGAACGTAACAACGCCCAGCCTACGCCGCAGTGTCGGCGGTAGAACGCTGTCCTAGGTCTCATGCATCTAGCAGTATAAGGATAAATAGTTTATACTCCCCGAATGGGGGTGACATAGCAGATACAGTCCCAATCACATCTAAGGTAGAGCATGATAAAGATAGATAAAACATGAAATCCAAAAGAGATACAGGAGATAGAAGTCCAAGTGTCTAAGATACATAAACCCAGAAATACATCTCAAAACTCAAATACAGTAATCCATAAAGTAAATACAGCTCCAGACAAAATGAAATAACTATCTAAACAACCTCTACTGTGTCTCCTCAAGGCTAGCAGGCAATCCCAGGCCATCTGTAAATTTTATCAACAGGTCCAGTCAGGACAGGAGCGAGCACAATACATCTCATGTAGTTCATATCATGTCAGGAAATATAAAGCAGGCAATAGAATAAGATACATAAAACGCTGTAAGAAGATGTACATGAAAACAGGAGAGATATTTGATAACTGGAAATATATACATGATAAGTAAGAACTGTAAGTGACTAGTGATTTAGAGTACGAGATGGCATGTAATTGGCTTAGGTTGTACATGATGAACATGAAAAGTAACAGAGTGTACATGATGGGTAAATCACATGACCATTTATACTCACCCCTACCCACCATCAATACACAAGGATCTATTCAAGTTACGTTACGGACATGATGTTTTGGTTATACAAGAAACACATGAGGAAACATGAGCGTACATGAAAGAACATGAGAGTACATGAACGTACATGTAAGAACATGAGAGAACATGAGTGTACATGAATAACGCAGAAGCAAGGAATACATAATGTACATGAAACACATGTCATAAAGTATCCGATGCGCCCGCTAAGGGGGTAACATCCCAAGAAGAGATCCGTATAGTACCAATCCGTGATGATAACGTGACAGTATCAAGTAAAAGTAATCTAGAGCGAGAATATAATTCGTGACAAGTATGAAATGATCAGAGAATGTACTCGCCTGATAACCTGAACAGCTGATAAGTATAGGGGGTCCGACTGAAGCCACAGAGTCTTATTTAAAGCAACACAGGTTACAAGGTGTCTGGCTCCTAATTGGAACAGCACAAGTCACAACTTGTCCAGAAGGGTAATATAAAGCACTACAATGTATTCTACATGAATCTAGGTCAAACTAGGCCAAAGTCAACCCTTGCTCAACTCTGGTCAACTGTACTAGTCAAACTAGGTCAAACTAGGTCATGTCCTAACCCAGCAAGTCTTACTAGGCCTAACCAAGACTATCCTAGCAAGCACACATCAATATAAGGCTATACAAGCCAACATACACCCAACTCTATATAGCATACAATTATTCAATACTCAAATAGGCAAGAATTCACATTGGATATACACTAGGTAATCTATTACTTTAAACTATATATGTCTACACATATATACACATGCATATATTGGTATTCAACATTAGGTATATAATCATGGCATTTCAAATGGTTATATGAACTTATATATTACAACACAATATGCTAACATATATATAATATACATACATAGCTAAGTTAACTGTATTCATAAATACTTATTTAAGAGGCTATGTGTGTGTATGTGAACATGGCAAAGGGGCAAGTGAGGGTTAAATGAGCATACATAGTGTATACATATCAAAGAGTGTCAAAGTATAAGTGAACAAAGTGTCAAGTGTGATAGTGTCTACATAGTGTAAGGGGTACATGAGGTAATATAGGATTTGTGTTAACATAGAATATTACATCTCATTAACTTGTATATTGCATATATTACATCTATTATTACATTATATTTACGCTTGCATTCATTCATCATTCATTTATTCTCTTGTACTACTATATGCACCATACATTACATACTATGGAACCTACATATTCATTACATGTCATACTTATACATGCTTACATTAGATAGGATACTTACACCTCATACATCATTTATTTAAATATTTACTCATGCTTGCATTCTCTATTTAATTACATAATATATATACATTAACAGGGGTTAAAATCAAATAGAACATTATATTACACACAAGGGTGCACAAAATGCATATGCCAAATAGTAACTCCAACTAATAATCAATACTGTACCATCTCAGCATGAAATAAAATCTAGGATTAAAGTATATTATAGATCTATGTGTTAGCTTTCCAAAACTTCAAACGGATCGCGTTTTCGTTTCCGGAAACTCCCGGAATCGCGAAAACACCGAGAACGCATTTGTCTTTCATACAGCTAACACTCAAATAATTCTCCAGAAAGTTACAGAAGGAATTAGGCCTATTAATATATGTTTTTGGAAAGCTAACTTCAATACGCTTCTTTTAAAAAAAAACGGGAGATTAAACCGAGCTTTGAGCTAGAAGTTATGACATTTCTAAGTTAGGGCTGAAATTAAAAACGTGGATAAAAATCATGACGGATTTGGGTAGCTTGAGACAAAAGAACACAAGTATATAACATAATATATCAAGAACTCACTCTCTACACTAATATATATATATATGAGACACTATAGAACACATCTCCAATACAAAAATATGAGATTAAACATGTAATAATTCATTCATACATAACAACAACACATAGTGTGTCCAAATTTGGGGTTTTCCCACATGGACACAACCACAACACAAAGGACACTCCTATGACCTCCAAATGGACACGAAATGGACACAAATGGAGATACAACCATGGGGGTCATTTCTATGGGTTCAAAATAGACCTATATGCATGAGGAAATGAAAAGGAGAAGGGATTTATACCTCCCGGTAGATCGAATCGAAGAAAAGCCTTCCCGGAGCGACACCGACACGTAGAGATTCTAAAAGGACACGAACGAGCTCCGAATCCTCCCAAACTTGGGTAGCTTCTTCCTTGGCTAGAATGGAGAAGGAAAGAAGAAGATTTGGTGGCTAAATGGAAGGATTTGGTGGAAAAATTGCTAGGGATTGCTCTCTAGGAATTTGGGGAAGAACAAGAGAGAGAGTGTGGATGAGAATAATGAAATGAACTTGAGCCTATCCTCTCCCAAAGTGGCTGGCCATATGGGGCTATTTGTCCTATTATGGTATCCAAAATGCCTCCACTAACCTATTCTATGAGTATTAGGAAAGGGCTAATTGGTTGGGGCTAAATTAGTCATTCTGAAGTCTCTAATCACACTAACCTTATCCATAATAATTAGTCTAACCTCTAACTAAAATATTTCTATCATGTGGACTAAAATTAATATCATGTGGGCCATGCCTAACTAGTATGTGGGTCCCACTAGAGTCAAACTACCCCCGGGTCCCCGTTTCAAGTCGGATTGAGTTGAAATTCGAACCCGACTCAAATAACCCCAAAACAATATCATAAATAATAAAATAAATTTCAACCCCAAAATAATATCATAAATAATAAAATAAATTTTAAAAATATTCAAAAATGTAAAATAACAAAAATACCCCTGTTTCTGAAAACTGGGGGTGACAGAAAGATTGGAAGAAGTTAGAAGAATAGGAAGAAGGCTAGAATAAGAAATAGAGGAAAACCGAGTTAGAGGGCGAAACGGAGCTCGGAGTATCGGAATGAGTTGAAACTTGGCGTGGGGCAAGAATACGTGATTTAGATTTTGCGGGTAGGCTCCCGGGTGGAAATCGGGGTTGTAGGGCGCCGGTATCGTGCCGTACCATTGCGTATCTTGAAATATTCAAGATACCGGCAATGGGCCGTAACATGGACTAGATGTCCATTTTACTTAGGTATCTTGGTTGATAATATATGTATAGGCTAGTACCTTACTACCCTAGGGAGCTCGGGCCAAAATACCAAGCGTAGGTAGGCTAACTTGATAGTTGCCTAAGCTAGAATTTTACCCTTTTTAAGGGTAAAATATGATATTGGCCTACGGCCAAGATATGAGTTTCCAAGTCCAAGATGGACTTGGATATGGGATGTAGAGGTTGGTAATAGTTAGAAATAGTCGCCTAGACCTAGTCTTGATCCCGGTTGACCACGGTTGACTTTTTAGACCGAAAGTCAACTATGGGTCAACGCTTTACCCAATTTAGTCCCAAATTTCTTTAGACTTGTGTAGTTGATCAAAAGTTAACTATTAGTCACCATTGACCTAGGGTTGACCAGGGTTGACCTAGAGTTGACCAGAGTTGACCAGGGTTGACCAGTTGACCAAAAGTCAACTGTAGGCCAACTCTTGACCCCGTTTGACTTTCTTCGACTTGTTTTGACCTGTGATGACTGGTATGACGTAGGATTGACTTGGGTTGGCTTAGATTGACTTGATATAACTTGAATTGACCTAGATTGACTTGACAGGACTTAGTGTGACTCAGTGAGACCTAGTTTGACCTAGATTGTATATCATTCATTGTAAATCATTCCTAAACTTGTTTAAACCTAAATTAACATACAGTATCTCATATTTAGGTTCCTGATTACCACTTTGAGCATTGATATACCACACAGCTCAGGACAGCAGGCGAGTATATTCACTGATAGTTTTCATTGTCTTGATATCCGCTATATCCGATTCAGTTGTAGTGTCTTACTTGATTCCTAACACGATGGTTCATGGACTAGTATATGTCGGATCCAGTCTTGAGATGTTGTTCCCGGGTTATTTGGTATATTGGTACATGACTCGACTTGTTACTTATACTTGTATAGACATGGACTTGGGAGTGGGCTGATCACCTGCTTTTGAATCCCGTGTCATGACGTGTTATGTCCGGATCCTTTATACTATTTAGGGATGGAGAGTTATTAGTAGTTGTGTGATCAAATTCCTACATTGTTCTACTGTATACATTCTTCATAGCTATACCCTCGCCTCACGACGGGTAAAGCCTTACCCTACATCGTTCATAGCTTTCCATGGTGACCGGCCTTACCGTTCTATTGTACACATTGTTCATAGTCGGTCGGATGGAAAGCCTGATCATGTTTCCCAAGCCGATCACATAACGCTCTAATAATTCAAATCATATTTTATATTTACTTTATCTTATCGTATATCCTGCTCTATTCTACATTCAGTATTTTCTCACCATGCCATGATATACAGTTACTCACATGCTCTACTTGTCTTTACATTGTACCTTGATTGGAGACTAAGTTCTGCTCGGGAGAAGAGTTACAACCCCGGTCCTTGTTTGGTTTAAGGGTTGTAACTCGGCTTCCGAACGGTTTCCAAGTTTTCATATATCTTTGTCTTGTAGTTCATTATACTGTCTCTTATAGAATTTGTCAATTCACATGGAACTGTTGTTAGTATTTGTACTTGCTTATTTTCCTGACAGGATATCGTTATGATATATTACAGATGACTCTGAGGCGGACTGCTCGACCTATTATGGGCTCGAGTTAGATGGAGTAGCCTTGGATCGTGGTCTTATAGTAGAGCCACTAGATTTTGAACTTCTAGAGTAGTTTAGGTTAGCTAGGTTTGACTGGACTGCGATCCAGCTAGCTTTATCAGATTGTAGTTTCTATATTATATTTTGATACCCTGTGATGATATATATATCTGGGCTTGTATGGGACTCTGGACTTATTACTCTTTCATCTATCATATGTTCTCTTTCTGAGCTATCTACCTTAGTTTTATTCTGTGATTGAGACTGTATTGATATGTCACCTCCATTCGGAGAGTATATACTGTACAGGTACCTTTATACTATTAGTCGTAGTATTTACAGACGTTATATACAGCGTTCTAACCGCCGATACTGCGGCGTAGGCTGGACGTACCCACGTGCTCGTGCCCCTCATAAGGGTGCGGGTCGTGACACGTTTTTGTGGTAGCCCACGCAGGTCCGGTATCGCAATTAGTGCAATCTCGTAATGGTGCTCGACTTAGAGTACTAATTACGAGCCTGCAATTAGGACGTAGGACCTAGGATACGATAGGAGTTTCTCAATCACACCTAGGAAAAATTTCCGATCTTTTGATTATCATGATAACTCCCCTTGTATTAAATTAACTGTCCTTCTTTGATAATGTCTTCTCATGTGCCATATTGATCTCTTTGCTTCAATTCGTCTCCAGGATGAAGAAGATGCACCCGCAGGCCACTGGATCGAGTAGCTTGCCTGAGAGATCTGATCAGGCAGAGGAGGAGGTTCAAGAGACTGCCCCCAGAGATTCTACTATTCCAGAGACCCAGGCAGTGCAGGTAGGTCTACCACCTCCACCCCAGAGGGTTTCAGTCGTCGTTCCGGAGTTACTGCCGCCACCACCACCGATACCGACGGATACACATCATATGTTCCTTCTCCTTCAGCAGATGATGGAGACACAGCGGTCCCAGGCAGAGGCATCGCAGCGCCAGTCGGAGGCGTCACACCGTCAGATCGAGATGCTGAGGCAGAGTATGGAGAACTCGCATCAGCTTGCACTGGCAGCAGAATAGAGAGTGGCACCGGGTACGGTGCAGGGCCCTACTGGCCAGCAGCCGTACCAGCAGCAGTCCTGGCCAGGGATAGTACTAGACTTTAGGAAGATGAGATCCAGGGACTTTACAGGCACGGAGGGTATCCTTTATGCAGACAACTGGCTAGAGGATGTACAGCGGAGCATGGAGCTGGCAGAGCTTCCTAGAGCACTTTGGGTTTCGGCCGTAGCCAGCCGATGCTTCGACATTGCGCTGATATGGTACCGCACGGATCTTCGTGCGTCGGTGAGAGGGCTGACTTGGGAGAACTTTCGGAGGCTCTTCAAGGAGAAGTTCTTCCCGGACGTGGCTCTTACAGCATTGGAGGGCCAGTTCGTGGGTCTAGTACAGGGGAACTCGTCGGTGGACGAGTATGCAGCAGAGTTCTTCCGCCTTAGCAGGTTCGCTCCCGATATGATTCAGGATGAGGGGCAGAAGGCTCGTAAGTTCCGTAGAGGACTCATTCATGCAGTGCGCACCCGCACCTTGGGTCGCCGTGACGCGACGTTCGATCAGATATTGATGGACGCGCAGATTGCAGAGGAGGACTTCGGCCTTAAGCCGAAGAGGAGCGGTGATACCATGGGGGTGAGTTCCAGTGCGGGACCGGCCAAGCGCCCCCACTTTCAGCATCAGCAGAGGCCATTTCAGCAGCAGGAGGCTCTATTGCAGATTCAGCAGGCACCAGCGCGTGCCCAGCAGCACCAGGGACAGGGCCAGAGGCAGGCCATCCAGTGTGCCTTCTGCAAGAAGATGGGGCACATCCGAAAGGTTTGTAGGATGAAGCAGGGAGTTTGTTTATTCTGTGGAGCTCCAGACCACCAGGTGAAGAACTGTGCTGCCCGTGCAGCCAGACAGGCAGGCCAGGACGGAGTGCAGCAGGCTAGAGGAGGCCAGCAGGGGCGAGCTTTCGCCATGACAGTTGAGCCCACTCAGGCAGTAGCAGAGCAGATAGCAGGTTCCAATCCTTCGATCTCAATTCCGCGTTTGCCTTCTTATAAACTGTCTTGAAATTCGATTCCATCTGTTCCTTGATCGTTTGATAAAATTTTGTCCTTGTGATGTGATATTCTTCTGAGATAAGTCGTATGGGCTAGGTCGCCTCGATTATGAGATTTTAGAATCCTCTAGGGTCATGCTAGCTGGCAGAGTGAGGACATATAGTCGGATTACGGACGTATTTTTCGGGTGTAGAAATTTAAGGTTTTCGCTGCCAAGCTAGCGGCAATACAAAAATTTTAAATACCATATTTCTAGAGGTATGTACCTTAGTCGAGGACTCTGTGATTATCGTAGCCTTGCTCACTGGCATGACGGAGATTCTGAGTATCATGATGATTGGACAGACGCATACGATTATCGAACTGCATGATTTTTCTGTGTTTACTTTGTTTTAATTTTTGGAGGATGAATTCTTTTAAGGTGGATAGACTTATAGCACCCAGTTTCTATTTGAGAGTAATTTTAAATTTTATCATATTAGTCATTTAATTCATGCTTTAATTTTTGAGATTTTAAATCATTTTAAATTTTAAGCCATGACTTGTGATTTTGATAATTTACTATTGTTTGGTTTTAATTTTGAGGACAAAATTTTTTTAAGGTGGATAGACTTGTCACCCTCACTTTTCCCAGTTAGGGGTAAAATAGTAATTTTCCATTTTATAATATTTTTGGAAATTTTATTTCATGAATATTATTATTTAATTATTATAGGAGTCGGGTTCGAATTTCATCGCATTCCGAGTTGATTCGGGATCCCGGTGAATTTCGACTTGAGCCGTAATTAGCATGTTAGCTAACCATGGCCCACCATACTAAACTTTAGGGTTTAAGAGTTTGGACTAGTCCCCCATGAGTAATTTAGTTTAATTATGATTTTTATTTATTTTTAGCAACTTTCTAAACCTATTTTGGAATTATTTTGCATTAGGCTTAGGGAGGGGCAAACTTGTAAATACAAGTGCCCCTCACCTACACCCCTTGGCCGGCCATGAATAGCCCCCCCCCCCCCCCCCCCCCCCTCTCTTTTTCCTTCACCACCAAGTAACTTCTCCATCTTTATTTCTTTCTTTCTTCCAAGCTTCTTTCAAGAGAGAACCCATTATTAGGTATACTTTTAATTCTCAATCCATTTCTCTTTTGCATTCATGTCCCACATACTAAATGGAGAGGAGAAGATTCTCCACCATTTGCCCACAAATTTGTAGGTTTTTCCTAGAAAAATAGGTTGAGGATTTATTAGGGTTTAATCCTTAGAGAGTGGTATATATATATATATATATATATATATATATATATATATATATATATATATATATATATATATATATATATATATATATATATGGAAATGGATCAAAGGCCCCGCCCGCGGAGCCCCGTCGAAGCCCCCCCCCCCCCCCTGCACCATCGGATTGTGCGGGGCCCGCGTGGGGCCCGCCCCCGCCCGCGCGATCCAACGGCTAAGGGAGGGCGGGGCTTCGGCGGGGCTCCGCGGACGGGGCTCCCGATCCGCTTCCTATATATATATATATATATATATATATATATATATATATATATATATATATATATATATATATATATATATACATGTGTATTTTTGTGTGTGTATGTATATTGATGTGTTTGTGTTGTGTGAGGATGGGTGTCATGAGGATGAGAGTGGTGAGAATGTGTGTGTGTTTGTGTTGTGTGAGGGTGTGTGTGTTTATATATATATATATATATATATATATATATATATATATATATATATATATATATATATATATATATATATATATATATATATATATATATATATATATATATATATATATATATATTTTTTTTTTTTTTTTTTTTTTTTTAATATATGAATATGTATATATATATAGTTATGAGAGTGTATTTATATATATATATATATAGATATGAGTGTGTATTTATATATGTATATGAATATGGGTGTGTATGTATGTATATATATATATGTGTAAGTGTTGTGTATATATATATATATATAGATAGATATATATATAGATGGTTAGATAGATATATATATACCTATAGATAGATATATGTATATATATAGATGGTTATATATATATATAGATATATATATAAGAAGATAGAAGGAGAAAAAGAAGATGAAACCACAGCAGTGGCACCAGCCTTGCTGCAGCAGCAGCAGCTGCAACCTGGCAGCAGCAGCTGCCAGGCAAAAAGCCCCCCCCCCCATTGGCCTTTAGCCTATAGAACCCCCCCCCCCCAAAAAAAAAAAAAAAATATATATATATATATATATATATATATATATATATATATATATTATATATGGATAGATACGTAGAGAAGAGTAGAAGAAGTTTATGGAATTAGAAGTTAGAAAAGAATTAGAAGTTAGAAGGAAAGATTGGAAGAAGTTAGAAGAATAGGAAGAAGGCTAGAATAGAAAATAGAGGAAAACCGAGTTAGAGGGCGAAACGGAGCTCGGAATATCAGAATGAGTTGAAACTTGGCGTGGGGCAAGAATACGTGATTTAGATTTTACAGGTAGGCTCCCGGGTGGAAATCGGGGTTGTAGGGCGCCGGTATCGTGTCGTACCATTGCGTATCTTAAAATATTCAAGATACCGGCAATGGGCCGTAACATGGACTAGATGTCCATTTTACTTAGGTATCTTGGTAGGTAATATATGTATAGGCTAGTACCTTACTACCCTAGGGAGCTCGGGCCAAAATACCAAGCGTAGGTAGGCTAACTTGATAGTTGCCTAAGCTAGAATTTTATCCTTTTTAAGGGTAAAATAGGATATTGGCCTACGGCCAAGATATGAGTTTCCAAGTCCAAGATGGACTTGGATATCGGATGTAGAGGTTGGTAATAGTTAGAAATAGTCGCCTAGACCTAGTCTTGACCCCGGTTGACCACGGTTGACTTTTTAGATCGAAAGTCAATTATGGGTCAATGCTTTACCCAATTTAGTCCCAAATTCCTTTAGACTTGTGTAGTTGACCAAAAGTCAACTATTAGTCACCATTGACCTAGGGTTGACCAGGGTTGACCTAGAGTTGACCAGAGTTGACCAGTTGACCAAAAGTCAACTGTAGGCCAACTCTAGACCCCGTTTGACTTTCTTCGACTTGTTTTGACCTGTGATGACTGGTATGACCTAGGATTGACTTGGGTTGGCTTAGATTGACTTGATATAACTTGAATTGACCTAGATTGACTTGACAGGACTTAGTGTGACTCAGTGAGATCTAGTTTGACCTAGATTGCATATCATTCATTGTAAATCATTCCTAAACTTGTTTAAACCTAAATTAACATACAGTATCTCATATTTAGGTTCCTGATTACCACTCTGAGCATTGATATACCATACAGCTCAGGACAGCAGGCGAGTACATTCACTGATAGTTTTCATTGTCTTGATATCTGCTATATTCGATTCAGTTGTAGTGTCTTACTTGATTCCTAACACGATGGTTCACGGACTAGTATATGTCGGATCCTGTCATGAGATGTTGTTCCCGGGTTACTTGGTATATTGGTACATGACTCGACTTATTACTTGTACTTGTATAGACATGGACTTGGGAGTGGGCTGATCACCTGCTTTTGAATCTCGTGTCATGACGTGTTATGTCCGGATCCTTTATACTATTCGGGGATGGGGAGTTATTAGTGGTTGTGTGATCAAATTCCCACATTGTTCTACTGTATACATTGTTCATAGCTATACCCTCGTCTCACGACGGGTAAAGCCTTATCCTACATCGTTCATAGCTTTCCATGGTGACCGGCCTTACCGTTCTATTGTACACATTGTTCATAGCCGGTCGGATGGAAATCCTGATCATGTTTCCCAAGCCGATCATATAACGCTCTAATAATTCAAATCATATTTTATATTTACTTTATCTTATCGTATATCCTGCTCTGTTCTACATTCAGTATTTTCTCACCAAGCCATAATATACAGTTACTCACATGCTCTACTTGCCTTTACATTGTACCTTGATTGGAGACTAAGTTCTGCTCGGGAAAAGAGTTACAACCTCGGTCCTTGTTTGATTTAAGGGTTGTAACTCGGCTTCCGAACGGTTCCCAAGTTTTCATATATCTTTGTCTTATAGTTCATTATACTGTCTCTTATAGAATTTGTCAATTCACATGGAACTGTTGTTAGTGTTTGTACTTGCTCATTTTTCTGACAGGATACCGTTATGATATATTACAGATGACTCTGAGGCGGACTGCTCGACCTATTATAGGCTCGAGTTAGATGGAGTAGCCTTGGATCGTGGCCTTATAGTAGAGCCACTAGATTTTGAACTTCCAGAGTAGTGTAGGTTAGCTAGGTTTGACTGGACTGCGATCCAGCTAGCTTTATCAGATTATAGTTTCTATATTATATTTTGATACCCTGTGATGATATATATATCTGGGCTTGTATGGGACTCTGGACTTATTACTCTTTTATCTATCACATGTTCTCTTTCTGAGCTATCTACCTTAGTTTTATTCTGTGATTGAGACTGTATTGATATGTCACCTCCATTCGGAGAGTATATACTGTACAGGTACCTTTATACTGTTAGTCGTAGTATTTACAGATGTTATATACAGCGTTCTACCGTCGATACTGCGGCGTAGGCTGGACGTACCCACGTGCTCGTGTCCCTCATAAGGGTGCGGGTCGTGACACGTTTTTGTGGTGGCCCATGCAGGTCCGGTATCACAATTAGTGCGATCTCGTAATGGTGCTCGACTTAGAGTACTAATTACGAGCCTGTAATTAGGACGTAGGACCTAGGATACGATAGGAGTTTCTCAATCACACCTAGGAAAAATTTCTGATCTTTTGATTATCATGATTACTCCCCTTGTATTAAATTAACTGTCCTTCTTTGATAATGTCTTATCATATGCCACATTGATCTCTTTGCTTCAATTCGTCTCCAGGATGAAGAAGACGCACCCGCAGGCCACTGGATCGAGTAGCTTGCCTGAGAGATCTGATCAGGCAGAGGAGGAGGTTCACGAGACTGCCCCTAGTGATTCTACTATTCCAGAGACCCAGGCAGTGCAGGTAGGTCTACCACCTCCACCCCAGAGGGTTTCAGTCGTCATTCCAGAGTTACTGCCGCCACCACCACCGATACCGATGGATACACATCATATGTTCCTTCTCTTTCAGCAGATTTAAATCATATTAGTCACCAGTGACCTAGAGTTGACCTAGAGTTGACCAGAGTTGACCAGAGTTGACCCGTTGACCAAAAGTCAATGGTAAGCCAATTTTCGACCTAGTTTGATTCGGATTAACTTCCAATGTTCTCCCATGACCAAGATTGACCCAACTAGACATGTCTTGGCCTAGAATGACTTAATAGGATTTAAATTGTCTTGATTTTACTTCCTAAATAGAGTATTGATACGTCTTGTTCTCTATAGGTCCTCGAGATGATGCATTTGCTCCAGTTGACATATCATACCATATTACAGGCGAGTACATTCTCTGACACTTTTCTAATTTATAATGATTGTTATGATTCATGTAATTAGTGTGGATATGCTTGTTCTCGACACATTGGTCACACGGATTGGTATTTATGGATCCCGACATAAGATGTTATTCCTCGTTATCTTGGTATATCTTGTGCAAGCTCCCTTGTAGTTCTTGTGCAGTATATGGACACCGATTCCGAGGAGACTTGCTCCCTTCTCGTAGAATCCCGTGTCGTAACGTGTCTTGCTTGGATCCACTCTACCAGTCGGGGACGGGGAGTACTAGTGTAGATGTGTGGTCATACCCGCCTTGTATATATTGTGAACCTTGTGAATGCTAATCCTACACCACACGTATGATTGGCTAGATCATAACCTTGTGCAGACCCAATCCGGCCATATGTTGTAGCTAGTACTCACACACCTAGATATATGACTCTTGATTCTTGTACATACCATGATCAGTTTACTTGCCTTGTTCTAGCTCTAGTTTTATAGCTTACCTTGCCATGATACTCACATGTACATTCTATGATTTTCTTGTATATACTCTCTATTTACAGTCTTATAGCTTTTGTCATATCTTGTGAACTGTTATTAGTAGATTGTACTCGTTCCATCCTGACAGGATATGTTAAAAATATTACAGATGCGGATGAGGGAGATTACAGTACCTACTACGATCCGGATGACGTAGTGGGCTTAGACTTGGAGACGTTGGTCCAGCAGGGCTTAGCTCCGCCTGACAAGACCTTACCTATTGCTTAGTTAGAGTAGGTCTTTTGTACTGGACTTTGTCTCCAGCTACTTTTGAGACTGTTATTATTATGGATTGTATTAGAGACTTGGACTTGTATATATTCTTGTGTTGGACTTGACAGGTTATATATTTTATTGTCTTGTTGTCTTTATCTTTTAGTCTATACTTTATTATCTTAGAGTTGTGATTGAGTACTCATATATATTCATTTCTTGTCCTCCGTTCGGAGTTGACCATATTCTCGACAAGTGTTGATATATATATAACTGTTTAGAGTAGAAAACCTACAGCGTTCTATGCCATTTTTACGGTGAGGGCTGGGCGTTGTCACGTGCACGTGCCCTTATAGCGGGTGCAGGTCGTGACACGTTTTAGTGGTGGCCCATGCAGGTCGAGAGTCACAATTAGTGCGATGTCGTAGTGGCGCTCGACTTAGAGTGCTATTACGAGCCTGCGGTACGTATCTAGGATAGGCTATAGGCTAAGAGTACTCAATCACAGTAGGATCTTTCCTTACTTATCTTGCTTACCGTCTATGATATTGATTTAATACATTCTAGCTGTCATCCTTTGATAAAATCCTTCATGTGCCATATTGATATCTTCTTTTCAATCTGTCTCCAGGATGGTTATGACTCACTCTCCTGGCGAGGAGCACGGGGAGACGGAGAGGTCTGCTACCTCTGGCGGACAGGCTCCGGTCACTTCCCCAGCAAATGGGACTTCTGTAGGGGCTCTCGGGGGTACTCCTCCAGCGCTCTCGATGACCGTCCCTGGGGCCATTGCGGGTGCTCTTCCCGTAGTGTCGGGAGCTGTCGGGGGCGCTATTCCTCCTCCTGCGCAGCGGATTCCTCCGCCAGTTGCAGACGTACTTCCACCTCCACCTCCTCTGCCTACAGATATGGGGCAGATGCTTACTTTTCTCCAGCAGATGCTGGAGACTCAGAGAGCCCAGGCCGAGGCTTAGCAGAGGCAGACAGACGTGATACATCAGGGCATGGAGGATACCCATCAGTTGGCCCTTGCAGCCGTGGAGCAGAGGGCTCCTCATCCGGGGACGCGTACTAGGTACGGAGATATCCAGGACTTCAAGAAGCTCGGGCCCCATGACTTTAGTGGGACCGAGGGTGTGGTCTATGCAGATGATTAGCTCGAGGATATCGAGCGGCAGATGAGAGCCTCCCGCCTGGCAGACGACCTGAAGGTCGAGGCGGTAGGTTTGCAGTTGCTAGACATTGCACGCACCTGGTTCAGAAATGAGCCAGCCCTAGCTGGAGAGGGCCATACTTGGGCAGAGTTCAAGCTCCTCTTCAAGGAGAAGTTCTTTTCCTCCACGGACAAGATCGACCTGGTGCGACAGTTCCAGGATCTGCAGCAGGACAGTCTATCTGTGGAGGAGTACGCAGTGGAGTTCGGCCGTCTGAGCCGATATGCAGAGTACATGGTTCGAGACCCGGAGATTAGGGCGAGCCATTTCAGGGAGGGGCTCACTTGGGATATCAAGATCCTCATTCCCTCCTTCTATGAGACTTATACCCAGATCTACGTGGAGGCCCGCAAGGTAGAGCGGGAGTGGGGCTTGAAGCCCAAGAGGGAGCGTGATCTTTTCTCGGGGGCTTCTAGCAGCGCGGGGGCTGTTAAGTGCCCTCAGCTTCAGTATCGTTCTTTCCAGCATCACCAGCCGCAGGTGCAGGCCAGAGCACCAGTTCAGCAGCAGGTGCAGCACACTCAGCAGAGGCAGACACAGCATGGGGCTTCTTGCAACTTCTGCAAGAAGCCCGGTCACATCTGGGAGGTCTGCCGGAAGAGGTTGGGCTTGTGCCTCTATTGCGGGGACGCTGGACATCAGTTGAGAGATTGTCCTACGAACCATCGCCGTGCAGCTCAGGGGGCACAGGGTAGGCCACCTATGGTACCGCATCACGCCCTCCACCAGCAGCGGGATATACCCCGCCAGGACAGGGCTTTTTCGATGACAGTTGAGGATCCTGCACGCATTGGACTAGAAGGTAGGGTCTTGCTCTTTCTTTTACCTGTTCTTTCCGCCCATTGATTGATGATTGCTTTCTTAGTACCTTTAGTTTGCATATGTGATGATCATGCTAGATTAAATAGAAAACCCCAATGAAGACTACAATAACACGATACTGTAGAGATTTAAAACCATATATCTGTTCTGATTTTCTGGATTACATGTTATATAGCTTAGGATAAAAATTAGTAGACCTTGATTGTTGGGTGCTTGACCTAGAGAAGAGTACGACCGTTTGAATTTCGAGGACGAAATTTTTTAAGGAGGGTAGATTTGTCACCCCCAGTTTTCAAATTAGGGGTATTTTCGTCATTTTTCAAGTTTTATAATTTTTTAGGAATTTTTATGTATTTTATGTGATTTTTTGGGATTTATTTGGTTTGGTTTGGATTTTATCCAATTCGGACTTAAGTTGGAGACCCGGGTAGCCTGGACACTAGTGGGACCCACAAACTAGCTGGGCTTGGCCCACATATTATCATAATTAGGCTAGAAACCATAAACCCTATTTCCATGGTTTAATTAGTCATTTTAGAGCTTGATTAGTATTTAGATTTTTAAACCGAAACAAACCGAAACAAACCCGAACCAACCCAACCTAAGTTTAATGGGTTGGAGGGTTATTGGATCACACCCACAACCCAATAACACCCCCCCCCCCCCCCCCCCACACACGGCCGACAAAGAGCAAGTCCCCCCCCCTTTCTTCTACACTAAGTCACAACGCTCTCTCTCTCTCTAAAAATCCCTTTTCTTCCCAAACTCTTTCTTCCCTACAAGAAACCTATTTTAGGTATGTCATTATTTCTATATTTATTACTCCTTTCCATTTATTGTCTTCACAATTATTGTAGAGGAGAAGATTCTCCATTATTTGCCCATAAATTTGTAGGTTTTTCCCTAGAAAATCTAGGTTAAGGATTATTAGAGGTTTATACATATAGAATGGTATATATATATGTATATATATGAATATATATACATATACATATATAAATAATAATAAGTATTTGTGTGTGTGTGTGTAGGGAAATGGAAGTAGTGGTGTTTGTGTGTGAGAGTGGTGGTGAGAGTGTGTGTTTGGGTGTGTGAGAGTGAGTGTGTGTTTGTGTGGTAGGGAGAGTGTGTGTGAGTGTGTATATATTTACATATATATATTTACATATATATCTATATGTGTGTGTGTCTATATATATATATATATGTATATCTATATGTGTGTGTGTATATATGTATATATATAGATAGATGGATGTATATTAGATTATATATATATATATATATATATATATATATATATATATATATATATATATATATATATATATATATGTGTGTGTGTGTGTGTGTGTGTGTGTGTGTGTGTGTGTGTGTGTGTGTGTGTGTAGATATGTATATATATAGATAGATATATGGATAGATAGTTATATAGATAGATATATGGATAGATAGATATATAGATAGAAAGGAGGATAGATATATATATATAGATATATATATATATAGAGAGAGGAAGAGGAGGAAGAAGTAGAAGAGGGGAAGAAGAAGAAGCCACAGCAGTAGCAGCAGCTACAGCTGCTGTAGCAGCAGCAGGAGCTGCAGTGGCAGCAGCACCACTGGCAGCAGCAGATGCCAGTGAACCCCCCCCCCCACCCATTCCAGCCCATGTATACCCCCTTACACCCCCCATTATATATATATGTATATATATATATATATATATATATATATATGTATAGTTAGGAAATTAGAAAGTTAGATAGAAGAAGAATTAGAAGAAATTGGAAGGAGAGAATAAGAAGAAGTGAAGAGGAAAAGATTAGAAGAAATTAGAAGAAGTAAGGAAGAAAAGAAGAGGAAATTAGAAGGAAAGAATAAGAGGAGGTTAGGAAGAGAAAGAGATTAGGAATTAGAAAAGGGAGAAAGAGAAGGAAATTAGGAGAAGAAGATAAGAAGAAGGAGAATTAGCATAGGAAGTGAATGAGAAGTAGAAATATAGAAAATAGAAATAGAGGAGAGCGAGTTAGAGGGTGAAACGGAGCTCGGAGTATCGGAATGAGTTGAAACTTGGCGTGGAGTTAAAATACGTGAATTAGATTTTACGGGTAGGCTCCCGAGTGGAAATCGGGGCCGTAGGGCGCCGGTATCGCGCCGTACCATTGTGTATCTTGAAATATTCAAGATATCGGCAATGGGCCGTATCATGGACTGGATGTCCACTATACCTAGGTATTTTGGTAGGTAACGTATGTATAGGTTAGTATCTTACTATCCTAGGGAGATCGGGTCAAAATACCAAGCGTAGGTAGGCTAACTTGATAATTGCCTAAATTAAAATTTTACCCTTTTTAAGGGTAAAATAGGATATTGGCCTACGGCCAAGATTTGGGTTTCAAAGTCCAAGATGGACTTGGATATGGGTTGTAGAGGTTGGTAATGATTAGAAATAGCTGTCTAGACCTAGTCTTGACCCCGGTTGACCACGGTTGACTTTTTAGACTAAAAGTCAACTATGGGTCAACACTTTACCCAATTTAGTCCCAAATTCCATTAAACTTGGACAGTTGACCAAAAATCAACTATTAGTCACCAGTGACCTAGAGTTGACCTAGAGTTGACCAGAGTTGACCCGTTGACCAAAAGTCAACGGTAAGCCAATTTTCGACCTAGTTTGATTCGGATTAACTTCCAATGTTCTTCCATGACCAAGATTGACCCAACTAGACATGTCTTGACCTAGAATGACTTAATAGAATTTAAATTGTCTTGATTTTACATTCTAAATAGAGTATTGATACGTCTTGTTCTCTATAGGTCCTCGAGATGCTGCATTTGCTCCAGTTGACATATCATACCATATTACAGGCGAGTACATTCTCTGACACTTTTCCAAATTATAATGATTGTTATGATTCATGTAATTAGTATGGATATGCTTGTTCTCGACACATTGGTCACACGGATTGGTATTCATGGATCCCGACATGAGATGTTATTCTTCGTTATCTTGGTATATCTTGTGCAAGCTCCCTTGTAGTTTTTGTACAGTATATGGACACCGATTCTCGAGAAGACTTGCTCCATTCTCATAGAATCCTGTGTTGTAACGTGTCTTGCTTGGATCCACTCTACCAGTCGGGGATGGGGAGTACTAGTGTAGATGTGTGGTCATACCCGCCTTGTATATATTGTGAACCTTGTGAATGCCAATCCTACACCACACGTATGATTGGCTAGATCATAACCTTGTGCAGACCCAATCCGGCCACATGTTGTAGCTAGTACTCACACACCTAGATATATGACTCTTGATTCTTGTACATGCCATGATCAGTTTACTTGTCTTGTTCTAGCTCTAGTTTTACAGCTTACCTTGCCATGATACTCACATGTACATTCCATAATTTTCTTGTATATACTCTCTTTTTACAGTCTTATAGCTTTTGTCATATCTTATGAACTGTTGTTAGTAGATTGTACTCGTTCCATCCTGACAGGATATGTTGAAAATATTACAGATGCAGATGAGGGAGATTACAGTACCTACTACGGTCCGGATGACGTAGTGGGCTTAGACTTGGAGACGTTGGTCCAGCAGGGCTTAGCTCCGCCTGACGATACCTTACCTATTATTTAGTTAGAGTAGGTCTTTTGTACTGGACTTTGTCTCCAGCTACTTTTGAGACTGTTATTATTATGGATTGTATTAGAGACTTAGACTTGTATACATTCTTGTGTTGGACTTGACAGGTTATATATTTTATTGTCTTGTTGTCTTTATCTTTCAGTCTTTACTTTATTATCTTAGAGTTGTGATTAAGTACTCATACATATTCATTGCTTGTCCTTCGTTCGGAGTTGACCATATTCTTGACAAGTGTTGATATATATATATATAACTGTTTAGAGTAGAAAACCTACAGCGTTTCATGCCGTTTTTACGGTGAGGGCTGGGCGTTGTCACGTGCACGTGCCCTTATAGCGGGTGCGGGTTGTGACAAGAAATGATGGATGCAATCGACGATGAAGTCAAAAAACTCATCGCTTGTATCTTTATCCGAGAAGAACAACATCCTGACTGGGTAGCCAATGTCGTCCCAGTTCTAAAGAAAACTGGCAAAGTTCGAGTCTGTATCGACTTTCAGGATCTTAATAAAGCATGTCCAAAAGATGAATTTCCTCTTCCTATCACGGACGTCATGATCGACAACACCTGTGGGTTCGAGCAAATATCCTTCATGGACGGATTCTCTGGATACAATCAGATTCGGATGAATCCTGAAGATGAAAACATACTTCTTTTCGCACTCCTTGCGGAGTTTATTGCTATACTGTGATGCCATTTGGTCTTAAGAACGCTGGTGCAACTTACCAACGAGCCATGAGTACCATCTTTCGATATCATCTGTGCAAAACTGTCGAATGCTATGTTGACGATATCGCTGTCAAAAGTTGTTTGAAACAAGATCGCATCCAAGATTTGAGAACAATATTCAATCTCATGCACCAACATCAACTCAAAATGAATCCCACCAAGTCATTCTTGGGTGTCTCAAGTGGTAAATTTCTCGGCTTCGTCATTACCTCTAAGGGTATACACGTAGATCCCGAGAAGATCAAAGCTATTCAAGAGATGCGTCCTCCACGCAACCTAAAAGAGCTACGAGGATTCCAATGTCGACTTGCATACATTAGAAGATTCATTTCGAATCTGTCTGGTCGCTGCAGACCATTCACTCAGCTAATGAAGAAGGGTGTATCTTTCATTTGGACTGAAGAATGTCAACGAGCATTTGATGACATAAAGCGATATCTCATGAGTCCACCAGTCCTGGTGCCACCAATCTCTGGCATACCATTCTTAATGTATGTCCGTACTATGGATCATTCATTGGGTACTTTACTTGCCCAAAAGAACAAAGAAGGCCACGAACAGGCCATCGATTATCTTAGCCGTACTATGATTGGTGCTGAACACCGTTATAGTTCGGTCGAAAAAGAATGCCTAGCTCTCATGTTTGCTGTTCAAAAGATAAGGCTTTACATCATTGGCCAAACTATTCATGTCATATCCCGAGTCAATCCTCTTCGGGTACTGATGAAGAAGCCTAGCACACTCAATTCTCGGCTGGCTACATGGGCCATTCTGCTAGCTCAATATGACATGGTATATGTTCCACAAAAGTCTGTTAAAGGTCAAGCACTGGCGGATTTCTTAGCGGCTCATCCTGTACCAGAAACATCCAAACTCTATGATGAAATTCCAGACGAGATATTGGAATCAAATATGATCTCCGAAGAATTTCCTACTTGGCGTCTATTCTTTGACGGTGCATCCAGGATTGGACCCAATGGTGCCATTGTCGTAGGAGTTGGAGTTGTTCTTGTTTCTCCAGATGGGTCAACCATTCAAAGAGCTTACTCCCTAGATGAACCTTGCTCTAACAACGTAGTCGAATACAATGCTCTACTGATCGGTCTTCAGTTAGCCAAACAACTAGACGTCGAGTATCTTGAAGTCTATGGTGATTCCAAGCTGGTGGTTAATCAGGTTAGAGGAATCTATGAAGTTCGCCATCAAGATTTAGTGCCTTATTATGAAGCAGCAATCAGCGTGGCTACGTCATTCAAAGCCTTCTTCATCGAATATGTACGCCGAGCTTGCAATACCGAAGCCGACGCTTTGGCCCATCTTGCAGCTGTCTTAGCCATCCCTATCAAAAGACAACAGGTGGTGGTCATCTCTAATCGGGAATTGTTTTGTGTTGAAAACAATCGTAATATTGAATTCAGTAATCTTACTGAAGCCAATGTTATCAATGAAGATTGGAGAACTCTCTTCATCGACTTTGTAGTTCATGACATACTCCCCGAAGATCCTAAGGAGGCTACGAGTATTCGTCGGTGGTCTCTACGATTCTACTACAATCACACTACTAAGACTCTCTATCGGCGAACTTATGACGGTCTTCTTCTACGCTGTCTAGCTGGTGATGAAGCAAAACAAGTATTATGCAAGGCTCATGACGGCGTCTACGGAGCACATCAACCCGGTCCTAAACTACAGGATCGTATCCGACGCATGGGTTACTATTGGCCCTCTATGGTATCAGATGCCATCGAATATGCAAGAAAATGTCGAGCTTGTCAAATCCATGCCGATTTCATCCATCAACCGTCGGAATTCCTTCATCCGACTGCCGCTTCATGGCCTTTTGAAGCTTGGGGCATGGACATCATAGGTCCCATCAATCCTCCTTCTTCTAGAGGACATCGGTTCATACTAGCAATAACCGACTACTTCTCTAAATGGGCCGAAGCTATACCATTGGCTGAAGTCAAAACCAGCAGTGTCATCAACTTCGTCAAACACCATGTCATCTATAGATTTGGTGTACCTCGAAGGATCATCCATGACAATGGACCACAATTCATCAGTCAAAAGTTCACAAGATTCTGTGATGATCATCAGATTGACAATGTTGCTTCTACAGCCTACAATCCTGCCGCTGATGGATTAGCTGAAGCTTTCAACAAGACTATCATCAAGCTCCTTAAGAAGTTTGTATCCACTAATAAACGGAATTGGAGTAAAAAGCTTGGCGAATGTCTTTGGGCCTACCGAACTACGGTCCGTAACCCCACAGGCTTTACACCATTCTCTTTGGTGTATGGTTGTGAAGCAGTTCTTCCTCTGGAACTTTAAATTCCGTCATTAAGGATTGTCATTGCTAACGAGCTCACTACAGAGAACAACGATCTTCTTCGACTTCAAGAATTAGAAGCACTTGATGAAAAGCGGCTATTGGCTCAACAGCATATTGAGTTATATCAAGCTCGCATCTCAAAGACTTTCAACCGCAAAGTTAAAGTCAGAGCCTTTCAGCAAGGAGAACTCGTTCTAACAGTCAGACGTCCTATGACTATGACTCATTCGAGCAAAGGCAAGTTTGACGCAAAGTGGGAAGGGCCTTACATTATCAGCAAAGTCTTTTTAAATGGAACCTATCAACTTTCAGAGTTAGACGGTCGAGTTGCAATGATGCCTATCAATGGCAAATTCCTCAAGAAGTACTATGTATAAATGTAACAGAGATTTTATGTAAATATGATCAGACAGTTCATAAATAAAGTTTGATTTTTATTTCATCATAAATGATGTTACATAATATCAAGGAAGGTCATTATCATCCTTCTCGACATTGGGACATGGGCCACTGCCATCCTTATCAAAGACATAATTAGCAAATGAGCCGAGAACATCCTTGCTCGAACCCACCAGGAACTTGCAAGCAGCTATCCTCATGGCTTCTTCTTCTTTCGTCGTCCCGGGTTCAAGCAAGAAGTCCAGGATGTCCTTGGTGGCTTGGGTGCAGATGAACCTTCGCCCGCTTCTATCGGCTTCGGCTGATTGGGATCGGTTGGGCGTTCTTCCGAGAGTTCTTCAACCTTCGAAGCGATTTCAGCCTTCTTGGATGTATCTCCAGACGACATCTTTATGTTGAAAAGAGAAAATGATCATTCCTTCCAGATTTCTGTTCTATTTATAGACGGAGATTCTCAAAACAACGAAGCGACACAATCATCCGACGGTTCACCCGTTCATTATCATTCGACGGTTCACCCGTTCATCATCATCCGACGGTTCACCCGTTCATTATCATCCGACGGTTCACCCGTTCATCATCATCCGACGGTTCACCCGTTCATCATCATCTGACGGTTCACCCGTTCATCATCATTCGACGGTTCACCCGTTCATCATCATCTGACGGTTCACCCGTTCATCATCATCCGACGGTTCACCCGTTCATCATCATCTGACGTTTTACCCGTTCATCATCATCCGACGGTTCACCCGTTCATTATCATTCGACGGTTCATCCGTTCATCATCATCCGACGGTTCACCCGTTCATTATCATTCGACGGTTCACCCGTTCATCATCATCTGACGGTTCATCCATTCATTCCATCATCATCTGACGGTTCACCCGTTCATTACATCATCTGACGGTTCACCCGTTCATTTCACTCATTTGACGGTTCATCCATTCATCCCGACGATTCACTTCGTTCGTTTATCCACATCAGCAACTTGTCATCCTTGATTGAGTTGTCTATTGAAATAATAATATTCGACAAGTTATATTTTGCCACGTCCACATTACCTCTGAGCAGATATAATGAATATAATTATTTTCTAATCAAGAAATATATCATGTCTTGTACCTCTGAATATATTTTCTATCGCTATTATTTATATCTGAATAAGATATGCAATAAATAATAGAACCACAAAAAGTTGTCTTTTATTGATCAAAAAGATGAAAGACGTTACATATCATAAAAAAAATAAGAAGATACAAGATATCTTTCTACTTAGTCGGTGGCATCATCAAATTGGTCATTTGCTGCTTCAAATTTTGTAGCCGCTCTTCACGAGATTCCATCACTCACTTCCTGGCTTCTTCCATCCCAGATTTTTCATTGAAGGTTGGCAGAGTTACCATTCTGCGAGTGATTTCAGCATTATGAGCTGCAGCATATTCATCTCTTTCTTGAGTTAGAACATCAAGCTGTTGAATTGCATTTTGATGTTGGATGACATCATCTTCCAGTTCTTCCTGAAGACGGGCAATCTCTGCTTTCAATTCAGCAATTCTCTTTTCTTTTCTTTCAGCAATAGATGTTACTGTTTCTACCTTGGAGTTGTACTCAGCAGACTTGGCAGTGAAAGTATTCAAGAGAATTTGGAAGTTAACTTTCTCAACCGCAGCCTCTTGAGACATTCGTTCAAACTCGACTTGCACTAAAAGTTCTACCTCTCCTTTGTTTAGCTCTTTGTAGCTATTTACTGAGGTCTCCAGCTCATTTAATATGTGATCAAGAAAAGTGGCCTGAGCCACATCACCTTGATCGCGGATGGCATTTACCAAGTAAGAGGTTGGACCTCGAACCGTGGAGAAATTAGCCTATTTCTTCTCCATCACTCTATTTATTAAAGGTCCCAATGAATCAAAGAAGAACTTGGTAAATGACTTAATGACAAACTGATTGGTAGCCAGAGCACCAGGAGTAGCAGCTACTCATGTTGATGATGAAGCGGCAGGACGTTCAGTCTCTTGTATTTGGACGGAGGGCTCTTTGAATAAGGGAACTAAAGTAGAGCTGGCTGCTCCTACCGGTTGTTCCTCTGCAAAATTAAAATTTTGTCATTTTGCCTGTCGTTGGCTACTGTCAAAGTGGATCAAAAGTGAAAGAAAATCTTACCATGGCTTGGTTCAGCAATAATTCTGTCATCTGTTGGAACAGATTCCAGCATAGCAGAAGTAGCCTCAGACATCACTGCCTGGCTACTGCCTGTCTCGGAGCCACATGACAAATGACGACTGCTGCTAGCTATCGTCGTTGCAAGCACTATATCCATGCACACTGGAGGAGCTGAAGAAGATCCGAATTCTATATGGATAAAAATAAAGATGTTAGTTATCAATCTATCAAAAGAAGATTGCTAATTTCATTCTATACCTTTGGGATCAACAGCGGGAGTTTCCTCCAGGGCCATTTCTTCGTCTGCTATCTTTTCTGGAGATGCCTGTACCTCAACATCCTTTTCAGGATCCAAGGTGTCATCAGCAGCTTTGGGAGATACCTGCACCTCAACATCCTTTTCAGGATCTAAGGTGTCATCAACAGCTTTGGGAGACACATGCACTTCATCATCCCCTTCAGGATTTTGTGTATCATCAATATACTCTGATGATGTACTCTTCTCATTTTCATCTTCCTCCGGTGCTTCCCCACTGGCAGTTGCAGCGGTTTGATCAACATAATCCTGCGAGCCGAAGTCACAGTCATTTAGTGCGTCAATCATTAGACGATCTTCCTCCTCGCGGGTTGTTCCCGGTGTAACAGGAAGATGAGTAGTCTCCACTGCCGGTAAAGGAGATCGTAAAGCTTCCTCTTCTCTGGGCTCTGCAGCCTCTTCTCTCTGCTCAATTTCTTCTCTGGGCTCTGCAGCCTCCTCTCTCTGTTCGGTCTCCTCTCTCTGCTCTGGACTAGACTCAGAGACAGGAGTGGAAGATGGCATAGTAATTCCAGCGGCAGCATTTACCACCACCGAAGACAAGAGTTGTCTTGGAGGAGAGACCGTTCTCTTTCTTCTTCTGTGGGCCAGCTTCTTCTTTCTATGCAGAGGTCTCTCAGGACTCTCTACATTTACTACCTCGACCTGTTTTTGAATAGAGGTCGGTGTAGCTGCTTCTTCTCGTTGGATTGTCTCGGCCAGCTGCCTAGATTGTGATCTAGTAGTAACTTTCTCTGAAGAATGTTCCAAGATCAATTTCTTCTTCGCAACTGGGGAAGAAGGTTCTTCTCTCCTTCTCTTCTTCTCCTTGGCCGGAGACTTAACCACTTTCAGAGAAATTCTCAATGGTTGGTTGACTTCCTCAGGGAAGTTCGCTTCCCTGGAGGCTTCCAATGGATCATCCACTGGTTCATGTTCTTCGTCGTTATTTGGAGCTAATATATCAGTCGCTCCTTTCTTCAGACGTGTTGATGTTGCAAAACTGTCAACAAAGTTATAGTTCTCAGCAAAAGTATTTGCAGCTGTGTAAAACAATGAATATGTATATAACATTCTAGGGCCATTATCATTCTTGTTTGGCATCGAGAACACTGTCCTTGTGTCTCGAGCGTTGTAGTAGGCCCATGCTCTGGCACCATCAATCAGGTATCACTTTCCTTGTAGGCAAGTTATAGCGTTGCCTACATGGAACTGGTCGTAACCAAATTGACGAGCGAAGCGACTTGGCAAATATGGTTCAAGATAACACTCATCTTCAAATCTGTACACCAAATGCGATGGTCTGATCGTCTTCAGCCAGTCAAAAGCTGTTCGACCTATTGGTTGCCTCCCAAGGTCAACCAGATTTGGTGCCATAAATTCATAACCAGTTGGAGGAGCAAAGCAATAAAAATTCTATCCTTTGCCAAGGTTCAGGGTACGTCTGCAGTCCCTCAGACTAGTGTATATCCACTTGCTTTGGGAGAATCTACACAGAAAACTGCCACTAACTGCTCCCATGGCGGGGTTCATCAATGACGGATGGTGCAAGAGCAACCATCCGAATAAATAAGTGTAAGGCAACTCCAGTCTAGGGAAATTCCCCTTATCACCCTTACACTTGAGCATGGAATCAATATACAGACGAAGACCTGCATTTATTCTACAAGTCATCGCTGATAGCAAATCCATCCGGTAGCCGAAGACTAACCGGACGGCAGCAAAAAGAACACCGCGGTGGAAGCGGTCCACGGCGCTTGCTCCAGGCACGACGAATCGACGGAGCCAGTATGTTAAAAACCCTGCCAGCTGGGCTTCTTTAGACATGGACCTGTAGCCCATTCTTATAAAGCTTTCAACAAAATCTCCAGCCTTGAGTAGAGGGTATTGGTGTTCATCATTAACTCTGATGTCCATTTTCTTATTCTCTTCCATCAAACTGATCACTTCGTTGTTGCTGAGGGGTTGGAAGAAATCCGGGTTGCTTGAGTCATGATCTTTGGTCTTTTTCTCAATAATATGGTTAAGAAAAAGATAAGTCAACCACTTTGATGAATAGCATGTGCCAGAAGAGCCGCTTTTATAATAAAGAGAGCATATGTTATAATGGCACAGTAGTTCGTCGAAGACGGCTACCATCTTTGAATTTTCTCGACGTAGTCTATCTAACTCGTCGTTTGTTGGAACGTACTCCTCATAAGGAAAGTCTCCCATTGGTAAGCACGAGATGTACTTCATCTCATGGAGGGCCAATCCCATCTCCCCGCAGGGCGTCATGAACGTCCCTGTCCTATAGTTATACCTCTCTGCCAAAGCCAAAAATAGATGAGGATTTGGGAGGAATCTATATACGGAAGCGTGTACCGCATGATACAGCTCGATCTCTTTGAGTTTATCTTCAAACTAGACCAATATCCAGTTGGCAATACAGCTCCATCTCTTAATGTCTGGGTTTACCAGACCGGTCAGCCGGATATCCTGATCCGGATATCTGGCCTCAGCCTTTGCATACTCATTCGCAAAGATTGGAGTCCTCACAGGCAGTAATAAAGAAGAGTTCTCTGGAGGGATGCACCCTGGCTTCAACCCTCTGAGTAAAGTACTGTGTCGCTCAGAAGAGCTATAGAACATGTCTCTATTGTTCAGGCCTTTCTTGACACAGATCTTTCCTGTCCGTGCATGTTGAAGGGGAGTAATGTCCCAGTCCATCCTCCTGGGATGGCCTGCATGAGCATATCGTGCTAGAGGGAGGCATCTAGCAATGTCTGGTAACAAGATCAGTTTCTCTTTCCTTTGGAAAGTTCTCTGCTCAACGTGGGGTCTTGGCTGAGAACTTTTGTCAATGGCTTCACCAAATAGGAACATAGGTTTCTTGTGGGTGATGGCGTCAGCAAACTGCAAGGGCTGCCCATTCATCAGACTTAACAAAGTCTCATTGTCCTGTGCTATCAAGATAGCTTGGCGAGAGGATGGAAGGGCATATTGTAGGAAAAGCACATGGGACAAGTCCTCTTTAAATTCTGATTCTGCAAGAGTTCCTACGAAGGTTTCATATTCAGGATCCTCTCCAATGTTAACTGCATCAAATAGAAAATGCAGAATTCAGTACAAGTCAAATCAAAGATTCTGTCATCAGACTGTGCAAGCATCAGATTGTGCAAGCATCAGATTGTGCAACAATAGCTTCTATGCGCAAACCATCAGATTGTGCTGACAAAGCTTGCACAAAGCAACAGTTTGCGCTGACAATCTTGCGTAAATCAGCCGATTGTGCTGACTTTTTGCCAGCACAATTCAACCGATTGCGCGAGAAGATACTCTTCATAAAAATGAAGAATAATGGATTCGTGCAACCAAAACCCTAAATTGGGTGGCGCAGTATGATCACATCTCTAAAAAGAGATGGATTTTAAGATTCAGTAAAGTCGAAAAACCCTAAAAAGGGTTTTCGATCGGGTTGTCTACATCGCAAAGCAGGGTGCACAGCTTCATGTCGAGAAGGGCGCGGCGCAGCACGAGTCGAAGACTCGGCGGGGTCCTTGCCTTTGTCGGCGGCGAAGGAGCGCTTGGGAGCCATGGAGATCGACGGGAAAGGAAAGAAGAGTCAGGAAAAGCTCAAGAAGTTTTTCTCTTTCGAAAGCTTGAAAGCACGTAAACAATAACAAAGAGAACGAAGAGAACTATTTATAGTTTTTCGAGAGCAACGGCCGCCTCAGATTGCGCCGAATAAACAGGGGCTGATTTATCCGATTGCGCAGACAGCTCATCATATGCGTAACTTGATTTAAAATTCAAAATTCAAAGTATTTCGAAATTTTGAATAAATTCAACTTTCGAAAACTTTGAAGGGGGTCTTGTAGGTCCTAAAAATCAAGTTGCATTCATCAACAAAGTCATGAAAATCAAGAAAAACATCCTTCAATTGAACTGCGCAGAAGACAGATTGCGCATCATCTCGATTGCGCAGACTGGACTGCGCACACTCTCAAGTGCACAAGCTGACATGGCAAATGTCATCATTATCTGACAGAATCAGATCTTCTGACAACTGATAGCATGGAGAAAGAGGAGACTGTTCGTTTATCGTGCAGTACGGCGCTCGAGGACAGCTGTACATGCAGCGCAATCGGCCAGGTTCTCTGCTGCGCAGTCTATTCCTGCACAAACTGAAGTCAGCACAATTCAAGTGGCGCACTTCATCATGACAACTGACAAATGTACACGTGGCATTCATGCCATCAATAGCTCACTACGTGGCAATCGTCTGTACACGATCATGCACATTTTAATCAAATGATGCCATGTGTCCAAGACGGTTGGCCCACGATCAAGCAACTGCCAGTGCAATCTGATGCTGTGCAATCCAGTCCATGCGTAATTTAACTTGTGCCATTCAGAATAACTAAAAGTTAGTTATTTCCAGAACTCTATAAATAGAGTTTCAAGTCTTCATTCAAGGGGATCAGACATAAAAAGTTCAGAAATATCAGAGAGTTCAGGAGTTCTTGCCCAAGTGCTGCTGCATTCTTCCGAGGCTTTCGGCTTCAACTTCCGAGGCTACCGTCTTCAAAGTTCACATCGTCCAAGGGATAAAGCAATCGTCATCTAGATTGGATTCCTACAGTTGTACTTTTCCAGAATTCCTGTAATCTTCTTTACAAAGTTTGTTGAAATAAAGTTCATACTTTTATTTTTGCAAACAGTCGGCAAGCAATGATATCGCATAATGTAAGCCCCCTGAATTTCAGGGTTTATTTTAAATTTTCTAAATGAATTATTTTCGATAAGTATTTTATATTAATTTTAATACGTATTTTGCAGCGTATTTCGTATTTTCTTGGTTTTCGTAATGCTTTAAAATTTTTTCTAACTTATAGATTTTTCCTTGGCCGGCATACCGCCAGTATATCGGAGTATACCGACGGCATACCGCCCGGACATGTTTTCTACACTTTAGATATTTTTGGTTTCTGATATTTTTATGAATAGTATTTTTGATATTTTCGTGAATAGTGTTTTGGATATTTTGATGAATAGTATTTAGATATTTTCGTTAATAGTGTAGATGCACCCTATTACCCAATGGGTATTTGGTTTTGTTTGAATGGCCATGATTGACCTAGACTTTCACATGGATCACGATCCGACGGTTAAGATTAATTCTCCCTTCTATATATACCATTTCACTTTCTCTCTCCTCTCTCTTTTCATTCTCTTCACTCTTTCTTCATTTCTTCTTCCCTTCTCTCTTCCCTTGGAGCTTGCCAAGAGCTTGGCCTTGAGGTCTAGAGTGTGATTTCGTACCCCTCTTGGTGGTGGAGTAGAAGATTAGGCTTGGAGCTAAACCTAGGCAAGTACATCTTGCTCAAAAGTGACATGACCATACTTTATTTTTGTTTTCCATAGAAACTAAAGTTTTATTGGCCTATAATTTGCTTCTTTAAATTGTTAACATGTTTAGTATATAGCACTTTTGGTTTTGATCGACAGTATTACGTAGATCTGAGTTTCTAGATATGATTTTCGAGTATTTTGAGGTTTTGATCTATTAAATGTTTTAATTTGTGAAAACTAATACTTTCATGTTGTAGGAAATTCAATTCTATTCAATTTTGACTTTTGAAAGTCCGAATTTCGATTTAAAACGAAGTTTTTATGGCCGAAACAAGTTTTGAGTTCAAAAATCAACTTTCTGCGACGGTTCGGAAAATCCGTCGGAAATCTGCGGAAATCCGTCGAAAAATCTGAACTTTCACCACAAAACTTGCTGTGACGGAACGGAAAATCTGCCGGTAATCCGCGGTAATCCGCCGGATAATCCGGTTAGGCTGTTTTGAATTTTTTTATATATTTTAAGTGCTGTAAAAATTCTAGAAAAATTGTATTTAAATACTATGTTAATTTAGCTAATTTATTATAATTTTTTCAGCATTTAATAAGTACTTTTGGTATTTTATAAAAATAGGAAAACAGAACCCATTTTCAGGATACATATGTTTGTTGATTTTTAATAAATATCTATGAGGGTTTATAAATTTCATAAAAATTAGTATAAATTTCTATAATTAACAAGGATCATTTTGGTACTTTATTTTATGTAAAATTGAGCTTTTTGTCTATCTCAAAAATTATTGGAACACAATGTACAGTTTAATTTATTTATTGAATAGTTACGACTTGTAATGTTTTGTGTTGTTTTGAGTTATTGTAGTATTGGACCACCCCCTACACTAGTGTAAAGACCCTAGAAAATTAGTTTGGATATAGTGTCGCCCCACATTGGACTTGGAATTGACCGAAGTTGACTAGTTGACCAAAGTCAACTATAAGTCAACCTCTGACCCAGTTTGTCTTAGTTTGCCCTAGTTGACCTAGACATTATAGTATGTCTTTTCACCCTGATTAGCTATTGTATTATCTCATCTTTAGGACTGTGACTTCACTCCGAGCCTTGTTTCATATTGACAGCAGGATCCCAGGCAAGTACATCTACAAACTCATTTACTGTTTTTTAATGCTAGAACATGTATTAACCCTGTTAAAATACTGATCCTTGAGGTAGCGAGTTAAATCTTCACATGTTTTATACTGCTTCCAGTACCTGCCATGCTTATGCTGCTCCCAGTATCTCCTACATGTTTTTACTGTTCTCGTATCTCTCACATGTTAGAATATGGGTTATGGGGAAACTGATAGTTGAGTACGTGATCATGTCCCCTCTACAGTACCGAGCAAAGTTTCATTTTATATGTTACTGCGTCGTAGGCCTTACTCTCAAAGCTGTATTTATGCGTATGTACATCTATCACCTTTACACTTGTACGGAAGTACATTTCATTATGTGCCCCTGTACATTGTACACCTATTGACGATCACGTGCCTGCTCCAGTTTTAAACATTAGATATACATGTGTCATCTTGACGAATGTATTTTACCGTGATTCCAGTCATACCATGATTCCAGATATGCCATGTTCCCTATGTTACTAGGATACTGTGATTCCAGTCATACCATGATTCCAGATATGCCATGTTCCATATATTACTATGATACTGTGATCCCAGTTGTACCATAAGACCATGTTCCCAAGTATTTCCTGTTTTATAGACTTATCACACCATGTTTCTTGTTGTACATCTCTTTCATTATATGTTCAGTACTTTAGTTGTAGAGGTTGTACTTGCTCCTGTCCTGACAGGATAACGTTGTAGGTTCACTTTTCGAGGAGGAAATGCTATGTGATTCATATTATGGTACTGCATTGAGGACCTGGCCTTAGCTCCAGAAGAGGCCCCAGCGGAGAACCTTGCTTAGTTATCTTTCTTGTGTTTTGAGACTTAGACTTTTTCTGTACTTATATTTGGATACTGGACTTTGTCTCCAGTTAGATACTTTGGAAGTGTATTATTAAGTCTGTACTTGTTTACCTTCGCTTATAGATGCTGTGTTGTGATGAACCTTTAAATGTGATTTTAGAACTGTTAGCAGCTTAGATCCTTTATTGTCTATTCTTAGAACAGCTTACTACGCTTTAACAAGCGTAGGCTGGACATAGCTCGGCCCGGCCCAACAATTTGGGTAGCGGGTCGTGACACACAAAGCCTTAGAACGAGTAACGCTTAGTTGGTTTTGACTTCGATAGTCTCAAACGAGATATCGTTCGCACGAATTAAGAATGCGTAGTGCGAATTACGAAACGAATGAATAGAGAGTCAGAATGATAAAACGAATGGAGGTCTTGGTCGAGGAAATATAGAAGATCGTGCATGCAATTTTGAATTTAGTCGAAAGGATTGAAACTTGAGTTAAGGTGAAATACGCATGGACGAGATCGAAGATAGCACGATCGGAAGATAGCGTGCATGGAAAGCGTCGGTTTGGAGATACGAGAATGACTAAGGATTTGGAATATATATTGCTCGATGAAGAGTTAGTACGCGGCAATGTGAATTGAGGAAATTAAGTTGCACGACTTGGAATTCATTGCAAAAGGAAGATCGTCAGGTTATGTACACCATCGATGGTATTGAGGCGTATCAAAGATCGATGTACGATAACTCGGGGGTACTCTGATTCGACGAAGGATGATCGTGTTAGAAGCCAATGTGTTAAAGGATGCTATGTTGGGGATTGACTTGATTGTTCGATGACAACCACAACGACAACGATCTTGTCTTGCGCGAGCGCAACTCCAGCCTCGCACATGCGTCACGTCAGATTTGGGATGATCATTTCGCGTGAGCGTTGGCATGGTGATTCATGTCCAGCGGGAATGATCGAACTCGAAATACCTTGACATGGCAATTTTGATTGCTTCGACTTGTGGTTTGAAGCGAAGATAAATTCGAGGATTGTTAGGACTTGCGATTGAATAATAAGAAAACTTGAGGATTGAGTAGACCCAATCCGCGTATCGAAAACGAGTAAGTCTAGATTCAACGCAAGAGTTACGTCCCGATGAGGACGATTATTCTGCGAGAACGTTGACGTGGTGATTCATGTCCGTCGTAGATAATCAGACTTGCGTGAGATCGGGGCACGACATATTGCAAGGCTAGACGACCTTGTGATCGACTACGTGAATTGGATAGGATGGATAGGTAGATTGTATCAAACATACTTGAAGAGATAGACTGCGAAAATTGTTAGTACGGACACACGATAATAACATGTCAAGGATTAGATTGAGGACAACCTATCGTAGGATGACATTCCTAACAAGCTCGAACTTGGAAACGGAGAATGTGTTGATGCGAATAGGGTGAACACTGCTTGATGTTTAAAAATTTGAGCGAAACGAACTTGGATAGAAACTCCCGTACAAACGAACAAATGGTTTGACCAAAGGATTTGGGGCGAGCGTCGTGCAACGACCTTGCACGATGAGCCACGGACTTGACTTGTAACTATGACCTTGTGAGCTGACCTAGCGGATAGGCGGACGACCCTATGCCGAGTGATTAAAACTGTGTGGTTTACGGTATTGTCTGGACGGACGATAGACTTGGGGAAACAAGACTTAGAGTAGGACGAGGAACTGGGGGTGTGTGTGAACGACGGCAAGATTGGCCCTAAACAAGTGAATGATATGGAATCGATATTGTGCAAGTAAAGTTGGTATAACGAATTGCATCATTGATTGGAAGACGTACTCGATGATAGTACAATACTTGGTCTCGAATCGGACGGGAATTACTTAGACTTGGTCGACTCCGATAAGAAGAAATCGTATTGATTTCATAGACAAGAATGCTTGAGAAGAGAATCGAATCATCTCGAGGACCGAGATAAACGATAGTGAGATATACATGAGTTCGGTTTTAAATTGAAGTTAGCAAAACGATCTGCAAATCAAAACTATCACGAGTAGTTTGTCCGACTTCGCTAATCGCTAAGCTTGGTTGAAATGTACGTATTCGGGGGACGCCTTAAATATGTTCACGATCCAAACTCAGCGATATGATGAACTCGAATGCAGCTGCAAGTGGGTGTTGCGATGCACATAAACGAATGAGTGAGTTTGCCTCAGCCTACGACTCTCGAGTTTGATAAATTACAACGCACCTCGTGCGACCGGTTCAGTCCCATGATACATTGAAATAGCAACCAAGTCGAAGAAACGCGACAATTGAATAAGTACCATCAACTCTAAAAATGAATTAAAAAAGTCATTCAATAAAATCGACCAAACGTATGCGACGCGGAACTTGAAAAGGTATCGAGTATAGTTCGATGCCATCGAGCGGTAAAGCCATTCGATAGAAATTGTCTAAGATACATACACGCCATGGGTTAAAGAACGGTAGGATGACCTGCACTCATGAAGTCTCGAGGACGAGACTTGTTTTGAGTGGTGTATTATGTAATGACCCGTTCCGCCCTAGCGGAACGCCGATTCAAACGGCAAGTGCAACGACTCAAACGAGCCGTCGACCCGAAGAGTTGGCATCGACCTGATGAAGAATCGATACAAGGCTTACATTGGCCCGTCAAAGATGAATCCAGACTTAGACTTTCAAAGGCGCGCTCGGAGTATCGCTCGACCGATGCGAACATCGCTAAGGTGGGTGGCTCCGATGAACCCGTCTTTGCTTAGCCTAGACACATAACAATACAGACACTATTGCTAGAATCGCTAGGCGATAACACCGCGTATGCTAATAAATGACTCAACGCACCTAGCTAAGGAAATAATTCCATCTTATATGCTTGTATAGAATATGGAAAAGAACATAGAAAATGTGAGAACTCTCGTACCGCGCTCCACGCTCGTGCTAAGGCACAAGCTTACGTTCAAGTCCCTTACGCGTTCAAACAATGAAATAATGAATGGTTTACAACAATTAAACGGAAGACTATCGACATAGTCATTCCGAGTAGAGTATAGCAACATTGAAAGACTTCGGGACCGATGGGTCGCCAAGGCGACTCCCGCACGGGGAGTTGCATAATGTATGAATGAAAGAATGAACGAATAAGTGAATGAATGAATCAACGAATGAATGAATGAATGTGTGAATGAATCAATGAACGAACGGACAAGTGAAAGAAAGAAAAGAAAGAATGAATAAAAGATAAGGAAGAAAGGAAGGAATGGTTAGCGACAGGTATGACGGGCACGTGCAACGGGACTCGCTTCCCGCGCTGCACGGACGCCAACCTGGTCGATAACGTATTATGGCTAAGGGTTAGCCTATGACAATAAAATACGAAATGGTCGTGGACGGACCCGTGCACGGGTGATAGGGATTTCGCGGCATGATCAAAGGGAGGATCGTGGCCGGCCTAGGCGAAATCAAAATTATGGCTTACGGGCTGCCTGGGTGCGGACTTGGCCACCCAGGGGACGTAAGTACATGCGTATTTCAAGAGACTAATGCGGTGTGTGCCAGCCCGCACCCTACGCTAGTTGAGAAATACCACGGCTTGGTTATGTCCTAAATGGCTTGTGATGCCAGCGACCGGTGCATATAGATTTAAGTGGACTTTGCTGGTGGCAATCCACGTGCAAGTCCTTGCATTGAAACAAAGTAGTCTAAGTTAACTAAATAAAGTTCCTTCTGAACATGCTCGAAATGTAACACACCAAATGATAAAGAGTACTTCATGCAAATGAGTTAGAGAACGTGCCTACGACGCGCTAGGACCCGAGGCAGGGACACGCCCTTGACATTGAAAGTTCACATGAATCACGTTAAGTTATTTCCTATGAATTGTTGACTAACTTGGTTTACTTTGGACAGGGAAGGCCGGACGGTAAGTATGGGTAAGTCGTGCATGTATTTCCATGCAACACATTGAATTTGGCAACACGAGATAGGTTATAAAATATGCATGAAACTGATCCTAAGGCAAGATTAGAAAGACAATGAATGATAGTCGGGCACGAAAGTAAATAGAACGTGTTTGGTAATGATAGCATTGTGGGCAAGCTAGCCTCCCCACCAGTGTATAATAATGTACTGATAACCCCACAGTCTGCTTGCAGGATGCAGGAGACATCGTCGGGTACGGAGCTTCCCTCGAACGTGCTAAGGCGCGGAGCTATCTCTGGAGCCTTGGAGCGTTGCAAGGAGCTGGAGCACCATATACAGGACATAATGTATCGGAACATCGCCATGAATCATTCCATATTGTAAGCCACTTGGCACGCCTTTTATGTTTCAGAGAGAGAGAGCTTGAGCGATTTGTAATATCGGCCTAGCGCCGCTTGTAAACTTCTTGAATATCAATAAAGAGTTGAATTCGCTTCAATTTGTGTTCATTTACTTTCCGCTACAAATGGGGACACTCTGTGCGACTCTGTGGCCTAGCTCAAATCGGCCGTTTCTGGACTCAGCCTTGCACGGGCGCAACCTAGGCCCGTACGGTATCACGCCTTAGCGAGGACGATCGCTCCTACGGGAGCGGGGCATGACAGATTGGTATCAAAGTACGGCTTTACGTCCTTGGACTTCATTTCGATTCTCTCAGTTTTGAAAGCTCATTTTGAAACAAAAGAAGTGTACGCTCTCTCTCATTGTGCCTTGGGATGTTCTATACAATAAGTCTAATATTTTTAAAAGCTCATACGAGTACTCGGTTGGACGGGATCGATAGGCGAAGGCCTTTGTGCCAAACCGCGACGGACTCAAGTTGGAAGGAACGCATGCTAAAAAGTTAGCAAATGTAGTACGTACTTGAATTATCTTACGCTAAAAGTAGCGAACGTGTACGCGAGACCGAAGTATAGTTCGAACGAGATGGTTATGCACGCAGCCTTTTGGCTAAGTTGTGCGGAGTATCGCGCACCTAGACCTTCTGGTGCAAACGAGTTTACGAGCGAGACCGACTATTGCTCGGACGAGAATAAGTGAGACTTAGAACGTATGTTGATAGAGACGCTATTTGACCAACGCTAAAGTGAACACGAGAAGTGGTTCTTAGACTTTGAGGAACGAAGCTACACTTAGAGTATATATCGATAGGAACGCTATCAAACTAACGCTTAGGCGTGCACGGAAGATTGATTTAGATTTTAAGGAACGGGCGAATGCGCGATTGAAGATATCGAAAGGGAATCGAATGATCATTGAGGATTTGTAGAATGACTTGACCCCGAATGGTGTATGTGATAGCTTCGGAAAAGAATAAGAATGAGTGTCGATGATTAGTCGAGTGGCTCGAACCCTGAGTGGTGTATGGACGTTATAAAAATTGTTCGAGCGAGACTAAAGAATTTACGGATAGAACGAGTAGGTCGGCAAGCGATGATATCGCACAAAGCCTTAGAACGAGTAACGCTTAGTTGGTTTTGACTTCGATAGTCTCAAACGAGATATCGTTCGCACGAATTAAGAATGCATAGTGCGAATTACGAAACGATTGAATAGAGAGTCGGAACGATAAAACGAATGGAGGTCTTGGTCGAGGAAACATAGAAGATCGTGCATGCGATTTTGAATTTAGTCGAAAGGATTGAAACTTGAGTTAAGGTAAAATACGCATGGACGAGATCGAAGATAGCACGATCGGAAGATAGCGTGCATGGAAAACGTCGGTTTGGAGATACGAGAATGACTAAGGATTTGGAATAGATATTGCTCGATGAAGAGTTAGCACGCGACAATGTGAATTGAGGAAATTAAGTTGCACGACTTGGAATTCGTTGCAAAAGAAAGATCGTCAGGTTATGTACATCATCGATGGTATTGAGGCGTATCAAAGATCGATGTACGATAACTCGGGGGTACTCTGATTCGACGAAGGATGATCGTGTTAGAAGCCAATGTGTTAAAGGATGCTATGTTGGGGATTGACTTGATAGTTCGATGACAACCATAACGACAACGATCTTGTCTTGCACGAGCGCAACTCCAGCCTCGCACATGCATCACGTCGGATTTGGGACGATCATTCCGCGTGAGCATTGGCATGGTGATTCATGTCCAGCTGGAATGATCGAACTCGAAATACCTTGACATGGTAATTTTGATTGCTTCGACTTGTGGTTTGAAGCGAAGATAAATTCGAGGATTGTTAGGACTTGCGATTGAATAATAAGAAAACTTGTGGTTTGAGTAGACCCAATCCGCGTATCGAAAACGAGTAAGTCTAGATTCAACGTAAGAGTTACGTCCCGATGAGGACGATTATTCGGCGGGAACCTTGACGTGGTGATTCATGTCCGTCGTAGATAATCAGACTTGCGTGAGATCGGTGCACGACATATTGCAAGGCTAGACGACCTTGTGATCGACTACGTGAATTAGATAGGATGGATATGTGGATTGTATCAAACACACTTGAAGAGATAGACTGCGAAAATTGTTAGTACGAACACACGATAATAACATGTCAAGGATTAGATTGAGGACAACCTATCGTAGGATGACATTCCTAACAAGCTCGAACTTGGAAACGGAGAATGTGTTGATGCGAATAGGGTGAACACTGCTTGATGTTTAAAAATTTGAGCAAAACGAACTTGGGTAGAAACTCCCGTACAAACGAACAACTGGTTTGACCCTAGGATTTGGGGCGAGCGTCGTGCAATGACCTTGCACGATGAGCCACGGACTTGACTTGTAACTATGACCTTGTGAGCTGACCTAGTGGATAGGCGGACGATCCTATGCCGAGTGATTGAACCTGTGTGGTTTACGGTATTGTCTGGACGGACGATAGACTTGGGGCAACAAGACTTAGAGTAGGACGTGGAACTGGGGGTGTGCATGAACGACGGCAAGATTAGCCCTAAACAAGTGAATGATATGGAATCGATATTGTGCAAGTAAAGTTGGTATAATGAATTGCATCATTGATTGGAAGACGTACTCGATGATAGTACAATACTTGGTCTCGAATCAGACGGGAATTACTTAGACTTGGTCGACTCCGATAAGAAGAAATCGTATTGATTTCATAGACAAGAACGCTTGAGAAGCGAATCGAATCATCTCGAGGACCGAGATAAACGATAGTGAGATATACATGAGTTCGGTTTTAAATCGAAGTTAGAAAAACGATCTGCAAATCAAAACTATCACGAGTAGTTTGTCCGACTTCGCTAATCGCTAAGCTTGGTTGAAATGTACGTATTCGGGGGACGCCTTGAATATGTTCACGATCCAAACTCAGCTATATGATGAACTCGAATGCAGCTGCAAGTGGGTGTTGCGATGCGCATGAACGAATAAGTGAGTTTGCCTCAGCCTACGACTCTCGAGTTTGATAAATTACAACGTACCTCGTGCGACTGGTTCAGTCCTATGATACGTCAAAATAGTAACCAAGTCGAAGAAACGCGACAATTGAATAAGTACCATCAACTCTAAAAATGAATAAAAAAGTCATTCAATGAAATCGACCAAACGTATGCGACGCGGGACTTGAAAAGGTATCGAGTATAGTTCGATGCCATCGAGCGGTAAAGCCATTCGATAGAAATTGTCTAAGATACGTACACACCATGGGTTAAAGAACGGTAGGATGACCTGCATTCATGAAGTCTCGAGGACGAGACTTGTTTTGAGTGGTGTATTATATAATGACCCGTTCCGCCCTAGCGGAACGCCGATTCAAACGAAAAGTGCAACGACTCAAACGAGCCGTCGACCCGAAGAGTTGGCATCGACCTGATGAAGAATCGATGCAAGGCTTACATTGGCCCGTCAAAGATGAATCTAGACTTAGACTTTCAAAGGCGCGCTCGGAGTATCGCTCGACCGATGCGAACATCGCTAAGGTGGGTGGCTCCGATGAACCCGTCTTTGCTTAGCCTAGACAAATAACAATACGGACGCTATTGCTAGAATCGCTAGGCGATAACACCGCGTATGCTAATAAATGACTCAACACACCTAGCTAAGGGAATAATCCCATCTTGTATGCTTGTATAGAATATGGAAAAGAACATAGAAAATGTGAGAACTCTCGCACCGTGCTCCACGTTCGTGCTAAGACACAAGCTTACGTTAAAGTCCCTTACGCGTTCAAACAATAAAACAATAAATGGTTTACAACAATGAAACGAAAGATATTGAGGCGTATCAAAGATCGATATACGATAACTCAGGGGTACTCTGACTCGGCGAATGACGATCGTGCAAATGCCATTGCTCTGACGGATGCTATACTCGGGATATTGAAACGTATCAAAGAAATGATAGACATGCCTCGAGGATTTTCTAGTTGAACGAATGCGAACAGACTATCGAACTGAGATCTTGGCTTGAATGAAAATAAAAATGTTTGGATTGCTTCGTCGATAACCATAACTTCGACGTTCTTGTCTTATGCAAGCGCAACTCCAGCCTCGCACATACGTCGCGCCGATTAGGACGATCACTCCACGTGAGCGCTGATATGGTGATTCATACAACGGGAGTGATTGAACTCGGATGGCGTGGCAATCTGATTGCTTCGACTTGTGGTTTGACGCGAAGGTAGACTCAAGAATAAATCAGCGTGTTTGACGGTTGAATTTGAGGATTGAGTAGGTCCAATCCGCGTATAGAGAATGAGTTAGTCTAAACTCAAACAAGAGTTACGCCCCGATGAGAATGATTATTCTGCGGGTGCGTTGCATGGTGATTCATGAACCACCATGGATAATCGGACTCGCGTGAGATTGGGGCGCAACGTATTGTCGAGCTAGATGACCTCGTGATCGAATACATGAATTGGTTAGAATCAGTGATCTGAATGGATTCAAATTCGTTGCGCCGCGCAACGAATGCATTGATGCGAATAGGCGATCATGCTCGATGTTTAGAAATCTGAGTGACGCGAGCTTGGGTAGAAAATCTCGTACTACCGACTTTGGTTTGACCCTAGGATTGGGGTCAGTGTTGGCATTATTGTTGGGGAACTATGATTCCAATCCTGACAATGACTTAGCCTCGCAAAGATTGGCCTAGCGGTTAGGCGAGACGCCCCTATTGCAAGTGTTATCAATCGAAGGATTGATCTTAAGGATTGGTATGAATGGATAGTGTGAATCATGAATATAGGAATACCCCTCCCGAGATTCGGCTGACATGCATATATTTCAGGGACGCCTGAGTATGTGCACGATGCGACTCGAGTGAGAATGACAAATTCTCTATCATACGGCTTGGCTGAATGCATGTATTTTAGGGACGCCTGGAATGCGTGCATGATCCAACCAAGTGATACGTGAATACAAATAAGTCTTGAGGAACGGGAAAGTGTCTTGGAAATTGAAATCGTGTTAAAGGAAAGATTGGAAGTAGTACGAGCATGGCTCGGAATCGAAGAAATGCGTAGGCGTATCTCGTTCGACTGTTATAAGTCCCGTATCTAGGCTCGATTAAGTCTTGGCTATAGAAATGGTAGGATGGCTTGCCTCCAGAAAAGTCTCGAGGACGAGACTTATTCTGAGTGGTGTATGTTGTAGTGCCCCGTCCCGCAAAGTCAATCGGAGGAATCGAAATGCCGACGGCGTTGGAACTTAGCCTTGCAACGGCTGCTCGAAGGCTCGCTCGTCCGAGGCGACTCCTCGCACAGGTGGGGTAGTTTCGGTGAACTTGCCTCATCTTAGCCTTCACTTAATAACTCGCATGTTTTCAACTTGCACAAGTAGGCTAATCTAAAAGCTACGAACGCACATAGCTAAGGGAATAATCCCGACCCGTCGAAATGTATTAGAACATGGAAAATGGTCCCACGGTCTTCATAGAAGTCGGCTCAGCGTGCTTTCAAATGACACTCGATCCTTCGATCCCGTGGCTTGGGAGAAGGAAGATTGGCTTAAGTTGCTAAGTTGTTCCGACACTTGAAATAGCCTAAGTCATAGGCGTCGCCTGCGTGAATGCTTGGTAAAGTATGCACGGTCCCGTCGTTTTGACTCAGCACTTGAAATAGCCTAAGTCATAGGCGTCGCCCGCATGAATGCTAATAAAGCATGCATGGTCCTGTCACGTAAGGCTTGGCATAGCCTTCGCACATCCCGCAAGTTAAGTCGTCTTGCACGGCTCGTTGGCTAAGTTTAGGCACGAATTTGGTTGTTCAAGTCGACCCCGTGCATAGCACGTTTCCTTCGATGCGGAGCTCGGCGTAGCCTTTGCTCGTCGAGTCGTTGCCCGAATAAGTTAGACAAGAGTTGCGTTGGACTATCGAAGCCATTTCTAGCACTTTTCTACTCTATCTGCGGTTGTCAAGTCGCGTAGTCCCTTGAGAACAAGGCTCATCGTATAAGTATATGACTTGAGCGTTAGCGTCGCCTATAGAACCAGGTCTGTCTAAGGCACGAGCTACGGTAGATTTAGTAAAGAGTATGCCACGATCAAAAGGAAGTCCACGCAACTGGTTGTCGTCGAGATCGGTCCCGCTACTTGGGAGTCTCGCTATGTCTTGATATGTCCCGCACACGAGATCGGTCCCGCTACTTGGGAGTCTCGCTATGTCTTGATATGTCCCGTACACGAGATCGGTCCTGCGGCTTGGGAGTCTCGCTAAGTCTTGATAAGTCCCGCACACGAGATCGGTCCCACGACTTGGGAGTCTGTTAAGTCTCGAAAGAAAGAAGGAATGCATGGTCATGTTAAGGAAGGATTGGTTAGATCGAGTCGAGACTTGCATGGTCATTGGATAACTTGTCGACAAGGTGTAGTCTTCTCCAATGATAGCCGGGGCGCCGGGATCATTCGGCCCGGGGGAAGCGAGTGTGGCTCAAAGTAGGATGCTGGATAACCGTATGGGAGACTTCGGCGCCTCCGGGCTAGCTACCCGTGTAGGGACGAGACCGATATCCCACGAGCCAGTCCAAGATAGCTTGACATTGCTAGTGACCACTCATGTAGATGTGTCGACAGATAGCGGCACACCGCGTGTATGCCTTTGGATTGGGTCTAGAGCTTGAATGCAGGTCTAGTCGGTAACAAGGTCTGGGCCTAAGATTGGGCTGCAGCATAGGCACCGTGCTTGGCACGGTAGATGGTATCGGGATATTCATGGAATTAATACTATATTTCATAAGTCTTGTCTAAGTTAGCAAATGAGTCGATCAGGTAGGCCGCAAGGTGGTAGCATGATAAGTCTTGATATGTTGCGAGGCGCGGCCTCAATCTTGAAGTACGGACAAGTCTGGGCAAAGTCTAAGGGCACGACCTGCACGAGTCGTCCCCTTGACGTCGTTGGCACGAGAATAGTCTTGAGGCACTTGAGTTCAAGTAAAGGTCTTGGCACGACCGAGTCCGTGTAAGTTGCTCCTCGACGTAGCACTGTCTTGAATATGTCTAAATCACGAATAGAGTATGGCACGACCCTGCCATCCCGAGTTGAAGTTTGGTCAAGTACATACGCAATGAGGCGCTGCCTCGATCGAAACACACGTTGGAATTATAGCACGACCATGTCGTTGCGCATTGGTTTGGTCAGGCGTCAAGTCTTAAAATGAATCCTAAGGCAAGACTAGAAAGACAATCGAAAGGGTTTAAACTGCACAAAGTAAATGAAACGTGTCAGTTATGCAAGGGTGGGCGAGGAGCTCACTCCACCAGTACAGTTGAGTACTGACACCCACACAGTGTTCATGTGCAGGCACAGGTAGAAGCTCGTGGCGCGGAGCTCGTTTGGATGCGTCGAGGCACGGAGTTCCTTGGCGATTCGAAGCGTACGACCGCGTGGATTGAAGACTTATACAGGACATAATATATGGACATCGCCTTCCGAAGCTTCCGCTGGATCAAGCATTGTAATCGAGAGATGAGAGAGCAGAGTGACTTGTAATTGAGAGAAAAGTGAGCACGAGAGACTTGTAATTTGGCCTTGCGCCCACAAATGTAATCTTGTATTCAATATCAATAAAAGAGTTTCTTTTGAATGTCTTGTGTTCTTGTTCTAAACTCCGTTGTAATGTTTAATGTATCTGCTTGGGACTTCTGTGCGACGACCCCGTCGCCGCCGATGCAATCGGCCGTTATGGAACTGCCTTGCACGAGCACAATCTAGGCTCGTGCGGCATCACGCCTTAGCGAGGACGATCGCTCCTACGGGAGCGGGACGTGACATTGGGAGACTAAGTAGATACACTGGTAAACCAAAATCAATCATATTGGACTGCATTGGACAGAGTTTTTAGATATCTTAAGGGAACTCTAGATTATAAACTTCATTATACTAGACACCATGATATCATAGAAGGTTACTCAGATGCAAATTGGATAACTGATTCACATGATTCAAAATTTACTACTGGATATATTTTTATCCTAGCAGGAGCTGCGTTCTCTCGGGGATCATGTAAAATAACTATCATAGTCAGGAGTATAATGGATTCTGAAATGATAACTTTGGACACTACCTGTACAGAAGCCGAATGGCTTAGAAATCTTATTATCCATATATATGATATACATATTTCTGTACCTGTTTTTTTATTATGCTAAAGAATTCCTAAAAGCATGATCTTGTGAATTCTAAGATGAACAGGTACCTGTAGCTGCGTTTCAAGAAATTAAAAGAGCCTAAAAGGCAAAAAATGTTGTTCTTGACTATAAAAGTTATAAAAGAACTTACAGATCTCTTGACGAAGAGTCTGTTTACTCTTGACGAAGAGTTTGTCTAGTACATTGATCCTAGAATCATCGAGGGGGATAGGATTAAGCCTATAGTATAGTCACCAGCAGTGGCAACCCAACCGAGTCTGACTAGAGATCCCAAGAAGCCGGTTCAATGGGTAGAAACAAGCTGGACTAGGTGACTATTATGGAACACTGACCCTGAGATTAAGTTCTCTTTAAAATAAAAATCCAAGAGGCTGTACATGTGTACATTGATGCCCCATCCCTATGGTGACAGTGTTTCTTGTGTGATATGGATATGGTGAGTTCAAACTTTTAATAAGTCCAAGCTGATATACAGGGTTGATTCCTATCACCAACCCTTGAGGACTTACCTATATGAGAGGTCGTGAGGGCCGCGACTATAGGACAGTGCGATCCTAGACAACTCTCATGGATGTATAAAAGTGCACATGGCCAATCAAACGTGCCACCCGATAGACCCAAGTACCTCTAGCGTACTATGTGTGCTATTTTCTGAGTCTGGTTCAAGAAGACTGATTCAATGCATAGTCCATCAAGCTCTTCTTCAGACAAAGACAATAGTCACTACGTGAGATTCAAGGCTGTAGTTCATCTCATTTATGCATAATATTCAACTGCCCAGAAATTCTCTACTTTTCTTATCTCTTGTTTCTTTTCTTTTACTACCTTGGAACTTGACCTTTGGGGGGGGGGGGTGGTTTTGTTGGCAACATATGTTGTTTTGAACAAAAGCTCAAGTCCAATTTTCATTTAATCCCACATCCTCCTCATTTATTTTTGACCGTTATAAATCCAATAAATTGGTAACGTTTGACATCTTAAATCCTGTCCAGATACATTGTATCACATATTTTTTATTTGAATTATTTGTAACGTTTAATTCTTTATTGGCTGGATTAATTGCTTTCAATCTCCATTACTCCATGACCGTTAGAAAAAAAAAAGCCTATATATTGAGGCCTATTTCAATACTTTGGTTAACACGAAAAATTCCTACAATACTCCCTCTCTCTCGATCTCGAATTCTTGTCGCTCTGAAACACTGTTGCTTTTCGTGTGTTGCTCTGGGCAGAGCTAAGTCGAGGGTCACTCTCTCTACGTCGTGTGCGGCAAGGAGATTCCGTTGGAACGTAAATTTTACCACTAGGAGCGTTCGGATACAGTCTGCACATAGACCCGGACTAACTCTTAGGACAGTGCTACGTGCGCGACTTCCCCGGAGGCTGATAATAATTTATTTGTTTATTTTGTTTGTAGATTTTAATCGAAAAATATTGAAGAATGTCCAATACAATATTTCAGTCCCTTTATTTCTCTCTCTCTATGTTATGCAAATAATAAACTTCAGTGCCATTGTTTTTTAAGTGGACGGATCACAAGCGGACAATTAGAGTATCATCAAGGTTACTTACCTGATCTAGGAAGCACGAGTACTAAAAAAATATATCCTATTTTACCTGATCTAGGAAGCACGAGTACTAAAAAAATATATCCTATTTTACCTGATCTAGGAAGCACGAGTACTAAAAAAATATATCCTATTTTACCTTATCTAGGAAGCACGAGTACTAAAAAAATATATCCTATTTTATCGTAATGTATCATACTCGTATGAGCCAGAAGTTTGTACAATAAAAAAATACGCACTTAGGACAGGTAAACATAGGTGTCCTTTTCTGTCTCCGTGTCGGATCATATATTGGTGTATCCATTTTTCTGCAAAATTAGAATTACCATAAAAAAAATTTAAGATACCTAACTCAGTTGACGATTGTGGTCAGCAAAAAGAGATAATCTTCATGGCTGGACGGACGTTTCCGGAATCGAACCACGGAGGAGATGTCAGTGTGCATGTAAAAATTGGAGGTAGTGGGCCCAAATAACATGTAACACAACACGAACATTTTAAAAGAAAACAAGATATAAAAATAAAAAAGAAAATAAAAGAAAGATAAAATCATGTAGGGTGCGTTTGATTGTAAGGTGGAAAAGAAATTAATTCCATGAAATTATTTTCCTAGAAAAAAAATTCCATGGAATTTTAAAAAAATTTTATGGGAAACTTAATTTGGGTGTTTGATTGTCATTATTTTCCATGGTAAATAGTTATTTTCCATGGAAAATGATATTTTCCTATGGGTTGGACAAGTTTCATTTTCCACCATTTTAGAAGAAAATATGGAAAATGATAGTTTTTTGGAAAATAATTCAATGGAAAATATAAGCTATCAAACACTACAATTGGTGGAAAATTTGTGATGGAAATATTTTTCATGGAAAAAAAGCCCAATCAAACACAGCCGTAGTAAACATTTTGTTTGGACTGTTCAAAGCCTAAGCTATCAAAGCCCATCTATATAAAGTACAAGGCCCAACACCATCAGCCAGCGGACGGCTCAGATCTCTCTGCATCCCGTTTTTCTGTACTGTACTCTGTATGTACTTTTATTCCTCTCTCCCTTTTTCTTTCTTCTTCACCAATGTCTGGATCCAAACCCTAAGAATAATTTTACAGAGATCAATCGACGAAGTGATCGCGAACCCATGGATGGGGCCAGCGATCACCTGCCCCGCCCCTCTGACCTCTCCGCCTCCGTCGTCCGCTTCCTCTCCGAGGCCTTCCGGTCCAGAGACGACCTCTCCCGATCCCGGGCCGTCGAGTCGGAGCTGACCGACCGGTGCGCGAATCTCGAGGCGTCGCTCTCCGATCTCGGTCGCCGGCTCTCCGACTCCATCCACTCCTACGCCGTCCGCTCGGACGAGGTATCGGCTGCTCTGGGAGGATTCAGGGACGGACTCGTCGGACTCCGCTCGAGCGCCTCCGGACCGGGTTCAGGTAATTTCTAGGGTTAGGGTTTTTGTTGGATTTTGGGAATTTTAATTCCTGAAGCTAAATTTTTATTTTGGAGGTGTAGATGGAGGAGAAGGGAGCGAGAAGTTCCTGGCGGAGGAGCTGGCGGTGCTCGCGAAGGAGGTCGCGAGGGTCGAGATGGTTCGGGCTTATGCTGGTAAGTGAAATTTCAGATCTCGGAAGAGATCTGTTATGTCACGCAGCCACGAACACTGAACAGGACACGACACGAACATGGCGCCCATTTGGACTTCCTAGTGTATTTTGGAGTGTCCAATACATGTCTGACACTGAACATGACACGACACTGAACGAATGGCTACGAGCTATCATCCTTATTCCAACCCTTTTGTCGGCATCAAATATAGCTGAGCAATCTAACAAACAGAATGCACTAGAAGGTGATAAAAATGCCGTGTTGGTGCGGTAGTTCAGGTCTGTGAGATCAAGAAGCATTTGGTTATTGTGACCAAAATATGTTTATGTTCCCAGGACATGTTTTGTTATGAGAACACTGATAATGAAATTAACCACTGATAGGGAAAAAATAATCTTAGATTATCTGCTACTTTTTTACGTATGCAAATTATCATAAGAATATCCAAGATTCTAATGCTAGTTAGCTCTAGCCCCCATTTAATTGCTTGTTGGTTTCACTAGGTTTTCAAATCTATCATTGTAGCTAATATTTTTTTTTATATTTAACCCACAGAGACTGCATTGAAACTTGACAGTCTTATTGGCGATGTTGAAGATGCGGTCTCCTCTTCAGTGACGAGTAAACTCAAATCTCCTCACAATTCAGTTGCTTCAGAGGTCAGTCTTATTTACTGTAATTGAATGAAGATAGCTCTATTCTGTGGAACCATTGTTCTTTACTATTCCCTCGCCTGCTTCTTCTTCAGGAAACTCGACTTGTAGCTATCAACTCTCTCAAACAAATTGAGGACATTTTGACATCCATCGCTAAAACCAGGTCGCGATGGTCTCATCTAATCTCTGCTGTTGACCACCGAGTAGATCGTGCTCTTGCCGTGCTCCGACCTCAAGCTATCTCAGACCATCGGTCTCTTCTTTCCTCTCTTGGCTGGCCTCCGCCACTCACTGGATCAAGCTTTCTGACACCAAACACGCAGCATATGTCAGTTAAGCTTCTGAATCCTCTCTTCACAATGGGTGGTGACCTGAAAAGCAAGTATTGTGAGAGCTTCCTTTCCCTCTGCCATCTCCAGGAGTTGCAGACTCGGAGAAAAACTCGGCAGCTTGAGGGCCATAACATAGAAATCTCCAGCATTCGTCAACCACTATGGGTTATTGAGGAGCTTGTGAGTCCAATATCTCTGGCCTCACAACGCCACTTCTCAAAGTGGGTTGAGAAGCCCGAGCTTATATTTGCTCTTATCTACAAGATAACAAGGGATTTTGTTGACTCCATGGATGAAGTACTACAACCTCTTGTAGATAAGGCTAGGCTTGTCGGTTATAGTTGCCGAGAGGAGTGGATTTCAGCAATGGTGACATCACTCTCGACTTATTTAGCCAAAGACATCTTCCCCATATATCTTGATCTCCTTCAAGATGGAAGTAAAATATCATTTCTTCATCTCATAGACCAGATGATATCTTTTGATAAAAGAACTTTGTCTCTGATCTCAAATTCTGGGCTATTGTTATCGTTAACAGAAGACGAGAATCTACAGAGAGTCTCAGTTCTTAGAGTTTTTTGTGACCGGCCAGATTGGCTTGACATATGGGCGGAGATTGAACTGGGGGAGATGCTAGATAAATTGAAGTCAGCTATCCAGATTGAGAAAAATTGGAACACGAGACTTCAAGGAACGGTGCTCATGTCTGGCTCGGAGGACTACAATTCTCCAGCAGTCTCCGGTGTTCTACTCCAGTGCCTCTCTGCTACGATTGACCGATCTCGACCTCTGCCAAGCATTATGCACAGGGCCAGTTTCATCAGGCTTGCTGGTGCTCCACTTGTTCGGGAGTTCCTTGATTGCCTTCTCCGCCGGTGCCAGGAAGCAGAAGGCCTAACTGCACTAGCTGATGATGATGCTTTAACCAAGGTTTTGTACTCCATTAATGCAGCTCGGTATTGTGATTCTATTTTGTTGGAATGGTCAGAGGATGTATTCTTTGTCGAGATGGAGACTGAAGGGAGCTCTATCTTTGAGGAGGAGAGTGCAGGGTTGAGGGAATTCCGGACCGAGTGGATTGAAAAGATCTCAACGGTGATTTTGAGGGGATTTGAGGCCAAGAGCCGCGACTACTTTAGAAACAAGAGACATTGGCAGGAGAAGGCAGAAGGTGGTTGGGCAATGTCAAAAGCCTTTGTAGGAGCTCTAGACTACCTGCAAGGGAAGATTTCCAAATTGCAGGAGTGTTTGAATGAAATTGATTTTGTAACCGCATGGAGGACAGTTGCCACTGCGGTTGACGGGCTGGTTTTTGCAGGGATTTTGATGAGTGGTGCAAAGTTCCATGATGATGGTGTGGAAAGGTTTGGTGGGGACCTGGATGTCTTGTTTGGAGTTTTCAGGAAGTGGTGCTTGAGGCCAGAAGGGTTTTTCCCTAGGATAAGTGAGGGCTTGAGATTGTTGAGGATGGAAGAGAAGGATGTCAAGGAGGAGATGAGTAGAGGGAAAGAAAAATGGCTCAGGGACAAAGGGATAAGAAACTTGAGTCTAGCAGAGGCCGAGAAGATAGCGAAGAACAGGGTTTTCACGAGATAGCCCAAGCAAACTATTCTTTTAGCTTCCATGAAATTGTTTGGACAAATAGTTTAAGTTCAGACTCTTCTAAATGCGGCTTCAACAATAGCCTAACAGGGATTTTTTCATGAAGATAATTTAAATATTTACCGGCATATTGTACATTAGTTTGTAGCTTAGAAAGACATTCTTTTTAATTACAAAAAAAAAAAAAAAGACTATCATTGCTTGTATGTAACTATCTTGAATTATATGTAGCTAGACAATGTTTGAACTACTGATTCACTAAGTGACGTGTTGCTAGTTTATGCTGTATTTTTTGTGAAGATCTTCCAAATTAGAAAGTACTTGCCATAGTTTAGTGTGAACGTGCATGTGTGACCAAGTTTCGGGGTTCAAATGTAAGTGCTCGTAATAGCTGAGTTGTGTTTTCTTACTGCCTTTGCTTAGATTATTGAAATTTCAAATGTACTCTTGCTGGAAATGTTCTTGGCGTTGTAGGTCTATGACATTTTTCATCTACAATGTGGCATTATTGCAAGCTTGAAACAAATGGTGCGCTAAGTTCTGCGCTGTCATTTCCTGTTGTAGCAATGTTACAGGAAGGCTTTTTGGCAGAATCCTCCAATGTTTGTTGCAGAAATTTGGGTGTGTACTTAACAATCTAGAGAGGCTTGGGAGTTCCAGAGGATTTGAAATATTTGATGCACCAAAAGATGAGCTCAAGTGTATATTGGTATATTGCTGACTCCTCTACTCATAGATGTATCATTTGTAAATCCCAAATATCACTCACATTGTAATATGCAATGCAACTAATAGCTCAAAGTGTTGTATTTGATTATGCGAGGGCTCAATTCTACTCTTTTAAACAAATCTTCTTTCCAGACCCAAATTAGAAGACGAATTCCAGATCTAAAGTAGATGTTACCTGAAATTTCATGTGTGATTTCTCTAATGAAAGAAAGAGCTACTGTGTTCTTAGTTTTGTAAGTTCTTATTTACTTAAAAGAAACAAACAACTGGTGTAGTGTAGGTTACCTGTAGCTATAATAATAATGTGAATTAATGGAAAGAACTTAACAAAACTAAGAACATAGTAAAGAAAACATGTGTGTATGTATACTATAAGCTGTCTTGAGGTTCTCCCCAATTTCATGATAAGTCTCCTCCTCTCATGTGTGTATGTATACTACACTACACCATAGTAGTGTTATCTTGAGGTTCTCCCCAATTTCATGATAAGTCTCCTCCTCTCATGTGTGTATGTATACTATAAGCTATCTTGAGAAAGTTCCACTTTGTCTTTGACCTTTCCTTTGTTGTAACACCACTAGACCCTATCCATATAGGACACTTTCTATATGTTGAGAAATGATAATCAAGTTAAGACATGGCAGAAGCCCTCTTACTTTTACAATGCAAGATGATGCACAAAGATTTATTTTGGTTGGCACTTCATAAAATTATTTTCTAATTAGTTTAATTGCAACAAGTGTCCACAAATTATTTGATTTATCTATCATCAACTTTTTGGATGTTTTATGTGGTTGGATTATAGTTGTAATTATCTCAATGTTGTATGAATCATGATATTGTAGGTGTATGATTGGTTGTATGCACTTTAAAACATAACATATATGAACCATTGAATGAAAATGATGTAACAAATGTCTGGGATCTGACATATCCATCTACTGATATCAATATCTATTTGGTAAGTCACCAGACTTGTAATGTCGGTATATTAGGTTGAAGCTGATATGACTTTCTAAGTTTCAACAATTGTTTCCCCAAAAGTAGTACATGGAGGCTGTGGTAGAGAGACATCACATTATGTTATTGGTTTAGTTACATCCTCATTAATAAAACATGAAAAATTAACAATGTCAACACAATATGGGATATCACATGTTATGGGACAACACACTTAAGTTACAAAATCGTTAGGGGACAACACACAATATCAAATACCCAAACTCATATTCACTCTTCCTCTTCCTCTGACACAATGCTCCCTTCCTCTTGTAATCTCTTACTCTTTCGAATACCATTATTGTGGTTTCGAATCCCATTATAGGGATTTGGAAGATTTAGAAATTGTGACGACGAAACAAAAGTCATGATTATTAGAACCTTGACAATCCTATATAACTCTATGTCATGTGACTATATAGTTCTGTCCTGGCTACTATGATTATGACAGTCTTGACTGAATAGTCGTGACTGTTAGTGTCACGTCCCGATTCCGTAGAATCGATAGTCGTCCCCCGGGCGTGATGCCGTGCGAATCTAAGTTGCGATCACACAAGGCATAGTCATAATGTTATCCGAAACACAACATCAAGTTAGAGTACGCAGAGAAAATTGATTGACGCATTTGAAATAGAAGTAAACTTTTCATTGATAATAAAACTTCATTTACATTGACTCCATTATAATCATTGCCGCGCGGGCTACAACATGACTCAACTTACAAAACAAACGCTGATAAGATAGTCGTTCCATATATTACATCCCTTTTTACAAGCAAAACAATTACACTTTCCACCTGCTATTGAGGGAAGTCGAGTCGTCATCTTTTCTTCTTTTGTACTGAGTGCGGATTCTTCAAAAGGATTCAGAAACAAGCCTTCAACACACGGACGTGGCTTCAAAAGTGTTCGCACCGCCTTGAGCTTTAAGTGGCACGTCCTTCGTGGTTCGGGGTACCTGCATGGAGAGTGAGGATCAGTACATTACACTTTGTACTGGTGCGTGACTATTTAAGTTTCAAGCTCTCATTTGGTTGAAGAGTTTATATGACTTAGTTTATGAATGTTTCTAACCATCCTAATGAATTTCAAACAAGCATATGACAAGCATAATGTGAAATACGTTGGAACTTACCCACGGCGGACCGCGCCGCGCCTTATGAGACTTACCATGTTCTTCCCTGTCAATTGTTATCATTTTCATACCAAGTGCAATATTACGTGTGATTGGTCACTGACATAACAAGCCACCCTGGACGTATAGCTTTGTTAATCGCGGTCCTTCCAACGCGAGTAGCGAGCCCCATTGCAAGTCCCCGCTTAACCGGTGCTATCATCCAGCACAACTATATCCCGTTTCCTCCTAGGTCGAAACGGTCCCGTGGCCCCGGGTTGTCGTTCGAAGAAATTATCACCTTGTCGACAAGTTGTCCTTGACCGTGCAACGACAAATTTTAGTTATTAAGGTATAGCCTACATTCTCTTTGAAAACTTACTCATTTTATCGTGTCTGTACCCTTGCATTTATCCTTTCATTCGCAACAAACATTATTGATTGACCTAAGAAGGGGTCGAGAAGAGAAAGGTCAGCCACTCACATTGAGTTTACATCAGGCGAAAGAAGTTGTTGATCGCGCTAGACGTCGCCTACGCGATTACCTGAAATCGCACAAGCAACCGATTAGAACACTGTATTATTCAAGAAGTTCGATAGGAAATGCGAGTTCGAAATGCAAGCCATGAAAACCATCGAAAATATTCACGAAAACGCATTCAGAAAACCAAAGCCAAAACCAACGCAAGCGGCGTGAAAACAGAGCAACGAGAGGTCTCTCCCGACTCAGCCGCAGAGTCAATCCTTGAGGCGCAACCCGCTGAATATGGGACTTGGTTCCGAAAAAGCCATTTCATAACGGGGAATGGAACTTAATTCAACCGTTCCCGTTCGATCGATTCGATCGATCCCGACCGAATCGATAGCGACAGTATTCCTTTTCTCGCGCACCCCGTGGACGGAGAACGGGACATGATGTAGGGACGGGGCACTACAGTTAGAATCCTAGCCCCTAACGTTTTTTGAAGGCTAATTTAAATATTAAAAAAAAGGCCATATTTTTTTAACAAAATGTGATGACCTCTCTCACATTGTTTGTTGCCCCTCGTAATTCCCTAAAACAGGGTATAGACTATTGCTTTTTATTTTTTTCCTGAAAAAACAATGGAAAAGAGTTTGCGTAAACCTCATTTGCTAGGAGAAAATCTGTGTACATTGTCGGACACATGCTTGAAACTAAGGAATCCATGAGCAAATTAAAGGGAAAATATTAAGAAGAAGCTAAGATTAATTAGGGTTGTCATGAGTGTAGATTATTTAACTGAGAGGTCTGATCATAAAGGTCCTAATCAGGCATTGCAGCATGTTGGAGAGATCTGTAACAAAATCGTAAAAACTGGCCGGTCCTCGAGTTGCTTTGATACCATAGTTGTAGCCAGGACTGGCCCGGAGGGTTGGATTGTCCTTTCCTGAAGCTAATTATGGTTGTCCCTTGATCCTTATTGTCAGTTGGTCCCGGTGGTTATCCATGACCACGACCTTTGGTGGAATCGTGCTGAACTTGGAGGGTTGTCCTAGCATAGGGGGGTTGTCCACGTCCCAAGACTTGTCCCGCTTACTCCAGGACCGGCCATGGTTGTAGCTGTAAAAGTAACTCAGCGCAACCACTTTCGATACCGCAACTAGCGAAGCATCAGTAATTGTGTTTTCTTCGGTGGAGTACCAAGTAGTGTTATAGTCCATCTTTATAGAATTATTTGTTAATCGCTTAATCGTGGAAACACCACCATTGTCGTTATTAGCCATCTCTCTACTTATCACTCACTACAACCATGTTAAATATGCATTAGCTTATTCTCCAAGTTCCAAGCGAAACTTGAAGGAATTTGGTGAACCTATGGCCATCTCCAATGGGGGTTTCTATCTCCACAAATTTCTACAGTAGATTTTTTTTGGAAAAAATTTCTTCCAATAGGAGTTTATATCCTAATTTTCATCCTACATGATGCTAATGTAGAATGTAGAATTTCTACGTAGGTTTCTCTATATATAAATTCTAATATAATTTTTTTATCTTATTATTAGACAGTGTCATGCCACGTGGGATAGAAATCAAGAACCCCAATGTTTGAGTTCATTTGGCGCCAAATGCAATTTTTTTATACAACCAAACACAATCCACCTACAAAACTCAAACTTAGAACAAATATATATTTTTACACAAGAATTTCTACCAAGGTTTAAACAATTTTTTTATGCAATTTCTATGTATAAACTCTCTCAAATAGAATTTTACTTGTGAAATCCAATTATATTGTGTTACAGATTCCTGGCCCGAAGGTCCACACCGGCACTTGTATCTCACCACATCCGGCCCACGCTCACATTTATTCCTCTACATGGAATTAAATATGCTTCTCCCGTTGCTCGAACCCGCAACCTCTTGGAAGGATGTGCCTCACTCTAACCACTTGAGCCCTTAGAATATATATATATATATATATATATATATATATATATATATATATATATATATATATATATATATATATATGTGTGTGTGTGTGTGTGTGTTGTGCTATTAGCACTCCTAAAATGTCTTTCGGCACTCCTCTTTAATTTTCTAATATTCAAATTCCAAATCTACCCTCTGCATTAAATATAGCATTAATTTGTGCATGCATGGAGGGAGGAGTATAGAATGACATTTTAGAAGTGTCAATAATGTTAATGCATAGGTAGATTTGTAATTTGAATGTTAAAAAAATTAAAGAGGAGTTTCGAATGACATTTTAGGAGTGTTAATAGTAGCACTCTTTCTTTCTTTTTTGAAAGAAGGTAATTATGGCGAACGCTCTCAACGAGAATCGATCTCCTGACTACTCGGACCGCACGCCTCACCCCTACCACTAGACTAGAGGTCATTGGAGGAGGAGGGTTGGGATTTTGGTCTGATCCATCAACTGGGCGGCGATCGCACGGTCGAGGCGGTGAGGAGCTCGGCGATCGTCATCACAGACCAGGACGACGCCTGGACCTGGAGACCGGGAATAGGTTTTTTTTTTTCCACTGCTTCGGCGAGGCAACTGTGTCGGACGGACGACCCTATTGATCCCGTACTCAGCAAGGTTTGGGTGAACGCGGCGCCGTTGAAGTGGTCGATTTTGTGTTGACGTGCCTTCAGAAGTAAGCTTCCAACTGACGAAGTTCTTGCTCTCCTTGGTTTCTCGATGGCATCGAGATGCAATCGCTGCGGGCAGCCAGGCAGGGCGACGATCGACCATGTGTTCGTCTACGGCGAGACGACGGGGAAGGTTTGGGCTAACTTGCGCACGCTATGTCAAATTCAGAACTCTACGGTTGAGGGGCTGCTTCCTCAATTTCGGGTTTGGGACGTGGGCCCCAACAGGATACTCCATCACATCATTTTTTGGCTACGGTTTGGGTCCTTTGGAAAAACAGAAACAAACTTAGATACGAAAACACCAATTTCAACGCTCCGATGCTCTTCATTGAGATCAAGCGACAGTATGCTTTTCGAAATAGTAGTTATTGTATTGTATTTTTTCACTATTGAAATTAAAATTTTAAACTATCTAATTTTTTGTAAAATTTTGATCTAATCTAAATTGTAAAAAAAGACAACGCAATTATTACTATTTCAAAAATATTCGAAAATGTTTAAGAGCATGATCTCCATTATTAAAATAGCGGCCGTTGAATGACCGTTCAGATTATATAAAATCTCAAAAAAATAAAATTAATAATTTAAATTTTTTATCTGAATGGTAAAAAAAAGTTGATACAATAATTACAATTTTTACAATTAATTGTAAGGAATAATTAGCTTGGGGTAGGAAGTTACCAAATCAGGATAACCCTTCAAGTGTTGGTACTTCTTTAAAAAGGTTATTTATTGCGCAGTAATTTTAAACAATTCTGAAACACCGGAACTGGTCCGGTCCGGGTCCCAAAACTTCTGAACGAAAGAACGTGCTTAATTAAGATTCGGCTCCCCTAGACGTTGAATCTTGACTCGGTTCGATGACAGAAAATGCATGAGAGCGGGGCAGTTGCATGCAGAAATTAGGAGAAGAATCCGAGTAGAACTAGAGGTGGGCACGGAGTGGATCGGATCGGATCGGATCGGACTCAAATTGTATGGATTCGGATTGAATCCGTTAATTGACAGGAAGAGATAGAACGGATCCAAAAAATATTGGAACCGGAACAGGTTCGATCCGTTTGAAACGGATCCAAATCAATCCGACCTGCGGGTCCAAATGGGTCCCAAAAAAGTTAAAATTTTTAGAATAGTAAACATTTATATATATTTTATTATCTATAAGAACAAAACAAGTCTTATGTCTTCCCAAATTTCTAGAATTTGTTTACTAAACAACATGTTCTATTATCTATAAACTATAATAGCAACAAAAAAAAAATCAAAATTGATATAAAAAAATACATACTCCTAAAAACGGATCGGTCCGGGGTCCCGTTTATTTTGAAAATAGGACTCGTCCAGTCTCGTTAGTGTCATACGACCCGTCCCATTTAAATTCCAAATTTTAAGAACCGACTTGCTTGGACAATTTACGGTTCGGACCGGATCGAAACCGCGGGTCTTGGAACCGTATGTCCACCCCTAAGTAGAACGCTGGTTGTGTAGATACCATGTAGGAGGGTTCCACGTATCCAGAATCGGCCAAGAAATAAGGCAGGTAAAATTTCTAATTTGAACAAAAAAAAATTCGTGCTTGGAACAGCCTCACTATTCCACAAGAGGTCGGAGTCGTGGATAACCCCTTCTCATATCATGGGCTCTCAATAAAGTTTAAAGGACAACCAAAATTAGCTCTGAATCCAAACGGTTGGGCCGGCTCTACATGTACGGCCATTGTGATTGGCCGTCTTGAAGAGGAGTTAATACCTGCGTCCGGCGGTGGCCTCGATTGGGACACGGCCACGTGAACAAGGCAAACCATGCAGACGCAATCAATTCCGCTCATGTGGACAGTTTGTGTGCTACAAAACAACTGCACCCCATGTTTGTGACACACACACACATACAGAG